>KK106982.1:558749-740174 GCA_000611775.1 Umbilicaria muhlenbergii
GGCGGGGGGGGGGCGGTATGCGAATTGGAAGGGGGGGGGAGGGTGATGAGGTTACTTAGGGGAGGGAGTTGAAGGGGAGAAGGGTTGAGAGGGGAGGGGTGGGAGCGGAAGAGGGGGGAAGAGGGAGTGGGAGGGGTATAAGGAGGAGAAGAGGCGGGTTCTGAGGGAAGTGAGGGGGTGGGAGAAGGAGGGGAGGGGAAGGGGGAGGATAGGCTGGTTAGGAAGGAGGAGGATGGGAAGGGGCAGGACAAGGGGAAGGATGGGCTGGTTAAGGAGGAAGGCGAGGGTGGACACGTCGGGGTGGTGGGTGAGGTTGGGTGAGATCGACTATGAGCATCTCGTGATTCAACTTCCCAACGGACATACACATTACGACGTCCAAGGGCGAGGATGAGACAATCCGCGGGGGACCGATCATCAACCTGTACTACTCATACGGGGATTATCACTACTGTCGGAACTCGTCGAATGCATCTACCCAGATTATCAGCCCAGTCCACTCGCATCAACCGTCATAGAACTCACCGCTTCGGCGAAAGCAATCCATTCCTCCACGCCCTTGACATACGGATCATCCGATTCCGGGACCGCCTCGTGGCCCCAAACGACAATCTCTTCGAACGAGGCCGTTTCTTCCAAGACCTTGACGGGTTCCGTGTCCCCTTCGCCTTCGTCTTCTTCAAGGGCTTCTGATCTGCTATCGATTGTACGACCATCCTTGTTGTTCTTCTGGGGCAGGGTCCGATCGGTCGCGCTCAACATCACGCCTATGGTTGACTTGTCAGAAGTCGGCTGGTCGAGCAGTAGGGATGTAGTGGAACACACCTTTGTATCCGTCGGGCACTTTCACGTTCCTCCCGTGCAGCTTCCGACCTCGGAAATATGCCACATTCTTGCCGTCTGCGAAGAATCAGCATTCAGCTCCGGTTGGACCATTTGATACGATAGCGCGTACCTGCATCGACGTCAGGCGCCCAATACCGCTTGGAGGCATTCACAGGGCCGTTGTGTTGTATGCGACACGGGAGGATATTTGGGGTACAATGGCTAGCATTGTCGCTTTGTTTTGGCTGGATGGCGTGCATGTTGGACGTTCCGCTGTGTGGTTTGCGGAATGGTTCACGAGTCGGACGAACTGACCCCCCGTGCCCGTGTCAGCCGCGGTCGTTGTTTGACGTGACGCGCCGCGATGCAGGCGTCGGCCATATTAAGGTTGCGATCGGCTGCAATCTTTTAGCGCCACTCGCCTATCTCGCCTTACCATCTCGATGTCTGGCCCGACTCGGACGGTGACACAAGGTGACTGTAAGGTACGGGCACTGGCAGGTACGGGCACTGGCAAGTACGGGGACTGGCAGGTCCTGTCTCCCCGTGTCCCCATATTAGATCTGCACAGCGCCCACTGGCTACCTGGCGATCACAGGAGCGGAAGTACAGCCGGGGGGTGAAGATGGTCTCCCAACAAGATCACGGCGTCCTCGTCCCGTCCCTGGTCGCAAATTAAGAAACGCTGCAAATCCAGGCTTGCCGGCAGCCGCCGATCCCGGTCCATGGCCCCCAGCGAGGCAGCCCCACTACTAGTGCATATTCCTTTGAATGTTTTTGGTGTGGTGACTTCATTGGTACCTGAAGCGTCAAGTGTAGAATCGCACATTTTTCTTCGTCCTCATTTCAACCGCGGCCTGACTGTCATACTGTCATTACAATTGTGGCTCAGGGTTGTGCACGTTGGTTTCTGCATAGCCCCTTCCAGCTGCTGTAGTCTTGTATAGAGCCTCTACCTTCAGCCATGGCTGTTACCTCCGCCGTGCTGTCCACCTTCGACGCCCTCCGAGGCTACGCCGGTTCTGTGTCTTGGGGCCCCCTCGTAAATTTCTCGCGCAACCAAGTTCTCTCTCTCTTATGTCGAATTGAAATCGGACAAATAGTGGTGACCGACAGGAACGGTACGGTAACAATATGTGGATCCCCCGCCCCCAAAGACGGCACGCCCAAAACGGAGCTGAAGGTGCACAAGGAGGCCTTCTGGGTGCGCCTGTTGTTGTTCGCTGACATGGTGAGAGTCATCGCATTGAACCCCGGCGGTGCTTGCCAGGTTCAGGTAGTTGACGATCATGTAGGGGTTCGCGGAGAGCTATATGTTGGCTGAAGTGTCGTGTCCGGATCTGGTCGCTTTCTTCCAGGTACAGTCGTGCCTCTAACGTACAATGTGTCGTCCACTGACTCCCAGCGCTTCTGTCCCGAAGCTCTTCATCCTCAACCGCGCCCAACTATCCAATGCAACGACCCTCACCTCCTCACTGGCCTCAACACTCACAAGCCTTGCTCGTAGCACCAACACCCTTTCGAACTCCCGTCTGAATGTCTCCGCCCACTACGACATTAGCAACGCCATGTTCGCCGCCTTTCTCTCCGATGACATGACTTACTCCTGCCCGATTTGGTTGCCTCGGTCCGATCCCAAATCCGCACACGAGGCTCTGGAGGATGCGCAAGATACCAAGCTCCAACGCTTTATAACCAACGCCCGTATAAAATCAACGGACCATGTTCTTGAGATTGGCACCGGCTGGGGTAGTTTTGCCATTGCTGCTGTGAAAGCCACAGGGTGCAGAATCACAAGCTTGACGCTTAGCGTGGAGCAGAAAGACCTGGCGGAAAAGCGTATCGCGGCCGCAGGTTACACGGATAATATAGAGGTTTTGCTTTGCGACTATCGAGCACTCCCCACTCCCAAGTCAGGGCTCTATGACAAAGTCGTAAGCATCGAGATGCTGGAAGCTGTGGGAAGCGAATACCTGGACACATATTTCGAGTGCGTGCATCGTTTGCTGAAGCCCCAAGGAGGGATTGCCGTGTTCCAGTGCATCACGATGCCCGAGACCCGGTACGAGGCGTACTCCAAAGGCGAGGATTTCATACGCAAATATATATTTCCCGGCGGACATTTACCGACTGTAAGCCAACTGGTTGGGAGCATCGAAAGAGGAACGAAAGACAGCTTGGTCGTGGACGCAATAGAGAATATTGGCGGTCATTACGCAAAGACGTTGAGGTTGTGGAAGGAGAAGTTCGAGAGAAATTTCGAGAGCAGAATCCGGCCGGCGTTGTTGGAGGAGCATCATGGCATGACAGACAACGATGTTGAGCTTTTCAGACGGAAGTGGGAGGTGAGTCGTAACTTTGAAAGGACATCGAGTAGCTCATGCTGATTTCCTGAAGTATTACTTCACCTATTGTGAAGCTGGGTTTAGCACGAAGACGCTGGGTGATGTCATCATCACCGTCGGCCGTGAAGGAGCAACGGAGATGCTCGAGGATATTCCATTGTAGTGGACATGCTAAAGTTCACCTTGCATGTTTGGCATGGCGGCGGCGTTTTGGAACGCTGGAGCCTTTCCCCTCTGCTTCCATCCCATCTTTGCTGATGCCCAGCAGAATACCTTAGATCTCCTCTTGTGTCTGTCATTATGATCGTGGGCACTGTGTTCTTTCTATGCTCGTACTTAGCGCGGCATACTAATAGATATAGCCAGTTAATGAAACAAATCGTCATTTCCTGGCTTTCTTTTTCTTGCCTCGCTTCTTGCTGAGGCTCGCACCGTTCCCTTCTGCTCCCTTTGCCCCTGGACCCCACCTTTTCAAATGTTCCCTTTCAAAGCCATCCTTCTCTCTCCGGAATAACAACATAGTTGCTCTCGCATCTTCCACACTAGAATGCTCGCCGCCCTGAATGTCCACTCCGAGGACATCCTTCGCCAGTTTCTTCAGACTCGGTGTCTTCCCTCCCGCCAACTGCCTGAATGCTGGATACCGACTTGTATCCCTAATATCTCTTTTCGGATGCCCCAGCATCAGCGCATCCAAATCATTCCTCACAGCGTGTCCCACTAATATCTTAGCGTCGAGCAACTTTGCAACATCTGCCTGCACAGCCTCGAGAGACCGAGCTGTTCGTAGAAGAGCAGGCGTAATACCGGAAACGTGGGTACGATAGTCAGTGACTGATTCTTTTGGTAGCACGAAGGAGTCGTAGAGTTGGTGACCGTGATAGTTGACAATGGAGACTCGGGCGAGAGCGGAGTCATTCGAGGGATCAGGCCCGACGCCCACCATTTCGCAGTCAAGAGCTATGTATTTCCCTGCTTCGGCTGCTGGTGAAAGGCCTTCGTTGATCTTGTCCGCGGCGTATCTGGTGTCTGGTATCGATGTGCTCTTCGATGAGATACCATAGGCGGCTGCAATATCTGCGGCGGGGATGTCGTTGTCTTCGGCCCAGAGAGCGAGCGAGGCTGAAGGGGCCTTGTCATCGGGTTTTGAACTTGTTTGTTCCATTTTCGGAGTCGAGAATTTGTCCTTTGCGGTCACAAGGTGGCGTTTGTAGGGACCTGGTCCGGGTTTCCGACGCTTTACGCCGTTGCGCTGCGGCTGCAGAACGTCTTCGCTGGCTTTGCGTTTTGAAGGTCTCGACGTATCGTGCTTGAGGGTCTCTTGCAGCTTCTTCCAATTACTGGACAAGTTTTTGAACTCCATGCCGTCTGGGCTAGAGCGTTCAGCTGTGTTGCTGGCGCATGATGCTCCGGTCGAAGCGGTATGGCGCTCTGATACAAGAGCCTCCAAGCCCCTCAATCTGGGAAAAGTAGATCCATCCCGTGCTAATCCGTAAGCGAGCTAGCGCTGTAAGCTAGATGAGGCTGACAGGGGTCACGAGCTGAGCTCTCATCAGGCACAGACGACCCCCTCGTCATCGCCTCCCAGCCCGTTCCATCTTTCACCCAACTACCACTTCCTAAAACACTTCTCTTCACTATGAAATCAGCGCACTATCAAGCTAGTCGACATCGAAGCGGTTTGTAGACATTAACAACTACTCCACAACCATGTGCTCAAGCGACATCTTCCTCGGCCTGATCGCCATCCTCTTTCCCCCCATCGCAGGTGCGTTGTCTGTTTCTCTTCTGCTCGCCACATCTTTCATCTTCTCCCCCCTTCTTCCAACCCCCCACTAACCCCTCCCCCTTTCCACAGTCTGGATCAAACGCGGCATCTGCTCCGCTGACTCTCTCATAAACATCGCCCTCTGCTGCCTCGGCTTCATCCCCGGCCTACTCCACGCCTGGTACATAATCGCCCGCTACCCCGAAGACACCTCCTCCAACAATTACGAACGGATGCCGCAAGACGGCGGCGAAAACGGCCACGTCACTTACTACTATGTCGCGCAGAGCGGTGGGCAAAGAGGCGGTAGAGAAGAACAGAGGCATGGCGGGTATGGCACTACTGGGGAGAGTATGCGGGTTGGGAGGCAGGGGGAGAGGGGCCAGCAGGCGCAGGCGGGGGGGAGTAGGAATGGCGCGGTGTTGCCGAGTTATGAGCAGGCGGTTGGGGCGGATAATAAGGTGCAGACGTGATCTGGGCTTGAGGGAGTGGAGGGTGATGGTCAGTGAGGTCTGCAAGGTGGTTCAAGCGTCGGGATGTGGTTTTGTCTTGCGGAGTTGGTAAAAGTGGGGGGTCTGGCTCGTGCAATACAGTTGGGTTTTCGTTCGGTTACTTGGGGTGGGTTGGTAAGAGAATCAGACATAAGTCATGCATAGAGAGAGAACTGCTGACCCTCAGCTGAGGGGCCCCTCAACCTCTCAACAATCAAGACAGATATCTAGTATCAGTTGATGCAGTGATAGTAAGCCGTGAATCTCTTCCACTTACCTTTCAAGGACTTAAATATATCACTTTTGCTGTTGTGATATCAGGAGGGCCCTCAGCTGGAAATTGCCACTTGTAGTGATAATTAGAAATTCACAAGAGCTCATTAAGAGATTTGCCCGGGGGGTCTCTCTATATGCATGACTTATGTCCGATTCTCTTACTTACGGCGTGATTTTCCGAGTTGGTTGGATATGCCTGGGCTAGGTCACATTGTTATGCATCGTGTTCCCTCGCACTGGAAGTTTCCCAGATTCGGTGCTGAACCTGATTGTATGAGATCTCTCACGGTCTATAAAAGTACTGACAGAGAAGTCGCACTTTTCAAGCCAACTCCAGAGGAGAAAATCACCATACCGCAAAGTGACGTGACGTCAACTAAGCACCTGATTTCCCACTCTTCAACGCATCAAGCAGTTCCTTAGGCGGATCCTGGCGATACCCTTGCGGATTATTCTTCGTCCACCTCCACAAATCCTCACACGCATCCTCCAACGTCCTCTCCGCCTTCCATCCCAACTCCTTATTTGCTCTTGATGGATTCGACGTCAAGTCGAGCACGTCGCCCGCTCTCCTACCCACAACCTCGTACGGCAGATCCCTGCCGACCGCTGCGTTGAACGCTTTGATCATGTGGAACACCGTGCTGCCCTTACCCGTCCCCAGATTCCAGGCTCGTACACCTGGGTGGTGCTCACGGAGGTAGTTGAGAGCCATGAGATGGCCCTTTGCGAGGTCGAGGATGTGAATGTAGTCGCGGATGGCGGTGCCGTCGTATGAGGCGTAGTCTGTAGTAAGAGACGTTAGAAAGCGGGTTCCGTATGGGCCACCGGAATGGGTCACGGCTGTCCTACCATCGCCAAATACTAGTATTTTCTCCCGCTTGCCGACCGCCACTTGCGCCAGCAGAGGTAGCAGGTTGAAAGGAATGCCCTGGGGGTCCTCGCCCATGATGCCGCTAGGATGCGCGCCGGCAGGATTAAAGTAGCGTAGAAGAGCGCCGTTCCACTGCTCGCCGGATTTGCCCTCTTTCTTGGCGTTATTTCGTTGCGCTTCGACGTGGTCTGTGATGCAGAGTTCGACGGTGGATTTCGTGCGGCCGTATGGGTTCGTGGGGCCGATTGGGCACTCTTCCGGAATGGGAATCATGTTGGGAACGCGGGTTGCGTCGCCATAGACGGTTGCGGAGGAGGAGAAGACGATGTTGGTGACATTGTGGCGGGTCATGGAGCGGAGGAGACAGATTGTGCCGTAGACGTTCACGCGGTAGTATTCGAGTGGAATCTCACTAGATTCTCCAACTGCCTGCGCGGTACACACCCGGATCAGCCAATGCACTCAGTGATATCTTGCGACAGCATCTCTATCATGTAAACCGTAAACAGCACCCGTAAATGACCAAAGACTTACCTTGAGCGCGGCAAAGTGGATCACGCTGTCAATATCAGGGTGTTCCTTGAAGATCTTGTCAAAACCAGTTTCCTCGGTGATGTCGATATTGTAAAACTCTGGCCGTTTGCCGCAGATGAGCTCGATGCGGTTGATGACCTCTTGGGAAGCATTGTAAAGATTGTCTGCGATCACAACTTTGTAGTCTGCCTCAAGGAGGGCGAGCGTGGTGAAAGAACCAATGTAACCACAACCACTAGAACAGAATTTAGTATCCGGCACGTAGATGAACGAGGTATCCGAGTACGCACCCCGTGACGAGTACCGAACCCACCGTCATTGTCAAAGTATCTTAGAGACTAATTGACGACTGTTACGATCTTGTTTTTCTTATGAGCAGAGATGTGTTGCAAGCTGCAAGTTGCAGCGACAGTTATTTATCGGCGCATTGGTGGGGTTAGGCTGGGGGATGGGATGATGGCTTCCGGCTGAGAAGGCTAACATGGGGTAGGGATTTAAGGCTGAAACGCCTGGACGTTAATGGCTTAGTGTACTCGTATCAGCGAAATTTACCTTTGCGACAAAATTCAATGCCAAATGCATCGCGACTACACTTCCTTAATTTGGTGGAGCTTCTCAGGCATCAATGAGGTAAGCCAATTGGTAGATCTCTATCTTTATACACAGTGTTGGTAAGTTGTTGGGGATGCTCAGCACAGACTCCAACTCCCCTGCCTGGGTATCAGAACAGCAGGTCCCGTCCCGAAATATAATGCACACAAAACGCTTCAAGAGATATCATGAACATCAATCATGTGACCTAGAGGTCCGCCGCCAATTCGCCGAATATCTGTATCAGTTTCTTGACGCCATGCAGGAGATTGAGATCTGGTCCTTGCCCTGGTGTCCATGCGGCATGCGCGAAGTCAATCAGCTTCACCACTTGCACCTTCGGCCACTCTACTTCCTCACCATCTTCGTCTTCGTCATTCTCATCTTTATCGTCTTCGTCTTCATCACTTTGTTCTTCAATGTAGGCTTCCACCTTCTTCTCCTTGGCTGCCTCGAAAAGCCTCGTCTCTTCGTTGAATGCTTCCTCTAGGGCATCTCCGTCACCTTCGTATATAAATAAGAGGCTCGAAGAGTACATTCTGCTCTCCTCATGTTCTAGTATGTCTTGAATTTCTCGCAGATCTCGGATGAAGCGTTCCATGACCTTCTTGGCGTGGAGTTTGGTCACCCCGGCGTTCTCCGTGAGAAAGTAAGTCCGGAAGCCTTGGTGGATCTCATTGGCCTTGAGGTTCTTACCGTAGCTCTTGTCGTAGGTCCGATGACCGTCCTGTGCCACCCCACCTTTGCCTGCCGCAGGCGGCCCGTGCCATGTCTTCATGCCTGCGATTCGCAAGCCCAGCAGTCTGCTGGTTGTTTCATCTGCAACCTTGTCGAGTTTGGCACGTTTAGCAGGCGGCGCGTCATCAGCCCATAACCGTGCGCCAAGTTTCACATCGAGGATGTTGGGCTTCTTAAAGCCTGCAGCAACGTTTTCGAGCACCACTGCTTCGTTGGTAGCTATTTTGCCTCCACCAGTCGGAACCCATATCTGGTCTGCAGTGATCGAGTCTAGTACTAGCGAGGGATTTGCGGGTTCATGATCCGAATGTACGGGCAAAGGTAACGACTTGGCAGCCAAAGTTGTATTTCTCTCGTCGCCGAGGCGCAGCCGGCCCATGTATATCGGAATGAAAGTCGCAAAGTCCGGGTGGGAGGCCGTCGTGTCGTAGAAGTCGATTTCGGCTTGCTTGCATGGTTTGATGATCAGGTCCCCCGATTTGTCGGAGAGGACTCCTTCGCTGCACGAACGAAATTAGAGATTGGGTCGGTAATGAAGGCATGCAAATGCTGTGAACTCACTGGCCGGCAGCGCTGTTGTCGTATTCAATGAGCTGCGACTGTCGCAAGGAGTATTGAGGCATGGCAGCCGTGTGGAAAAGGGAATGGTTGGTGACACAGCGAGTCGAGGACGGTCGGCAGATGAAATCTGGGGAATGGGGATGGGCGATGGGGATTGGGGATTGGGGAATGGGGAACCTAGGCGCCTTTTACTCGAAATGATTCGTGTCTCAGCCTTATTCGCCGTACCTTGAAAACCGTTGGCGCTACATTAGCCGGCGGGTAGCTCCCGCTAGTGCGGGGTAAGGCTCGCACACACTCCGTACCTAAGGCGTGCTAGGGTGTGCCGGGTGTGTTTGCTGAGGGACGCGTACTACGGTACTCACTACCGTAGACCCTACGTCTCTTGCTATTGGGAAGTGCAGAATCTGTTTGCTATCCTTACTAAGGTATGATGTATTCTACTGCTCTGCAAACCGGGCTAGTAACGTGATCCACTCGGGCTTTGTAATCCTGACCACGAGGACCCAATGATGTTGATTTGTCCTGTGGGCGTTGTATGCTCAATGCTCAAGATCTACCTCAGTGAAGCAGCTCACAGTCATCATTCACCACCTCCAGCTCATATTTTCACCTCATTCATCGAGTATAAAAAACACGTCTGACAGAAACCTCACATGCTCCTTACTGTCAACTACACTTTCCGTACCATCTCTAATCTGCAACTCAAGCTTGAGTTGTTGCCACTTCATACTGCGCTCTTCCTCTTCGTCTTTCTTACCTCAACCATAACACTCGTCTGCGAGCCGTTCAAAAACTCATCATGACAGACGAAGAGCCTCAAAGTCTTCCCGCCAGCTCTGGCCGTTCGGTGGAGGCACCCTTGACAAGCGTAAGCCCAGATCTCAATGCCGAAGCCAATGGCAGCACGGGAGTCGATGATAAGCGCGAGACTTGGGGAGGGACCGGTACCCAGCCTGTGCAAGGAAAGGGCGTTGACGATGAGGATGAAGGAGACCCTGACTCGGTTACTGTCACCCATGGCGCCGCTCCGAAGAAGAAGAAAAAGAAGTCCAAGTCCAAGGGCCAGAGAGGATTGGTAGACGCAAAGACAGTCTCATTTACCCAATCTCAATTACTTACGGGTTACTTCAGGGCAAGCCTACTGGTTTCGAAGAATACTACGTAGATGTTCCAGTGACAGTAGAAGAGTACAACGAAGAGCAAGACTTGTACAATGAGTAGGAAGATCCTTAGAGCAACACATGTTCTATTATGGCTAAAACTATGATAGATCACGTACCTTTTCTGAGTAAAGAGGTCTCCACTTCCACATTCTTCTGCCGCTTCGCTAAGTGTAATCTCAGGCGCATTGAAACGGCGATCCAGCGTTACAAGGCAAAGCGCAACTTCGATTCGGAGCGGAAAAACCTATTCGACAAGTACATGGGCTATGGTGGTATTGACACAGGACCGAAAATGTTCTCTGGAGGGTTGGATGCGAATATTTTGGCAGAAAAGACCGCTGCAGAAATTGCTACGATGACCGCTACGAACTTCGTGGGTGCAGACAAAGATAGGGAGGGTGGTTCAAAGTTTGTTGTCGATTTCGATGGTGTAGCCAAAGGCTTCCTGTACTAAGTCACTTCAAGACCCTGTCGAATTTCATTGCTAATTTCGTCCCAGTTCATCAAGACTCCCACAGATGTTCGACGTGACGACCGAGAAGCAGATCAAATCGTACACTGCTGTCATTCGAAACTTCTTGAACTATCTCCTACACCACGACGTCTGTCCTGAATACAAGGATCAGATCAATGCAGCACGTGCTACGTGTGATCTCGCGGAGAAGGAGCTTTGGGCGTGCAAGCAGGCATCTGTTTGGCTACCAGGTGACTTCAACACCGCCTGCTCTACTCTTTTCGGCGGTTACTACACGAACATGTACATCGGCGACCAAGACTGGGCCAAAGACCTCGACATCTACAAAGGAATGAGCACCGAAGCAGCGAAACGAATTTTCAAGGCAGGCTTGGCCGCACAGGCAACGGATGAGGTAGTCAATGCCTTCACTGCCAAAACGAAGGAGAAGAATCTTGCGGTCATTGGCACCATTGCCACTGGGCTAGAGGTTACGGATCTCATCAAAGCAGACGATGATGTTCTGGAAATGTACGCAGCTCAGAAGCCAATCTTGAAAGCCCTCGGCAGGATGAAAGCCAGGACATGGTACAATCCAACACTTCCGAAAGAAGACTTGACCGAGCTGGAGGAGATTGCTGCCGCTACTACGCCACAAGAGATCAAGGAGTACGAATTGTGGGTAGAAGATGAGATCTTGGAGAAGTGCTTCGTGGGCATGAAGTTTGACGCGACGATTAGAGAGCTAAACTTTGGAGTCTTCTACTTTGACACTGTCGTCGGGGTTCATTGTTCCTTTTACAGCGTGCTTCCCAATGAGTTGATTATTGGATGGAGGGAGCCGGGTCCGAGACTGCCGATGAGGGAGAAGAATGCGGACGGGGCTGTGGACGATACCGGCGAAGAAGAGAGAGACGATCTTGATGGGGAGGATTTCTAAGCTCAAGCTAGGGTATTAGATGATCTCAACAGACGTTGTCCTCCAGCGACGACTCACAGCGCTTGCATTTAGCTAGGGTCCAACCGGATCGAAAAAAGAAATTACCCATGAATATGGAGTATGCGCATGCCTCTGTATTCGAACGAGAGAAGTACACCATTGATGCCATGACCTTTGAACTTGTGATGTGTATATTAAAGCTCTACGAGGACCATCCAAGAGAAAACGACTGTCGGCTAGGGGCCAAACCCTTGTCGATAAGAGCATCTCCGCAACGTCATCGCCCCAGAAATCCATGTCGTAACAAATGTAGCAACCCCACAACTCCACAATTCCTCCGCATTCAATGCGTATGTCCATAGTCTCCCGCATCCTCAAAAGATCAAGACCCCTCTACAGCCTCGCCCCTTCCCCCCTCCGAACCTCCCCAATCCACTCCCACCTCCCCTTCCGCCGCCCCCTCACCCGCGCCATGGCCTCCATCCCCCAAACAATGAAAGGCGTGCTCATCGAAAAAACCGGCGGCACCGAAGTCCTCCAATACCAAACCGACCTGCCCGTCCCCTCCCCCGCCGCCGGCGAAATCCTCGTCAAGAACACCTACATCGGCATCAACTACATCGACACCTACTTCCGCAGCGGCCTCTACCCGTCGCCCAAGCCCGAAATCCTCGGCCGCGAAGCCGAAGGCCACGTCGTCGCCACGGGGCCCGGGAATACTTTCGACCTTGCCGTGGGGGATTATGTGGTGTGGATGGCCTCGGGGGCGTACGCCGAATACAGCGCCGTGCCCGCGGCCAAGGCAACGAAAGTCCCCGCGGGGATCGCGCCGGGGGATGCGGCGGCGGCGATACTGCAGGGGTTGACGGCGCTGACGCTCGTGCGGGAAGCGCATCAGGTGCAGCGGGGGGATTGGGTGCTTGTGCATGCAGCGGCCGGGGGGGTGGGGTTGTGGCTGTGTCAGATTCTGAGGGCGATCGGGGCGCGGACGATTGGGACGGCGAGTACGGCGGCGAAGAGGGAGTTGGCGAGGGAGAATGGGGCGGATGTGGTGGTGGGGTATGAGGAGGGCGGGGAGGATGTGGTGGCGAGGGTGAGGGAGGTGACGGGAGGGGAGGGGGTGAGGGTTGTTTTTGATGGGGTGGGGAAGGCGACGTTTGAGGGGAGTTTGGAGTGTGTGGCGAGGAAGGGGTCGTTGGTTAGTTTTGGGAATGCGAGTGGGGCGGTGCCGCCGTTGACGATTGCGTATGTGCCTGTGTTCTCTGGGGGTGGATATTGAGGAAGGTGGGAGGGGGGTTTGGTGTGGATACGAAGTTGCTGACGTGGGCTTGACTTCTAGGCGATTGTCGGCCAAGAACGTTAAGGTCCTCAGACCGACACTGTTCAACTATATCTACACGAGGGAGGAGTTTGAGCATTATGCTAACGAGCTGTTTCGGATGATGAGCGTGGATAAGCTCAATGTCCGCATTCATGAGGTTTACCCGCTGCAGGATGTGGCCAGAGCGCACAATGTAAGTTTCGGGAGCACGCTGAGATGATGATGTTAAGCTAATGAAGTGCCTCGCAGGATCTCGAAGGTAGGAAGACTACTGGGAAGCTTTTGATGAAGCCATAGGTGCAATACCCAGCTTGCTGGGATTCAGTAATTGTGTGCATCTGTATCAAGATTGCATAAAACTCGCACTCTCGTCCACGGCAAACATAGCCGCTTAGATGAATATCCAAAGGCGTTGAAGACTGTATAGTCTTTTGCTACACACATATGTGAATGCCGCTATGCCCAAGCTTAATGCAGGATCTTTCATTCCGCCCACGTATAACGCCTTGCAATGCATCACCATAACCCCGTCTTCTCACACGTATATACAGCCACCCCTGCCCAGAGCATCATTTCAGACTCCCAAAGCCAGCTTTCCCCTCTCATAGACGAGGAAACTGACCGCCACCATCGGCACCACCTTCACATACCCAATCGTCAACCCCACCCAAAACCCCCTGAATCCTTTCTCTTTCCAGATCTGTCTCGTTATTTCCGCCATTCCCAAGCGGTGCCCATCGCCCACCGCACCACCCACCTGCATCCTTCGCCTTATGACTTCGAGTGGGTAGGACGCGGTTTGCGAGACTAGGCCAGCGAGGCCGCCGGCGAGGAGTTCGGCCCAGTAGGTGAGGGGTCTGGGCCTGTAGGTAGTACTTGGGCCGGTGTCGGAAGAGCCGGTAGGTGAGGGTAGAGTGGTGTATTTCGCAATGGAGGGGTGACGCAGCCAGTCGCCGGCGGTGTCGTGGGTGAGGAAGGACATGCCGGCGTAGGGGAGCATGCCCAAGAGGGTTGGGGAGAAGCCGCGATAGAAGTTGGCGAGACCAGATCGTGGAGAGATGGCTTGGATGGTTGAGACCGTCGAGGTGAGAGTAGATGCTGCGGCGCGGACAGGAAGAGAAGAGGCTGACGAGGAAGCGACGGCGGAAGCGGGCTGCTGCGGTATAGAAGGACGTTCATGATAGATTTGCTTGCAGATGCTGGAAAGAGAGGAGCGCGAGTCGCGCTTTGTTTCAAAGGCGAGGCGGACGCGGATGACCTCGAGGGGGTAAGTGAAGAAGACGGATGTTATGCCTGCGAGGGAGCCGCTGACGAGGCGGCGCAAGGGCGTTTCTTGACTTTTGTCCTTGATGACGATGGCGCGCACTTGCTCGTAGGCAAGGAACTTGATAGCAGCGTAGGGGAAGATGCGTAGGAGCGTTGCGGAATGGCCGCGGAAGAGACCTCGCAGACCATCTTGGCGGTTGATGTCGCGCATGGCGGTCACCACGCCGAACCATGACCCCGTGTATTTTGCGAACTGCGGGTTCGAGGCTTGGAAAAGGATCTTGACGCGGTCAAGGGGCCCGACTACTGTTTTTGCCTAGTGTATATAATGAGCCGTGACCGACAGACAGCTTGAAGGGATCCCAAGCTCACTGCGCATCCGGCCAATCCTCCTGCCAGCCCGGTCCTTAGAGCGTAGTCGAGACTCTGCTTGTCCACCTTCTTTGGGTCGAAGGGCCTCTTCGGTGCTATCGCATCGCTGTCCGTGGGGCACATCTCCGGTCCTCTGTCCAGGGCTTTGCGAGATGCTCGCCTGACTTCCATCTCGTGTGACGGTGGTAATCCGGCATTGCCAGAGAAAGTCGGGGGCATCCCCACCGCCGAACTCTTTGGGTTGTCAACGTGGCGAGTGATCCTACGACATAAACAATTCAAAGTTGGAGTCGATGGCCGCTGTGTGGAGGCGCATGTGACGTCGAGGTCCCTCCGTGCTGCCCCTCGGGCTGAGGAGGCTTTCCGCCGTGGAATGTAGCGAGACCGTCCCGCTCAAGTGCGGCCGAGAACGGAGCAAGGACACTTGATCATCCGAGGGAGCCCAGGGCTTCCTGCATGACACGCATGTTCTCTTTTCTCTTTTCTCAACTACAACAGGACGGTTCATGGAAGGCATTGTGATCGATAACAATACTCATTGAAATCCTGGTGGAGTCCAGGGTAGCTCATCTCATCCCGGCCGAGGCTTTCTGGGCGACAGCGGTTCGGATGCGCACAAAAGCCGGGCAACAGAACAGCGGGACCATGCAACATATTCCAGGCTCTGACTCCAGCGTCCGAAGCACGCTCCTGCATTTCCTTCATGGTGGTGCCAAGTCGAGTTTTCGTCTCGCTTTCAGGCTCGAGAGAAAAGGCGACAGATCTAGCCTAGCCAATGAAGCCTGTATCATGCAGCTCGCAAAAGGCTGAGTCTCTCTACGCGCCCACTTTCAGAGACATTGAAATCCTTCATCCATTGACATCCTCGTCATCCCATGGTGGCTATGCAATAGCCAGACCTTGGCATAGATAGCAATGACTGTACTTTTTTCTACCAGGTATACCCCTTTCATCTGCTCTCAGATGAGGTCAGAGATCTCGAGCCTCTCACCCCCTACGCGTATTTCACAGGGTTGGATAACAGATATGAGTTCCGCCAGGCAAGCTGGAGGTTGATGCCATCCACAGCAAAGCGCTTCTTCACCCGGACACTAACATCACATGCCAAAGATCCTTGAAGAATCCGGGGACAATCTTCCACATTGGTGCAAAGATAGATCGTCCCAGTACTGGTATTCGTTGAAGGGTCGATATGGACGTCCCATTGGATGGTTCCGAGGGCACAGCGGGACATTCTACGGGACCGAGAACAGGATCCAAGGTTGGCCGGGACCAGGATGTATCATTGGCTGAACAGGGTCTCACATTGCACTGGATCAGATAAGGGGGCCTTCGGAGAGAGGGCGATCATCAAGATCAGTGAGGAGAGCGACATACATGCCAGAAAGGCCACTCATGATAGATGTTCGTTGGGTTTCTCGACGCCTCCACAGTGACAGGATGTATGCTGTGGGCGGTGGCTTGTCCATGCATCGCTGTAATTTGAGTGGAAACGGTGCTGCAGTGCGCTTTGCGGGCGCTGGGTATTTGTTTAGTGTCTCTCGGGCTTCAGTCCCTCATTGAGAAAATTAACTTCGGCCAATCAGTCTTGTTTCGGTGAGGCGGTGGTGGTGGAGGAACTACAGCACAGAAGTACAGGAGCACGACTACCGGAGCAGTCGAGCTGGTCTCCATACATGATGTCCTTACAGATTGGGCATTAAACACAGGCGCATGACAGTCGATGCTGCCATGCAGTCAACGGTGTCGCGGTGACTGAAGAAGCGGCCCCCATGCTGAGCGGACCCATGCTGCATGGATGATGTGCAAGTACCATGTAGTTGTACCATGTAGTCGTACCATGTCGCCTCCGTCCCATGATCCCATGTCGCTGCAGTGCTGCACTCCAAGGCCCCATGCCGCCCCACACTCATCGTCTCGAGTACGCATACCCCGCGTTCTCGCTGCAGCCAGACAAGCACCAAATCCCGCGCTTTCCTCCAAACCCTCTCCCTGCCCGCTGGCGACGGCGATCATGTGCTGCTGCCCTGCCATGCAATTTTGTCGGATTTGCTCGTATCCATCAATTACACGTCCATCACCAAACCGCCACACGTTTTCTCTCTCATCAAAAGTATCTCCGCCACTGCCTTGCGCACCTGAGTCGCAATATATTGGCGGTGAGGAATGTTTTCTGATCGCCACGGGCAATTCTGGTAAGCAGTGGCTTCGTTCATGGTGACTCGAGCGCAGACATCAGCAGCATTATTCGGACCTTAGACTGCAATGCTTTCTACGACCCCTCATCAATATGCGCCGGGATTCGACACCCCTTCGACGGAAGCCACGATGATCCCACGAAACGGTCATACTGCCCCGCAACGCATCTCAACATCAGGGCTGGATACCCTGGCGCAAGGTTCTCAGTATGCCCTCGAGCAGCTGCAACAAAGCTCCATGGCGGGGCATCACTCGACCTCAGCTTTGAAGAGTCCCATAAGGAGCCGTCATCATCCTTACGACGACAGTAGTAATAGTACAGCGCATGGCGGTCATAAGAGTTTGGAAATGGACAACCGAGGGGATGGAAAGACCGGTACAGCAGGACCTGTTCGTCGGAGGATCAGCAGGGCTTGCGATCAATGCAATCAGTTGCGAACAAAATGCGATGGCAAGAATCCGTGCGCACATTGTGTTGGTAAGTGATCGTTGTGGTGTGGTGTCCGTAGATGAACTGACATGATGAAAGAATTTGGCCTTGCGTGTGAGTATATTCGGGAACGCAAAAAGCGCGGAAAGGCGTCTCGCAAGGATCTCGCGCAGCAACAAGCGGCAGCTGCTGCTTCTGGTCGTCCCATGTCCCCGAATGGCTATTCTTCGGAAGGACCATCGCCAACACGGTCGAATCAAAACCCCGACTACCAAGGTGAAACCCAATCATCAAAGCCGGAACTGCCACCTCCTGTTTCAGCCGCGAGATCTGCCAGCATGTCCAGCGGTCCCCTTAATAGTGCCGGCATGGTGAGCGGGGTGTCGAACCTGGCAAGGGCGAATAGCATAGGAGGCGCCCATGATGTAGGGCAGAACGTACCGATTGATCAACACCTACAGAAGATGACGAATCAAGCGTTCCCATCAGATCATCAACAGTCGCAACCGTCTCGCGGTGACCTGGGGCACAGTCCAACTCCAATATCCCTGAATGGATTTGGATTGATGCATGACTACGACCGACCCGGCATGCACGGCATGACTCCGTTGGGTGGAACCCACATGATGCATAATGGGCCCCCGTCGAATCAAATGCCCCCAAACATGGTATCTCAGGGTAGCTTCCATAATTACAGTGATGCTCCATATTCGATGATGAGCCCTCAAGAACATCAAGCTCCACCAGGTACATTCCGGTTTGGAGGCACCGGAGAGAGCCCTATGGCGGGCTTTATGGGTGCTTCTCCCGCCGCTGGCTCTCCGGGGTGGCTCTCGCTTCCTTCACCGTCAGGAGGGACATACCAGCCTCAAAATCTTCTCAATCCCACTAATACGTTAAGATATCCAGTTCTGCAGCCTTTGCTTCCCCATATCTCATCTGTTTTGCCTGTTTCTTTGGCCTGTGACCTTCTTGATTTTTATTTTACTAGCTCTTCCTCTGCCCATATGCACCCCCGGTCACCGTACGTCACGGGGTACGTTTTCCGAAAGCGCTCTTTCCTTCATCCCACAAAACCACGGACAAGGAGTCCTGCGCTGCTTGCCAGCATGCTTTGGTTAGCCGCTCAAACCAGTGATGCGCCTTTCCTCACGTCAACGCCTTCTGCCCGCGGTAGGGTCTGCCAGAAGCTATTGGAATTAACAGTGGGATTCCTGAAACCGCTCATACATGGACCTTCAAGCGGAGAGATTTCACCCAACTACGGCGTCAACACTGTCATCAATGGTGTAGCGCTTGGCGGTCTGGGCGTGGCCATGTCTGGAGGGGAGCCATTGAACGCAGAAGGTGGCTCTCCTCGAGCAATAGACGACGTGGCAACTTACATCCATCTTGCAACGGTGGTTTCAGCATCGGAGTACAAGGCAGCGAGTCTGCGATGGTGGAATGCCGCATGGTCCTTGGCTCGAGAATTGAAGCTTGGTCGCGAACTATCACCGAACTCCCCGCACGTTGTCAATGGCGATCACCCGCACGGAGAAGATGCAGACGCAGATGGAGAGGTTGATCTTGATGTAACTCCTAACACGTTTCCTAATAGCAACAACCCACCAGCAAATCCACCATGCTCCGTTACTGAGGAAGAGCGAGAAGAGCGACGTCGGATTTGGTGGCTTCTCTATATCCAAGACCGACATCTAGCTCTTTGCTACAACAAGCCCTTGTGCTTGATGGACGCTGAATGCGACGGCTTGCTGCAGCCAATGGACGATACGGTTTGGCAAGCAGGCGATTTCTACTCCAACGAATCGAACAACTCCACCAATCCGAGCTC
The DNA here is from genome assembly GCA_000611775.1 of Umbilicaria muhlenbergii. Lineage (NCBI taxonomy): Eukaryota > Fungi > Ascomycota > Lecanoromycetes > Umbilicariales > Umbilicariaceae > Umbilicaria > Umbilicaria muhlenbergii. The sequence goes on from KK106982.1 coordinate 577,735, forward strand.
ACCGCGTTACCGTCGTAGAGGCCCCAACTTCGAATGTACTGGCCACAGCATATTCGGCTATTTCCTCCCCTTAATGGCCATTCTGGGCGAAATCGTCGACTTGAATCACGCACGTCAACACCCTCGAGTCGGCCTCGGTTTCCGCAGCGCCGACCAATGGGACAACCAGGCAGCTGAAATTACGCAGCAGCTCGAAAACTATGGACGGAGCCTGAAAGCTTTCGAAGCCCGATTTACTACCAACCTCGGCGGTGGCCACAATAACACCGAGTCGAATGACGCAGAATCAAACCACCCCGACGCTGCCACACCGTCCGTCAAATCCGCACACTCGCACGCCAGCTCTACCCGGATAATGAGCGAAACAGTCATCCAAACCAAAATCGTCGTCGCCTACGGCACGCACGTCATGCACGTCCTGCACATCCTCCTCACAGGCAAATGGGACCCAATCTCTTTACTCGACGACAACGATTTATGGATCAGTTCTCAGTCGTTCATCAGCGCCACGGGCCACGCCGTGTCCGCCGCCGAAGCCATCAACGACATCCTAGAGTACGACCCGGATCTCAGCTTCATGCCCTACTTCTTCGGCATCTATCTTCTGCAGGGCAGTTTTTTGCTGCTGCTGATCGCGGATAAGTTGCAGGGGGAGGCGAGTCCGGCTGTGGTGAAGGCGTGTGAGTCAATTGTGAGGGCGCACGAGGCTTGTGTCGTTACGTTGAATACGGAGTATCAGGTATGTTAATTCCCTAGTAGAGCAGTTCTTGTCTGTTGCGGCGACTGACATTGTGGGTTTCTTAGCGGAATTTCCGGAAAGTGATGCGCTCGGCTCTGGCCCAAGTCCGGGGTCGTGTTCCCGAAGATTTCGGCGAGCAGCAGTTGCGGAGGAGAGAAGTGCTCGCACTGTACAGGTGGACGGGCGATGGGACTGGTTTAGCTTTGTAGGACAAGTGTCATTGACTGTTTATATATGGATGAAACGATTTCGCGCGTTGTTGATGTTCGGTACGCGAATGTATGTGTGCATGTCAGGTATACCCCTGGGGAAGGACTTTGCATATAAAATTTGCACCTGTTGCAAGCCATATACCTTGTCGTTTGGATCTTGTACGTGTATGTAAGGGGCAACCATCCATATCATAGTTTGGGGAATAAGGGGGGCATTGTGCAAAAACAAGCTTCCTTGACATCTAATACCAAATCTTGATCAACTCTTCGCTCACCGCGCTCGGGGTCAGCACTCCCGACTCGGTAATCAGCGCCGTGATCAAATCCGGCGGCGTGAAATCCACCGCCTCATTCTGCCCTCCCACGCCAACACCCCCCCCTGCCCCCTTCCCCGCCGCATTCCCGGGCGATTCCATCTTCCCAAAATACTCCCTTCTCTCCTCGACCACCGGCGTCTTCCCCGTCCAACTCCCCCCCACCACCTCTCCCTTCCCCTGATCCCCTCTCGGCCCCTCACCACCCCCCTCCTCCCCCTCATCCTCAACAGCAGTAGTAAAATCCACGACCTTCTGCTCAATGGGCAAATCATACTGCCCCAACGGATACAGCCGCACAAACTTATGACTCTCCGCCACGACATAAAACGGCTTCCCCGCACTCCTGGCCAACACCCCCATCTGGAACGTCCCCAACCTCGAAATCACCCCCCCATTCTCCACCACCCCCTCCGCCCCGACAATCACCACATCCACCTTCCCCATCGAATACGCCACCGCGGACTCCGGTATCGTCGCCACGGGCACCCCCTTGAGTCGCAGTTCTCGCACAATGGATTGGCCTTCGGTGGCCGTGACCGGGGATGCGGACGGAGAGGGGAGGCTCGATAGCACGTAGATGACGCGGAAGCGTACGCTGCCTTGGCGCTCTTCGGCGGCGGATTTGAGGAGAGCGCCGACGACGCGGCTGCCGCCGTTGGTGAGGACGACGGTGCCGTCGCGGACGAAGCGGCGGCCGAAGCGCGCGATGGCTGCGCGGGACTCTTTGGCGCGTTTGACGAACAGGCGCCCGTTGCTCAGGAGATGGTTCCGGATCGCTCTGAAATCGCCGCCGCCGCCGAGTGGTGTGCCTGGCTGTTGTGGTTGTTGCAGGCGCTCCGGACGCTGCAGGGTGGTGATTAGGTAGCGTTGGAAGAGGTCTGTGCCTGCGGAGAGGGAGATGGGGTTCGGGATGGAGCGTTTGAGGGTGGCGGTCGAGGTGGCGAGGAGGTCGAGGGTTTCGGAGATGGTGCTGGAGGTTGATTGGGAGAGGAGGAGGACGAGGGATTCGATGGCCGCGACGGGCATGGTCAGGTCGGGGTCGGAGTGGAGGAGGTGCAGGTAGGTTGAGACGATGCTGTTGGGGGGGAGTGGGGTATTTGGGGGGGGTGGGGTGGGGAAGTGAATTGGGGTATGCCAAAGGGGGGGGGGACGCAACTCGAAGGGGGGTTTTCCATTGCTTTTGGAAACGTCGCCTGTGGATGCCATGCGCGTCATTGCGGGCGGGTTGCCAGGGAGAGGGGGAGGAGTGGTCGAGACGATGGGATCGAGGTCGAGTGGAGTGGAAGGGGATTTCGAGGGCTCGTCTGGAGCTGGAATTAAGAAATTAGCATTCGGTAAGGTACGGTCAGTTCGCTGCAGGCGCTAGGAAAGCTTGTTTGCGACATACGGGTTATTAGGATGTGTGCCATCCTTGCTGGGCTGTCGGCACTGCCAGGGAGAGATCACAGCAGGTCCATATCTCTTCAGCCAGTTCTTCTCATGCCGATGATCCCAACGATGGCAACCTTGACGATGCTGGCAGAACCAAATCACATGACAGGCTCAGCGACCGGCGGGCCCCTGCTGCGGGAGCGGACGCTAAGATAAGTGATATGCCAGGGCTGATTTAAGCTTTCCGCGCATGCATGCCCACCACCTCGAGTCCCGCTGTGACTCTCTAACATCTCACAAACCCCTGTATGATCCATAACGATGCTCCATCTCCACAAACGACCAACACGAACCGCACCCTAACCCACCCGACCCACCCCACCAGCCCCCCCACGGGGCAACCCTCATGCACCCACCCGACCCCCACCAACAATGACAACCCACGACCCCAGCACCGGCCTCCCCCTCCCCCCCGGCGCCATCCAACGCGTCCTCTTCATCGCCTCCCCCGTGCACATCTACTCCATCCCGCCTCTAACAAGCACAAAGGGCCACCTAGCCTCTCACTGGACCTCCCCCTCCCCCACGACCCCCTCCCGGCAAATCTTTACCGCCCGCCTCCGCATCCTCGAAACCGCCATTCCCTCTGCCTCCTCCTCCTCTGACCCCATTGCCGCGACCCCCTCCACCCCCTCCGAAACCAGCGCCCCAGCAACAATATCAACGCACATCCTGCTCGAAGACCCCACCACAGGGCAACTATTCGCATCCGCCCCCTACGCCTCCCCCACAGCCGTCGAGCAAACCCTCGACTCCTCCCGCTTCTTCGCCATCCGAGTCGTCAGCCCGGACTCTGCCCGCAAAGCCCTATTGGGAATCGGCTTCGAGGAGCGAAGTACCGCCTTCGACTTCAGTATCACCTTGCAAGAAGTGCGGAAAGTGCAGTCCATCCCCACCGACCGCAATGCCAACCCATCATCATCATCATCAGTATCATCATCCACCACCAACACCAAAACCCCAGAAGCCCCGGTCCGAGATTTCAGCCTCAAAGCCGGGCAGACGATCCACGTAGACATCGGTCGCAAGGGGCGCAGACCGCTGCTCAGAGAGGAAGAGGAGAGCGCGGAGGCGGACGATAAGGCACTGTTTTCGATCGCGCCGCCGCCGGCGTATGAGAGGGGGGGATTGTTGCCGCTGCCGCCGCCGCCGACGACGACGGGCGCGGGTGCGAGAGAGGAGAAGGCGGAGAGGAGGAGGAGTAGGACGCCGGAGCCGAAACCGGCGATGGCGGAGTTGGGGTTTGATGATGGGGAGTTTGGGGAGTTTCAGTGAGGGCGTAATGGGGAGCATGTTCCGGGCTGATCTATGGAGAATGGGGAGTTTACATACATCACAAAACCTATCGGCGTTGCGTGGAGGTGTTGTCAGTCTCGATCACATTCATTGGATCAATCATTCCATCCTTCCAGAAGTTCTGATTTCAAAAGAACCAGCTGACTATCCCTATCTATGAAGCAGCTATCTACTGCCAATTCCCTCGTATGCACAAAAGTGCCTCTCGTGTTCTATCCCTGATATACCCCACAAAATCCCTTCGGATCCGTTTTTCGGCTAGAAGTACACAAAAAAATACAACCTTCCATTCCGAGCGGATACAGCCTTCTATTCCGGGCGAGGCAAGAAACGCTCCAGCAATAGTTCCACCAAAAGTTATTCTTACCCCTCCCCGCTCAATTCCGCTAGTTCTCTCTCCTTTGCTTTCAACATCTCTCTCATCTCCTCTGCTTCGCGTTGCAGTTGCGCCCTTCTGGCCAGCTTATCCTTCCCCCCGGGATCATCGACGGCAACTGCCCGTAACAGGTCTCCTGACGATGCTGGTGTTGGTTGCTGCTGCGGGGTTTGATGCGGTCGTTGGTGATAATGGTCGCGATCGATGGCTGTCAATGACGGGTCTATCGGGACGTTGTCTCCGTCACCCTGCTGGGCTGGGTTCAGGATCGATGAGATCGAGCTGAGTCGGTTCGCTTTAGCGCTTTCGGAGTGGTGGTCGCGAGTGCTGTCACCTTCTGCAACGGAGATGCTGCGTTTCCTGGTGTTGCGAGGAGGAGTCGAGGACATAGGCACCGGTGGCTGGGAAGAAGGGATATTTCTCGAGTCTGCATGGACGGTATTGGGTGATACGCGTTGTTGCTCCTGGGAATATTCCGCTTGATGTCGGGGCCGGTCTACCTGGTAGCCAGTAAAGTCTATCGGTGGAGGCTGGTAGACACGGTGATTGTTTGACAGGTTGCCATCACTGCCTCGTGACCGGAAGCCGAGATTGACAGAGCCGTCGGGATTGATGTCTCCATGCTGATCTCGGACATCTTTAGGTTTCGGTATATCAGCGTGTTGAGAGTTTGGAGAAATAGAGCGGGGGGAAGATGTGAGGTGTGATTGAACAGGCGAGTGCTCATGCGTGGCGGGAATGACCCTTTTTCGTCGCTTGATGACCGACTTCTTCATCGCTACAGGTCGGTGGACTCCGTGTAGCTTGTGATATAGACCTTTGACGCATCAGTCAAGTACGTCGAACAGATCCTTAAACGCGACTTACCGCAAGCATTACAGATGGTGTGTCCACTTTCATCGCGCCGCCATAGTGGTGTGATTGTTGTCCCGCAGTTCGCGCATGCCACCAAGACACTGCTAGCATGGAGGCCTGCGTGTTGCTCATTAGACCTATCCAGTGCAGTAGGACCGTCATCTTGCGACGTATCTGTAGCATACGGATCATGATTCTGTGTTGGGTCGGCAGTCCGCGGTCTGCTTGCCGGATCGGCGACTGATAACTGCTTGGTCTTTGCAACCCGATTATTGTATGCAGGACAACCATTGCATGCTTCAGCGCCTCCGTTACCATTGCAGTGACCCCCACCCGGACAAGAGCCCGTAGGTGCTTGGCTCGCTGATACGTAGGTTGCCCCAACAGTTTGTGGCACGACATTCGTTATAGAGGGCGACACGCTCCGGTGGTGGTCTGGTGTGTCTAGCTCGGAGCTCGGCGCTGAGACCGGAGTTGACGGTAGTCGTTTGAGGTTTGTGGGCCGAGATGTGTTCCGCGCTTTTAAGTAAAGTCCACAAGCGTTACAGATAGTAGAACCGACTGGTGATCGGCGCCATAAAGGGGTGCGGGTAGTCCCACAATTGCTGTACAGGTGTGTTAGCTTAGGGCACGGCGTTTGGCTTCTTAGCAACAACGGTCGTTATGCTGCGTTCCTCACCTGCACACCTGTCCCATTGCAGGAGCATTGGTAAACGGCGCATACTGTCCTTCTCGAGGTCGATCCTGCAACGGTGACCGTGACGGACTCTGCCTCTTTTCGATTTCATGTTCACGATCTTCCGCTATCATAACTCCGTTGGGATTGGTCCCATGGATCACAGGAGTTGGCGAGATTCCAATGTTCTTAGCTGACGTTATGATATCCCCTCTAGATCCATCCCGTGCCTCTTGCGAATGCTGCACGAGTTGTTGCGCGATCTCATAGTCGAGTTCTGAGGATTGTTGCGAAAGCATGTGGTGAGAAGATGGTAAGGCTAAAGGCCCCACCGATACCCTTTCCTGTGCTTCAATCGTCACCAGGCCAGTCATGCTGGCATCGTAGCTCTGATTTCTGACGGCATAAAGTGCAGATAGGGTGCTTATGATTCCTCTTAGGTTGAAACAAGGTAGATGAAGTCCCGAGCGATGTCCACCAATGAAGGATTCGGCTGACGGCAATCCAGGGAGGTCTTACTTGCAGAGCCGCAGACGTAAGGGCGAAGGATGGCTCCAGGCAACACTTCAGATGAGATTCAAGAGGCGCGATTGACTATGAAGTCAAGAAGAACCGTAGAATGGTGCTTCCCATCCCACGGCAGTATTTTGGCCACCGTGTTTTGCTGGTAGCTGTAGTGTTGGCTGTTTGCACCCGGTATTTGAAGCAGCGCCACTGCTTCCCCAGAGCGCTCCAGTATTGTGTCAGGATGCATGTCCACAGTCCGAAGGAACCTGCGTAATCAGATCGCCGAGCCTTATGATTGGCCGAGCGGCGAAACGCACGCACCATATCACTTTGTTATCAGATCGTCAGGCTGAGGCGCCACTCGGCGCTTCGTCCGAAAGGAGCTGTGCTTGCTATCAAGACAATACGTAATTACTTCGCAACCTTAGCTCAAGTCTGAAGTCCCTTCAAAACCTTCTACGAATACGCTTTGCTAACATGGGCTTTCCGCAGAGTCGTGCAGACGTTCCGTACCAGCAAACTACGCGGTGTGCAGCGTCGCTGCAGTGGACGATATGTAGCAGATACACAGATAAATCTTCTAGTCCCCTCTAAACACGAAGTATAGTACAGCGGTTCCTGAGCTCGTAATCCGACTTCTGAGGACCTCACAATTGCAACTGCCAACCTTCGGCATCCGGATGTACCAAAGAACGGATCGCTAAAGGCGCAAAAGACCTCACAGTCGATAGTGATTTTGGTGGTTCTTCCTGGGTAGGCCATCTCTTCCTTTTCCTCAGTGTCCAACAGGTGATGTGTAACAGCTGACCGCCTTTAAACCTGCTCGGCGCCCCATCCAGCATCCGCATCCCTCATATTCTGCGGCGGCTCGATCGACGGGATGTACTCGAGCACAACATAGGCAACACCAACCAAGCCCACAATGGAGCCCGCAATTATGCGCAAAACATGCCCATGTAGAATAATCGAGCCCACAAAAATATAGACTACGCATAGCGTGTTAGCCCCACAATCCGGTATATCGCAAAGCGTCTGCTTACAGATTCCGCGACCAAGAAAACTGAAGAGAAAGGAGGCATATCTCGAGACATATGGCGGGATCTGGAATTCGAGCAAAGCGGTCGCTGCGCACAAGTTTTGTCAGTCGATGCCGAGTGACATGTTTCCCCTGAGGACGACCGACCAAGACCAAAAATGATCACGTAGCAGCCAATGATCACACTTTGACTGTAGCAGTTGTCAGTATCAGTGGACCGACGCCCAGGCCATTTAGCACGTACAACCCTATAGGGAAGAACTGGCTGATTCCTCCCAGAACCATAACGGCGCCCACCGCCAGGTTGACCATCCGACTATAACGCAGCTCCAGTCAGTATGCCCCTTGTGCCGATGACGTTGCTGCCTATTGCGCAAGCGCAAACCGGTAAGCTGTCAGGGTTCTAGAATGCTCACAAGATGTTGGAGAAATCCATCGCAAGTCACTATTCCTCAATGAAGACTTGATCGATGTAGTGTTGACTCCAACGAGGTGCAATGCAAGTCTTACACGTTTGCTGCCTGATAGAGATGTTGTGGCTGTGTCAGAAGTTCAGATGCAATGCCAACGGCCGAGGAGGCTGGAGACCACGAGCTTGAGCTCCCATTCTGGAATAGCACTAAGCCTAAACGGAATCCCTAGGTCACCTTTGCCGGTAAACGACGGTAACCACTCGAACCACTGCAGCCTGGTATTGACTGAAGACAGCTCGTCTCTCCCATCACTGGCTTATGTCTAATACTACTACTCTGTTGACGATTCTGAATAGGATTATCAATCTACCTCAGTGGGGTAATATTCAGGACGCTGTCCTGAATATGCTTGACCTCGAGAGAACCCCTATGTCAGCCAAGCGAAAACAGGTCTTACCGAACACCCAGTCGTGCCAGTGTATGGATTCACAGGGTCATTATTGTTGAGCTAAAAGGCGTGCATTCAGTACGCTTAGAGTCTAGGTATCGCTTTCCGCGGTTTACATGTTGCCAAAGATCCTCTCGGCCTCCTCGCTCAGATTGACGTCCGTTCTTTTCATGCCCCCTGCAGAAAGCATAAGTGATTCGAAATAGCAGCAGCCTGTAGAGGAGTCTCTATGAGAGCATGGGATGCTTTTTCTAAGCAAACCACCCCGGGTATCTGTGCTATCATTTGTGGCATCTAGACCACATGTCCTAGCCGATGATAATGCGTAGCCAAGACTATGAGGTGGGAATCTTAAAGTCCTTGTATGTCCACTTCTCCGTGTACGTCCTCCTAGCCTTCTTCGGTTGCTGAATAGGCTTCCTGGTTTCCACCTTCCCACGCACGAGAATACTTCTAAAGCGGTCTTTCAACAGATTGCCTTCGGGTTTCAGTAGACGTAGAGAATCTTGGAGCTCGTCTGGTAGCACTAGCTCCAAAGGTGGTTCAGGGAGGCTAGTTGGATAAGTCAGCAGATTTGTGATAGTAATTGCAAGTATTGCACCTACGAGGCCTTTCCCAACTTCCTTCGTCGCAAGACACGATCGTCTATCTCATCAGATGACGAATCCCCCGCCCGTACCTTCACCTCCGCTTTTACCCTCTCCCGCGCTTCGACTTGCCGAGCAATCGATTTGAATTGTAGAGCTTGCTGTGCCCTCTTCTTCATCTGTGCGTCCCACTTCGCCTGCCGTTCAGCCTCCTTCCTCCTCTTCACCTTATTCCTCTCTACTGGCGTCTTCCTTTCGGGTCGCCGCTTCGTCAACCATTCTTCACCTTCGTATTCGCTCTCGAAGCCTTCCCATGCACTTTCGTCCTCCGTCTGGATATCATCTCTCTCGTCCTGAGCAGCAGCGATTCTTTCCATTCGTACCCTCTCCTCCTCCGCCTCCTTGAGTCTCTTCTTCTCGGCCTCCACTTCCTTGGCACCTTCTTCGGTCAAGAGCTGATCCCAGTCCTGGAATGACGGGTTGTAGCTTATACCAGCGTTCGGCTTTTTGACCGCTGGGACACGTTTCGCACCCGCAACGAGGGATATAGGAGCTTCCTTTAGCGTTCGAGGGGCTCTGGCTTTCTTTGGTTTCTCGAGGTAAGAGAAGCGCGGGTCTTGCTGCTCCACCACGTCCTCCCACGGATCGTGCGCCGGTGTGCCATCCGCCTTGACAACATCCTTATGTACGGTCTCTCTTCCGTATGCAATATTCTTGAGTCGTTCGTACTCTTTGTGACTCAGTCCGTTCCCTTTCCGTCCCTTACTGCTCGGTTCAACTACACCATCAGTGACTCCGGACCGCTTGCGGCCATCCACAGCTGGTACTGCCGACCGCTGTGCGAGGATTTGATCCGACTTAAGTGGCTTGTGGACTTTATTGTAGGCTCTCTGAATGGCCGCGGATCCGGTGGTGTCGAGAGTAAAGAGGGCCTCCGAGGGTTTCTCGGCGACAACACCACCCTGAATCACTTCCTCTCGCACCGTTTCGAGCCCTTCCTGGATATCAGAAACATCAACATTCTTCCTCCAGGTACGTTTTCCTTTACGAGAAGGCTGTTTGTACTGTTGCGGGGCCTCCACGGACGTAGCCATCTTCAAATGTTTTGTGGAAATAAATCCGATATGTGCTCTTCGAGTTTGCAACGTGCAATATTTGAAAATCTCCAATCGATAGCGATGACTAAAGTGCACTAAGCCTTACCATACAGATGCCGGCGCGATCAATCTTCCCCAGGCAGGTGCTCCGTGCAGCATCGATGGAAAATAAATCCCGGGGTTCTCCTGAACAAGCAACCGTTGCCTGCTCCTGCTTGTCGGCAATTAATAAAGAACGTATCCAAATTGATTCACTCTTTACCCTTCTCTGCACATTCTTTTCCCGTCCTCTTCCATACCCCCGAGAATGGCCTCCCAATCAACCGTAGGGTCGTATTCGAACCCCCTCAAGAAGTTCAAGTGAGATGCCGCCTCCCGCATTGCCCAGAAACCGCATATGCTGACTCTACCCCGTCCAGGTTGGTGTTTCTCGGTGAACAAAGCGGTATGGCTAGACTAGCCAAACCACCTCCTCCCTGGTCCTCCTTCAGCTGACACCCTCGCAGTGGGCAAAACATCATTAATAACGCGCTTCATGTACGACTCCTTCGACAACATGTACCAAGCGACCATCGGCATCGACTTTCTCTCCAAAACAATGTACCTCGAAGACCGGACCGTGCGGCTCCAACTGTGGGACACGGCGGGCCAAGAGCGGTTCCGCTCACTCATCCCCTCGTACATCCGTGATTCCTCCGTCGCCGTTGTCGTCTACGATATTTCGAGTCTCAAATCTTTCCAAAATACGAGGAAATGGGTGGACGATGTCAGGGGTGAGAGAGGGCAAGATGTGATCATCGTGCTTGTGGGGAATAAGACGGATTTGGGGGATAAGAGGGAGGTTACGCAGGCGATGGGGGAGGAGGAGGCGAAGAGGTGTGGGGCCTTGTTCGTGGAGACGAGTGCGAAGGTGGGCGCGAATGTCAAAGCGCTGTTCAGGAGGATTGCGCAGGCGTTACCGGGGATGGAGGGAGACGCGGGGAAGGGGGAAAGTACGAGTGAGTGGGCACCGTTCCCTGGGGTCGTGCATTATCTATATGGCCGTGGGAGTCAGCTGTGGAAGTACTGACTTGCTGACTAGTGATCGACGTCAATATAAATCCGACAAAGCCCGAGAGCAACGACGGATGCGCGTGCTAGAGTCAAATATTGGCGGGTTTGGGATGCTGAAATCTCGACGGCCTATTAATGCAATGTATAGCGGGATACCGGGTTCTATGTCTCAGATCATCGCGTTCCTCTGGCGCTATATGTTTTCACATACAGCATATCAGCATGGCGTTCCGTGTCGGAGGCGCAGGCGGTGGTTTGATGAGTTCCCTGCATAATTCAGGTGTCATGTATGTATTCAAGAGACATTGAGCTTTGGGAACCTTTGCCTTGTGGCTGCTGTGGCCTGCAATGGATGAACATTTATTTCTCCGTCATTTTGGCATTGTGCGACTCTGATATATCGTGAAAATGGTTCTGTACGTGATATAGGGCCACGGTCCTATATTAAGACCGTCTTATATTAAGGCTGTTGGTAAATATGAAACAACTCCCCTCCCTTCCCAATAGGCTAGTCCTTGCAAAAGACTTCGAACGCCGCACAGAGCGGAAGCGTTATACCAAACACGTCCACAAACTCTATTAAGGCTGTAAACCACCTGTCTTGTCTCCCCGGCGAGCTGTTTTTCAACACAGCCCAAATCTCATTCGCCCCCGCACGCAGGAAACGCTCGTATACACATCTCCCCGCTACCTAACTTCCTGCAACTCTTGCACGCGCAAATGCTGTCCTTGCTGTCCCTGCAACTGCGGCGGCGGTGGCGGCGGGGGCCCGGTTCCGCTCCTCCTTCTCCTCTCCCTTTCAACCACGCCCGGCACATCGGGCTCCTTAGTCGCCAACCTTCGAAATTTCCCGCTCCCACTAATCATCCACGCGTCCTCTTCTTCGCTTCCCAACCAGTATCCGCGGCCCAACCCTACCATCGCTCTGCCAAGTCGCCCCTTCCATCCCTGTCCTTCCGGCATGTGTCTGGCGAATGGATTTTCCGCCATATTTCCATTTGCACTGCCCGTGTGCAACTGTACGTTGGAACGGGACACAGTCGCAATGTGTTGGCGCAGAACGAAGCGCGCGTAGCTAAGGACAATAAGGATGAAGTATACCCTTATGGCCCACAATGCCACAATCACGATCACGCTGCTCATACTCTCAGGCTGCAGGACTCCGTGTCCCAGACTAGGCGAACCGGTATGAGTCGAAGATCCATCCGCAGGTATGCCCAATGCGACGGCATCTTGCCCGCCTATCAAACCAGCTGCTGGCGAGGCAGCAACTTCCACGGCGCTGACATTGTATTTCGGGCTTGTAAAGCCCGCCGTATCGCCAATAGTAGATCCCCCAGCCCCTGGAATGGGTGCGTCTCCTGAATTATCAGAGTGGTGTTGCGAGATGACCAGAAACCAAGTAATCCCGAACGCGGCGGTGTAGGCGGCGTTGATGATCGAGTCAAGGACATAGAACCAGACCAGCGCAAGACACTGGAAGGGCGATTGAGAGCGTATATGAGGAGCGAGTATGGCGATTAGGCAGAGAGCTAGTAGAGAGTAGATGTACATGGAGAGTTGAAGGGGCGAGAGGTGAAGGCCGGTCAAGACGGCGAGAAGGCCGTAGAAGCCGGACACTTTGTTGAGGAGGAGAGAGAGCGTTATCAGCTCTGTACCGGTACGAAGGCTCATCAAGTAAAGGAACGTCTGTGTGAGTCAGCCACAGTCACAAGCACTGCATGGGGCACCGAAGCGCCTTTCGGGTTTACAGAATGAGCATACCTTCGGCCGCGGTAGGCGGAGCCATCGTGTCAAAATCGCCATATCGTGAATCTGTCTCACAAGTGGCGCTGGAATAATGGTTATGGGTCTAGAAAGGGTCACGTTGGCAGCCAAAGAGTCGCAAAAACGCGACGTTATGAGCGGAGGAAAGACATTTGAAGGCTGACGTCGGCAAATACGGGAGAGCTCGGCAGGGCTCGGGGTAGAAATAAGTGGCAGTCCTCTGTGGGAAATACTCACCATCAACAACGAAGAAAGTTCACGAAAAACTGTGGACTTATGAAATATACAGCTCATTGAGATCTGAACTCACCATAGAAGATGTTTTCATCGGAGTAACTTTTACTAATACATAGGCTGTCCTTGCTACTGTGATAATTCCCGTATGTTGTCACTTTGCGCCGCCCTGTCAGGCTATAGCCCTACCTTTAGGTCTATGACTTATCTCGTAGGTCTCTTGACTTGTTCATCATGAAGTTGCCTATTCAGCCATTGGAGGTGCGGCATGCTCATCCGACAGAATAATTGTTTCTGCGTGTGATATTTATAGGCGATTATTATACGTGATAGTATAGTAACGTAACACTGATTTGGGAATATAAACTAAAATATCAATGACTAGCCCGTCTTTCCCTAAGTTATACATGCGATAGCCATCAAAGATAAATGGATTCAAAGAGAAAGGCCAAAACAATAACGATCGCCAGTACCACTGCATAATATATACATCGATAGCCAAAGAGACTCCACTCGCGAAAGCCATGAGGGTGACCGGCACAACAGGGTCGGCGGGACTTGCTCTTCGAAAAGCGCGGTCTCATCATCGGAGAAGCCGTTGATCATTCATGACCCTGCATGGGCTGGGCGAGAACCTCGAGTTCGACATCCACGCAGTGAGGGTCTGGCTTTGCGGTAAACACTATATAAACTGTATGGCCTACCTTGCAAAAGGTGGCCTCCCCTTTGCTCAAGGCATCGTTCTTCCAAACCAAATAATCAGGGATGTCGAAACCTGTATCTATCGGTGAGACATGGGCGGATGGCTTGAACATTTGGAACGCAACATCCCCGGTGGTTGACAACTGGCCGCCATCTTGATAGAGTTTTCCGTCTCGAATCATGAAAGGCGAATGGAAGTCAGTGTGCCAATCCCAGATACCACTGCGGTCCACTTCAGGCTGTTCGTATCTCTTGACGTAAGTCGCACCATCTCGATCGTCCCGACTAACATGTCCATCCCGCACGTCTCGTCCATCTCGACCGTCCCGACTATCATGTCTATCCTGCGTGTCTCGTCCACCTAGACTGTCTCGTTCATTTTGGCTGTCTCGAACAGATGGACCTGAAGAACCCTCCCCATCGATGTTCCCAAGGTAAGGAATACAAAGCCGCTCCCGGCAGACGATTGCACACGATGGGTCGTCGCAATAAAGAGCATCTTGCACGCCAGTACTGATCTGTGGTGTACACCCTGCGCCCTCGCAAGCTCCCGAGTCTCCTGTGCAACCCGCTTCTGTGCATATCTCATTGTAATCCATACAACCTGCGCCAACGCACGTTGGGGACCTCGAACCAATCATGAAGGGCTTCCCGTTCGTTTCCGGAACGTGCTCCAACCTCTTAGGTACAGCTCTCAGCCAAAACGCTCCACCGGGTTGTGTAGCTGAAGTCACCGCACTGATTGCTTGGGTGCCGGTTGGTATGGCCTTAACGACCTTCGAAACCAATATAGCAGATGACGCAGCAGAAGTCTGCAAATTGCGCGGCTCTTTTGGCAAAGCACTTGTAGGAGGAAGCGTGCCGAGAGCGGCTATCAGGGCAAGGACCCCGGCCGGGGATATATCTAACAACTTCATGTATATGCAATAAGTCAATTCGTCTAGCAAGTCAGATCGACTTCGAAAAGTGTAGAGTGATATGTTGCTGGGCTGAGTCCTGTGGGCTACCTGTTATATATACGCAATCGATCATCAAGACTCCGCCGCCAAGACAACCGCCGTTGTTAAAAATATGGGGAAGGTAACCTTCCACGCCCTCGAAGTCCACAGTGGGTACTGTCAGTTGTCCTTAAAGTTCGCGCAAACAACGACCGCAAAGTACCGCGACTGCCCAAGTTTGCAGATAAGGTAGTGTGATTGGTCATGTGAGGTCGAGGTATCTGAAAGTTCCAACCGCCAAGCAAAACTGCTCGTCCTTCCTTCCGCCATATCCGTAGTAGAGTACAGTAGTTTGCGATCAGTTATTGATACATCGTAGATGCCTCGGTTCTGAGATGCCCAAGCTTTTCTGGCCCGGAGCTCGGCGGGACCGTTGATTAAAGCGTTTATTAAATCGACTTCTGCCGCCTTGACGTCTGCTGAACATCTCATCAAAAACGATAATATATCTCCAGAAGCGAATGCTTGGTCTGTTACACAAGTCAATACGATTGTGAATAGAATATCTCACCTTTTTGCTATTCCAATTTAAGGATCTCAGAAGTTAAAGCGCATAGTCAGCCATAGCTTTCGAAGGGTGTTCTTGGACAATCGCTATTCTAAGGCATGCTCATTATTCGGTGCTGGCCAGATCTTGTCACTCCTACCACGCAGATCGCCGGGTGGATAGTCGTGAGCAAGCGCTATCGGTTCTTGCGACATCGTTCAGCAACTTGTACGAGGGACTTTGTGTAGAGTACTTCCTCGAGCGTCCAGTCCCGGCCCGATATTGGTCAATGTTCACGCTCGGGCTATCCTTTGCCGGTGTACTCCGCAAAGGGCGGTCATGGTCACATTTTGGCACAGGTCCAGGAGCCCAGCCCTGTCTTCAAGTTCAACTCCCTTCTCTCTGTGCTCCTACAGGTCCACAAATATTGCTGCGATAGGATAGTTGTAGTGGTGGAAAGTCAAGTAACACGTCTTGGGAAGTGTGCAAATGAATAGACACTACCGCGTGAGCAAGTGCATGAATGGCTCATCAAAAAAGAAATAGCAGTGCTTTGACAGAGCATTGCAGTAGCATGCAAAATCATTTTCCTTACTTGGCTGCGTTTCGAAGACGCTCCATAAACAGGATTTGATATTCCAAGAGGGCGGGTAAAATCATTCAGATCAGTTATAAGAAATAGTGTACGTAAAGGTGATGCGCCCGTACTTCTACGGTCACTTCCGCAAATACAGATATAGTGGTGATGTGCTATTCAAGGCCTCCCCGAACGTGGAGGGCAGGCCATCAGGATACCTTGCCTTGGTCGTCCGAACTGACGCGCTAAGCTGCGGTATGCGGCTCGCCCCGGACTCGCCCCGGACGTTGCCAAGCTCGATTCGAAGCGTCAGGGGTGCATACCTCACTCAATACCTCCAATCAGTCAACTTCTTCTTACCGCAACCTGAAGGACAATGGATGAGAAGCACAGCTCTAACGAGCTCTATCTCGAATCTTCGAAACCGAGCAGCAACATGCTTGTTCCACGGACTCTTAACCGCCGCCGCTTCCTCTCCGCCTTCGGCCTCACTTGCCTCTTCCTCTTCCTCCTGTCATCTTTCTGCGGCCATCCGTCATCACTGGTTGATCGCTCATACCAGAAGCACCTCGAAGAGGATCATGAGCTTTCTTCGCCATTATCAACGTCAGACAAAACAAGGGTACCGTTGGAAGCGCACATCATGTCCAAGTGTCCCGATGCACGAGACTGCCTTCGGAAATTGGTAGTGCCAGCGATGCAGGAGATAGTGGACAAAGTCGATTTTCGACTTTCATACATAGGCTCGTAAGTCCACCAACTCCACACCCCAGATCATCCAGTGCCCTTCCCCACCCCCGACCCGGTACTGGCCCCCTGCTTCAAAGACAATACTCTAACCATGTTCCCTGAAGCATCGATCCCAGTTCCGATTCCATCAGCTGTATGCATGGTCCCACAGAGTGCTTGGGCAACATGCTCTCCCTCTGTGCCCAGACCATCTACGCCAACAACACCATAATATCCCTAGGCTTTACCACCTGCATGATCTCCTCCTTCCAAGACATCCCCAAACGTGATCTAGTCGAGTCGTGCGCGCTGGAACACGGGGTTGATTTCGATAAGTTGAATGGATGTGTGAGCGAGGAGGGCAGGGGAATGGACTTGCTGAGGGGAAGCGTGGAGAGGAGTAGGGAGGCCGGCGTTGTGTATAGCTGTACGGTTAGGCTGGACGACAAGGTGAGATGTATAAGAGATGGAGGGGAGTGGAAGGATTGCGAGGGCAAGAGTAGCGTGGAGGATTTGGTTAGAGATGTTAACGAGGCATATGCAAAGCGGGTGGGAAAGGATTGAGTGTATCTGTGTTATTTGCATGTAGGAGCAACTTGCATTGAGTGGTGTTAGGTAAGGATACCCAACGGTCACCAGATGACTATGGCTGCAGGGTGGGCTCCAAAGAGAATGACAGCTGTTGCATTTGAACATGAAAAGAAAAGTTTCTGTAGATTTGGTGTACGGATGTGGCTGCACGTGTTCCGCGGTCGATGGGGAATGGATCAACGGTCAGGTTTTTGATATTTGAGGCTTTGTTGAGGAGCTCTCTATAAATACTTTGCCAACTCGGGAAATGTACTAAAAGCAATATCCAACAAGTGCTATGCCAACCCGAGAAAGGGTACTGAGGACAATATCTCAAAAACCATATGCCAACTCGAGAAATCAACTAAAAGCAACATCCAACGCTATCCAGTGCTTCGTGTCCGACGTCGAGAACAGGTCGACTCATATTAAAAGAACGCCCAAGACCGAATGCACCCTGCTTCCTACTCGTGAAATAAACAACTGGCCCCACAAGTGTCGAGCAGATGTACCTCGGAACCATATGCAAATGCTCCCAGGAAAATCCAAGCACCAAGGAAAATACCCCGAAAGAGAAACCCAAAACCAAATTCTTCCAAACGCCCGTGAAAACCGCCCTCTATCTCTTATGTAGAACCGTCGCCGACGAACGGAGGACACCGGACAAGCCCAGTGCCAACTTCGAGGCTTTGCCTCCGACAGCGATGGCGAAGCTGCTGAAGAAGTGTTCGTTAGACTTCGGCGCGGCGGGAGGAATGTCGGAAGGAGAGGCGATGGTGTCGAAGGCGTGGTCGACTGCCTCTTCTTCGGCTTTCTCGCCTAGTGCTTTCTCGTTGGCTAGCTGCTCCTCAAGCGCTAGCTGCGCTTTCTCCTCTGCCAATGTCTTCTTCTCCTCCGCCAACTTCTCCTCTCTCTCCGCCATCTCTTTCTCTCGTCCAGCCAGCTTCCTCGCTTCCTCTGCCAGCTGGTCTTTGTCCTTAGCCAGTTGCTCTTGCTCGAGCGTGTCCTGGTCGAGCTCCTCTTCCTGCTCGTCAGAGACACTATAGATTGTATCCAAGTCCGCCGGAGAATCTTGGACCGTGTTTTCAGATCCTGGGAGGGTCGCAAGCAAGCCACTGACTTCTAAGAGTAGACTATCGAGGTCTTCGGTGCTCATGTCAATGATTTCTTCCGAGCTCACCGACTTGACGTCGAAGTCGTAATCCTCCATATCCTCCAAGTTATGGCTCCTTGCACTATTCTTGGGGTCTTGCTCATACGACCCTTCGGAGTCTTCACCCAAGACAAGATCCCTCTCCATATCTTCGCTGCTTTTTTCAAAGTCAGCAAGCTCGACCTTGGTGCCATTTTGTTGCTTCTCCAACGCGAATTGGCCACAAGGAGAGCAGTCCAGGTCAGAAGCGGAGTCTATGTTGTCCTCCTTATCTTCTTCTTCGACTTCAGGGACAATAGGGAGAGTCGAAGATGCGTATTGGTAAGATTTACGCAAGATCATGTCGCAGTCGTGTACTGATTCTACGACTGGCTCTGCATTTAGCAACGGGGAGGATGTAGATACTACACTGGACTGTCCTGCATGGAGTTCTTTCTGCTCGGACGGTGTCTGATCCTCTGTGACTACAACTTCTAGGGAGGATACCTTGTCGTTAGTAACTTCCCATGACTTACGGTGATAGCGCTTGAGGTGTCCAAGGTAGGCGTCTAAGAGAACTTCGGCCTGAGCATCGGCCTGCTGTTGGAGCATCATTACGGCGATATGAACCCGGTCCAGTGACTCCTCTTCTTCTTCAATTGACGTTTGGTGGAGATATTGTCCTTGTCTAGGTGAGGAACCAGTCTTGCCATTTGTCTGAGGAGCGAGGGCGGGTACATCCTCAACTTTGGCTTCTTCGCTATCAGCGTCCTTGTCCTCTGCAAGTAGAACGGCGCCAATGTTGATCTCGTCTACTATCTCAGCAAAAACCGCTTGGTTAGAGCTCGTTCCTAGCGGTAGCCTCAAGAGCGAGGACGCTTTCGCGGCTTCGGAATTCCCTTCCATATCTTGAATCTCATCACTATCCATGGGGTCAGAAGGGAGAGCTGGTAGCTGGCCTAATTTGCGCATTTGCTCTAGGACTCGCGGAGATTCGTCCTCTAGCATTTCAAGCTCGAGGTCTTCAGGAGTTGCAACATCGTCAACGGTCCAGGATGACGCTGGCGACGACTGGCTGGCAGTGGCAGGCGACGAGCCAGAAGCGTCAAGCTCGTCCTCAGCGATGACTCCATTCGGATGATTTTGATCGCCTTGGGCTACAGCAGCAGCAGTGTTCTCGGACCACTGGGCTATGTATTCTGTGTTGATAACCGAGGGCGCATTCGGCCGCGACCATGAGCTTGTGTAATCTGTACGATCTTCATCTTCGTCATACTCGTAGAAATAGGTGTTCTTCGGAGCGTTGTCACTGAGCTCCCGTTGCTGGGCTTGAAGGGCAGCTATCTCTTTCTGGGAAGCCCCATTGCTGACCGCATCTACAATGCGCTGTGCCAAAACAAAGCCCGGCGAAGAAAAGACGCCGCCGAGAATCTGTGAGCGAGAGGCTTCCCTATCGTTCTTGGGCTCAATTGGTACGACTGCAACCTCCTCATCGTCTTTTGCTTCTGTTTGCACTGAGACGTTGGCACCCACGGTCTCCCAATAAGATTCCGCATTCTCGGCATTGAATCCCCCCTCGGACTGCTGTGGTAGAATGGGGAGTTCTTCATAGCGATCTTTGAGTCTTAGGTGCTTCTTGCCTCTACATAGCTCAGGATGCTGTGGCTTAGTCGACAGGAGCTCTAGGTTCGAGCCCTTGTTTGAAGTCGCTTGGACCAGTGCAAGGGGAGATGGAGGGGGTTGTACCCAATTCCAGTCGCGCCGTGGGTGACCTACATGAAGATGGCCGTCATCATTAACGAATTGATCCTGCCATGAATCTTCCACCTCGAATTGCTGAAGCCCAGGGCCGTCGCTGAGCGTAAAGGGCTCCACCTTCTTGGCTCTAACTAGGTGAATCGGCTGGGGACAACGAGCTGGCCCATTGAAAACATCCGTGAAAGCACCACTCCCGATGGCATAAGGAACCACCTCGTCCATGCCATACTGATCAGACATCCAGGTGCCCTGGGCATGGTACAGCTTTTGCACTTGCCCGATTACGGCGTCCCGTAACTGTGTACCTTTATAATCAAGATACTCCTCCGGACCAGAGTACCAGAAAGGATCGATTAGCTTTCCAGCTTGAGCAGATATGACTGCTTGTCGGGAGAAGCTCTTATGATAAGCTTTGTCATGACCACTAAAAACAGCCCACAACGAGACCTCTGGTGCAGTGTCTGTCTTGTGAAAAACCGGTTGCCTCATGTAATTGAAATGGTGTGGTGTACGCTCTTCTGTTGGGTAAATGGTAGGCTTCTTTACATGGTTGCTGGCTAATCCGGCAGCAGCAGAGAATATACGTGGGTCGTATTGACGACGGTTGTCTGTATTAGTTGGATCCCATAACCAGTCTGCGGATCTATCGGCGGCTTGCAACGGTTCGTGCTTGTATTGGCCCTCTAGCTTGGCTCGCTGTGTAACCGCGCACATGCTCTCCCATTTTGCGATATACCAATCCGCCACTTCTTCCGTATCGACTGGGGTGGTTTGTTCGAGGCTAGTAGACACCAAAATCGGCTTGCTGCTGCTTGAGCTACTAGAGGTCTTTGCCAAGACCACGTCGGCGTTGCTCGGAGAATCCTCCCCCTGCAAATCCCAGTGGGCCTCGACATTACCCAGGTAATCGCAGGTGTTGATACTAGCACGTGCGGCTCGGTGTTCAACCTCATAGTCTTCGCATAGGTCATCAGCAGGACCGCCAAAAACTGTGTCGAGGTCTATTCCTTCGAAAGCCAGGGTTGTCTCCGTTGCTGCTACGACATCCTCAGCTCGCGTATCCTCCCCGACTCCGGCCATTTTCATATCCGGAACCATTGTCCCATCGTCAGTAGGAGGCCTCCACAAGTACGCCGTATACTGAGGATGTACATCCAACCATTCGGAGATTCGTGAGCCTCGAATGTGACGACCTTCCTCTAATTCATCCTGATCCTTTGGTTGCTCCAGTGAAGCGAGATCAAGGGCGACAGTATGTCGTGAAAACTGTAAGTGCTTTGGGCCTACAGTGAGAAGAGCCTTGTACGCCTCCCAACATTCGTCCGGCGCGGGCTTCTCGATTGGTTCCCGGAATACTTCGCATTCTTTATCATGCTCGAGAAGGTTCAACCACCCAAGAACATCAGCTTTCTGCGGGTTGAAAACCTTGTCGTGTACGGTGGCAAGGTCAAGTGATATCACAAGCGATGACTGCTGTTCCTCATCAACATCGATGATAGGCAATGTGGGCGAGGTTCCGCTGGAGAAAGGGGTTATAGGCGTAGTTAATTGCGAAGTTATATCTGAGTCGCTCGCGGTAGTGTTGATACATAGAACTGAGTGCGCGGTACTTGGTCGCGATAGAGCTTCATATTCCTCTTCCACCTCATCTGCCCAGTTGAACTGTATTGGGCGAAGTACTGCCCGCACCTCCTCATTGGTGTGTTGATGATGCACAGTTGGAGGATAGCCCACTATCGATGCTGGAGGTGGTATCAGAAAAAGCCGGGACGCAACATTAGGCCGCTGAGTAACGCGGTATGCTCCAATCGATGAGTCCCATACAGCCTGATAGTGTTGGGCAGCTACTTCTGGCATTTCCGATGGTAAAATGAATGTTGATTGGAGGAATACTTTCTTTCCATTGTTACCGACAATGGCAGCATCGACAACGTAGTGAAGAGGCGCGGTTGTGTACAGAGAGGTCTCGGCTGATCCGGAGTCATCCTCTTGGTTTGATGGGACCTACTGCAAATCAGGCTGAACACCCCTTCCATTAGGGCATTTAAAGCTTACCTGTTCGACTGATAATACCTCACAGCAAGATCCGGCAGCTACATACACAGTCTGCTTGTATGCCTAGGAAGTGTTTGGTTAGTCGGTATGTTATATGCTAATGCGGAAGCAATGTTGACATACTTGGGATTGCAGCACACTGCCCAAAAAACGAATCCAAGGAGCAAACATCGTGTCAACGATGGAGAAACTATGGTAAGATCGAACGATAACCCGAACTGCGACACTATAATTGTCGAAGAAGAGGCGGTGATGCTGATAAACGGTCGAGACGTTGTAAGGCTGCTGGACCGCGTACAAGGATCGTGGACCGAGGGTTGATCACTTCGATAGAATAGGACCAGCAGTACACTTTGACAGTAGTGTAAACAGATTCCAGATGGAAGTGGTTCCTTGTTGTCAATTGCGTCGATAGTGGTTCATGCATGGGAGAGAAAATAAAGGAAGGAAAAGAGGTTCGTAGTGAGTATAAAAACATGGCGAATGAAAATCATAATTCACATCAGAAAGCGAGTTCATCCTCCAACGTGTTATATATACATGAGTGTTATTTCAAGCGGAGAGGTCATACAAGCAAAAAGTTTGAGTCAGGACCTGAGTGAAGCACAAGTCTAACGAGCATTTGGCAATGGACCGACTAGACATATCATGGCATTTTTTTGCTAATCCAAAGGCTTCTGTCCTCCACGTTAGCATTTCGCTTCAGGTATCAAATCAAGCCATTTTTGGGCATATTGAAAAAACTGCCCACTAATAATTTTCCGCCTAGAAACATTGTGTATGCATAGGGGTAACAACATCCGTATATAAATGACTTATAGATAGGGAAGATATTGAGCGCACATATATATAAATGAAGAAATAGAGGAGGAACATGCAGCAAGCTCTGCAGGTAGCATACTAAGAGCTTTTAGATGAAAATTCAAAAATGTGGCAGGAAATATGTGAATTGCGCCAGCAATTAAACAGCGAGGGGTCAATAGTGAAGGATTAAGGGGCGAGCGACTCCTGGGCTGTTTGAGAGTAGATAAGGAGAGCATTCATTCGAGAGTAAGGAGTTGTTGGTAGATTATGGATTTAGGTCCCCTCTGGCAGCCGCAAGCCTCAGAAGCACACGGAGATGGCCCTACGACTACGTAAGGACGTAGCTGGACCCATTGGGTTCTCAAATCCCAACCCGTACGCCCACTGTGATTGTTCCCACGTGGTACGTGGGAAGACTTGGTGCAACTCATACTCCAGAAGCAAGCGGGCCAATACTTTCGAAGCCAGCGGAGGCGCCTGACGTCAGAGGGATCCCCGAGTCCTGCAGACCCTCGAACAGCAAGTCGTGCGCGGAGCAGTGACTAAATGTCACGTCGAATAGTACCATGAAAGTAGCTGTCCTGCTGGTCATACATTTCTCGATGAGAGTTTCAACAAGGGCCCGCAAAATGGGTAAATCGTGTCGTCTGAGCAGGTGAGGCAGGCCTCGACGTCTAGGTTGACGGGAGCAGGGGTCAAGCGAAAGCGGAATTGTCCCGAGAATGCGTCATATTGGGGCAAATGTGTAACGTGGGGAAGCACCCTCATGACGCTCCCTCAAGGCTTGTATTGATTTCTAGAGCACTGCTCCATAGTCCATACACTACCCTATTAATTTGAATTGTTTATCTATAGGTCTCGCATGCTACCCCTCACTACGGCACATTGCCTACACAGGACCAGCATCAGCTTCGCCCGCTCCGCCAAACTTGTTCTTTCCACCAGGTCCGCTTTTCCGCAGATAATTCCGAGTTGCACAATTACCAAACGCACAATGGCATCAGCAATGGGCAAGCGCCTGGAGGGCAGGACTATCGTGGTTACTGGGGCTTCTTCAGGCATTGGACGAAGCACAGCAATGGAGTTTGCGCGGACATCACCAAAGAATCTCAAACTGATATTGACGGCGCGAAGGATCGACACTTTGAAATCAATAGCGGAGGAGATCAAGAAAGAGGTCGGCGAAGGAGTCAAGGTGCTACCACTCAAGCTGGATGTAAGCAATCCGAAAGAGGTGAAAGGTTTCGTGGATTCGTTACCGGCCGAGTTCAAAGAGATTGATGTCTTGGTAAACAATGCGTGAGTCCATTGCTACTGTTCGCAGGGATAAGACGTACTGATAGCATGATCCATAGAGGTCTTGTCAAAGGAACAGCGCGAGCACCCGAGATCTTGGAAGAAGACGTTAACGTGATGTTCGCCACGAACGTTACAGGCTTGATCAATATGACACAGGCGGTGATGCCGATCTTCAAGAAGCGCGACGAAGGTGGACGAGGAGACATAATCAATATTGGGAGTGTTGCAGGTCGGGAAGGATACCCAGGCGGAAGCATCTATTGTGCGACCAAAGCCGCAGTTCGGACATTTACAGATGCTCTACGAAGAGAATTGATTGATACAAGGATAAGAGTTATGGAAATTGATCCTGGCCAAGTTGAGACTGAGTTCTCAATAGTCCGCTTCGGTGGAGATAAAGCGAAAGCGGACGCGGTCTATGCGTGAGTAGAACAAGTCTGTATCCAGAGGAGGGTTTAGGTTGATTATCACACAGTGGCTGCGAGCCGTTGACTCCGGATGACGTCGCAGAAGTGGTCGTGTTCACTGCCGGTAGAAGGGAAAATGTTGTGGTGGCAGATACTCTAGTCTTTCCCAACCATCAGGTATGTGAATCCTATACAACTGCGAGTTTGACGATTAGAGGCTCCTTTCATGCCGCTGCTCGCTTCCACAATGCTATATGCTCGCTCCGGCCCTGCCTCCCTGATGCTGTTTGCTGATTCTTTAATCAAGGCTGCTGCAACTGTGATGCACAGGAAGTCATAGACTATCTCACCGGGCCAATGTCCATGCAGGCAGGGACGGCCGGAGAGATGTACAGCAGATCCTCAGAGATTTAGAGTCTGATATATCACACATACCAACTGATGTGCCGTATCATTATATCATAACTGCCGGTATCCAGCTACTGTTCGCCCCCAAGTTTTGCCTCTATGTCCTCCAGATCCTCCGCATTTTCAATCTCAATCACCCGTCCCACCTCAGCGGTATTCCTCATCAGCTCCTTTGCCCCCGCATACAGCATTCGCAACTCGGCATTGCAGGTGACAGGTAGATGATATATTAGTACATATGGAACGCTCAGCCGTCCTGAGGTCTAGGACCATGTTAGCAGACGTCTGCATACCCAAACAAGAAACCGCTAACCAGGGTCAATGGGTAGCTGAGCAGAATATAGCGAGGTGAATGATCTGGTAACTCATCGCCTAGCTCTTGCATATTCGTGTAGGTCTCATTGTCGGCTTGAGCGATCTCTAGTGTATGCTTATCGATATGATCTGGTGGCGTGGGTCTAGTGTCAGCGACACATCACACAACGTATCGAGTGCGGGGATCAAGAAGCATACAGTGACATGATCATTCAGGACGTACATATGACTGCCTGGGGATCCTTTGCCCTCGAGGTCCCGAGTCGAAACTTCCGCAGCTTCTCCTTGGTCTCAGGAGAAAAGGTGTACAACCGGGATTCGGAGGACTGTGTAATAATTATTATGTGACCCTCCAAGCCGGTCGCGCAGGTACGCACCATTTTAGAAGAAACGTTCGTCGATTTGCCCTGATTGCCTTCTGTAACAGTCTGTTCAAAGATCGAAACGCGCAAGGCGCGGGGCGCGGGGAAACCGATCATCGTTTCACCGGTCCCCGCCAAGCAGTCCCCTACATGTATCGAACCATGCCCGCCCATTGTTATCCTCATCCTTCCGCCATAATACCTTGCATCACCCAATGTTTGCGCGGCTGAATCAATTGACTCGCCATCTTTCCCGACCGCTCCCTAACTACACTCATCACTCCGCTGCCGCATCAAGGACCTCTTTCGGAAGCATCATGACATCATCAGCGGAGGAGAGGAGCAAGCGCATGATCCACACTGCGGGATGCATTATAATTGGCGATGAAGTTCTGGGCGGAAAGGTGCGCATAATTTTCTGTGTATCAAGAGCAAGAGCATAGCTGACCATACCTGAGGATTCAGACAGTGGATACGAACTCAGCATATCTGGCGAAGTTCTGCTTCTCGCTTGGCATGAACTTAAAGCGAATAGAAGTCATTGCAGATGATGAAGAGGAAATTGTGGAGGCAGCGAGGCGGATGAGCGACAATTATGACTTCGTAGTGACATCCGGAGGGATCGGGCCTACGTCAGTATGCCTGAGCCTCCCTCACGCGGTGACTACAGCTTACGGGCCTCGTCCACAGACATGATGATATCACGTATCAATCGATAGCCAAGGCTTTCAATCTGAAGCTCAAACTGCATGATGATGCATTACGACGAATGAAGCAGCTCTCGAAGCCTCATCCATCACAACCAAACTTCTCCTACGACGTACCGTCACCCGCCCTTGAGGCCAAGCTTCGAATGATCAGATTACCCACCGATGAGTCGAGAGATGAGAGCAGTCAAGTACTCTTCGTCAGCGAGGACCTATGGGTACCATTGTGCGTCGTGAACGGGAACGTTCATATACTCCCTGGTGTCCCTAGATTATTCGAAAAAATGCTGGATGGTTTGAAGCCTCGCTTGGTGCCGCGATTGAGTGATCCGGAGGGAAAAGGCATATACAGGATTCTAATATCGACACCCATGGCGGAGAGTGCAGTCGCTGCGTATTTGACCGAGCTGGCAGCGAAGGTCGAGCCGAAAGGAGTAAAGGTGGGAAGTTATCCGCGGTGGGGCAAGGGCAGGAATACTGTTACGCTTGTGGGAAGGGATAAAGAATACATGGACTCTTTGATCCCAGAGGTAGAGAAGAACGTCCAAGGTATCAAAGTGACTACCGAGGACGAGGCCGACGAGGGGTTTGAGGAGGATAAGGAGAGCTGATGGTGATGCTTGAATATGGATAGTGGCGGCTTATATATAATTCCACGTAACCCAGCTAAATGCAGCATCTTTTGATCTCGATCCGATCCGATCAGATCTCTCGGCAAAATGGATATGCAACGGTCTCTGGACGATGTAACCGCCAACCGGGCGTTTGGGCGAGGAGAATGGGGATGGTGGAATTGACTTTGTGCCAAAGGCCGACTAGACCAGCCACAGTGCTCCGCTAAGAAGTTAAGAGAAACAGTGCGGAAGCTACGTTGACATGCCGCACATGGGCAGGCAGGGAATGCGCTTTGAGTCTTTTCTGAATGGCTCACGCTTTGCATAAGGAGGTGTACATCGGACGGAAAACCGCAGACGAAATGTGAGCTGTCTCGTGGACCACGAGCTCGCCCGCAGTACATTCAACTCCATATATACGCCACATCGGCGTAGGGAAGACGCCGATGCATCGTCCAAGTGACAAATATAAAGCGATCCTTTGACGAGCAATGTTGCAGCCCAGGCAAGCTCCCGGCCTACGTACCGAGGGAGCCAAGTCTTCCTGAGGAGCGTTCCCGTAGTCATAGCGATCCACGTGAAAAGGAGGAAGCGCTTTTCTGATTATTGCTTTGCGCCAACCAACTCAAGTCAACCCTGTCCGAATTTTTGGTTGACGCTCTGCGTGCTTCCATGATCAGTCCCACTCCGACTCTTAATCTCACCGGTAGCGCAGTACTCCAGGCTCAGGCTCCTTTCTCCAAAGTGCGTATCTTCGACTCTTATTTGGTGTCGTTGAGAGCGACGAAGAGGAGAGGACCCTTGAGCTGTCACTATCACATCGACGGTCCACCGAGGTGAACTATGGCCAAGGTTCAATAATACCAAGTGCTTCGGTCTTCCACTGCTGATTCCAGACCGTCGCTGGAAGGCGGCCATTGGGTTGGTTTACAGTCGACGCTAAGGCAGTGAAGCCGACGAGGCCCCCCTGCCATCAAGCTGCAGGCCCCATTTTAGCACTTCACATTCCGTCCAGCACAGCACCTTCAACTCTCTTAACTCGACTTCAACTCCGAATTCTGTCTTCAACTTCAACCTCCAGTTTATAAGATACCACTACCGAACGAACAACACCGCTGCTCTTCTTCTGTTTCGCAGTCGCTGTATAGAATCCACAACAGCTTACCTTCGACACCGTCGTGCCCCCAAAGCTTAGCTTGGTCTCCTGCTCATCTCGATTCGTCCGCATAGGATTTAGCGACAGGCGCCCTTGGTCACCTTCTCCGTACATTTATCTGCTTACGGAATACCACCACCTGCATCCCATCGGCAAATCGAGATTGACCAACGAGTCAGGACAGTAGCGAAGACACCCGTCTTGCATAAGAGCTAATACGGACGGGATGGCCTCCAAAGTGGGTTATCCTTCCTTCTGTCACGTCGGTGTCGTGTCACGAACAATGTATACTGAGAAGCCATTGTGGATGAAGTTTCTGCGAGAATACAAGCTCGTGGTTGTTGGCGGCGGAGGTGTAGGAAAATCTTGTCTTACCATACAATTGATACAAAGCCATTTCGTCGATGAATACGACCCTACTATCGAAGGTATTCTTCTACTACTTTCCATTGATAAGACGTACCACCACTCACCCACCAATGAACGAATAGACTCATACCGAAAGCAATGCGTTATTGACGACGAGGTCGCCCTTCTCGATGTGCTGGACACTGCTGGGCAAGAAGAGTATTCGGCGATGCGAGAACAATACATGCGGACAGGCGAAGGGTTTCTACTGGTCTACTCCATAACGTCACGACAGAGCTTCGAGGAGATCATGACATTTCGGGAACAAATCCTAAGAGTCAAAGATAAAGACTACTTCCCCATCATCATAGTAGGAAATAAGTGCGATTTGGACGGCGAGAGACAAGTCACGAAGCAAGGTACATCTCTCCCCGAGTTATTTTAATGCGCCGTCATCTGCTTGAGCCCTATGCGACTTTCTAACAGAACATCGCTTCACAGAAGGAGAGACACTGGCACGCAAATTCGGCTGCAAGTTCATTGAGACGTCAGCAAAATCACGCACCAATGTGGACAACGCCTTCTACGATATTGTTAGGGAGATTCGCAGATATAACAAGGAAATGTCGTCATATCCCTCGGGTGTTCCTTCAGGCGGCAACGGACCGCAACATAAGATGGAGATGGGCGGCGAAGACAGTTCAGCGGGCTGTTGCGGCGGAAGGTGCATAATGATGTGAAATCATGGTAGGGGCCGGAGGCGGTATTGGGTTGAGCACTTGGCATGGCTTCGCATTGGTTCGGTAAGGGGTCTGGGAAGAGTGATTTGACTGGAGGGTCCACAGCAGACAATGTTGGATCCATGGCATTCTGTGAGTTGGTGGAGTTACGCCGGGGCGTGTCAAGACTTCTAAGGCACGAGCCTGGAAAAGCGGTTTCCTAATGGCTATTTCGCATGATCTGCGATTATTTAAGTCTGATCTCCTGATACGCTTGGAGGGGCTATGAGCTAGCATACTGCGTTTCTCTATCCAAATGCAGACTTTCTTTTACTCTCTTCAAATGCTTTGTTCTCTGTGCAAGACTATTTCAGGGAAGTTTATCCATATCACTTATGCAGCGGACCGACACTTACGCTCTGTGGCGTTCGATTTTTTTTACAATTGGTCAGACAACTATCCTCAAACCGAATACACCACTATCTATTCGTTGATTCTACTAAACAGTGTCCCGAAACAACTAACCGCGAAGCAAAGAAATAGCCCCGCACACCCAATCCTACAAGTCCATTTTCGAGGCGCAGGGCGTTCGGTCCTCGCATACGCTAGTTTTCTTTCCCCTGGATGCATTAAATATATGCGTGAAGGTGATAACATGACAGTAATAGAATGAATGCAGCACTCGGACTAGACCGAAGTGATTTGCTTCTTCTGCCCAAAAAGGCCACAGTGCCGCGGTCAAGGTCAAATGTAGAAGGAGTCATCCTTAATAAGTGTGAGTTTCCCAGAACGAAGTTATCTTATGAACATGTCGATGTCCGTACCACTCAAGAGTTGCAGTAAATTTAGCGAACGCATGTCGTCCTCCGACATTAGCATGGTTCTCAAAGCGGAACTCCACCCTACACATCATTGGAGAGATTTTCAGACCCCGGCGTTGATGGCGCACGCGTTGGTACTGCGGAGGATCAACGTGGCAATGCGGAGAAACTGAAACATCGGCGTAGCAAGGGGGCCCACTTGATGGGGGAGCGGGCCGTAAAATGTAGGGCGGAATCCAGGAACAGCGAACAGCGACTACTTTGGAATTGAACGAATCGTAGGCTGGTGGCAGCACGTAACCACGGTCGGCGAAGAAGGTGGATGGGCTAGGATGCAGCCAACCCAAAATCTATCCATGCGGGCGGCGGGACAGAAGTATTGAAAATGACTGAAGGTGTTCTGTAAAGGGATCAAGTCATCTTCAGCAGGACCAATGAATGGTAAAGAAGAGCTTGACGAGCATGGGGAAAGCGTAGAGACGTATTTCCCACGGGCCACGCGATAGCAAAGTAGACATACACTTCAACACCAGTGGGGCTCAATCAATGCAAGACAAATAGT
This sequence comes from Umbilicaria muhlenbergii, assembly GCA_000611775.1. NCBI lineage: Eukaryota > Fungi > Ascomycota > Lecanoromycetes > Umbilicariales > Umbilicariaceae > Umbilicaria > Umbilicaria muhlenbergii. The sequence continues at coordinate 608,309 of KK106982.1, forward strand.
TGTCTTGAGTGAAAACAGGGACAAAAGTTGTCACGTAGTACACGCTCATAGGATATGCCATACTCCGTACAAGTGTTGAGATGCACTGCAGGCGCAGGGTCAAGATAGGCGTACGGTCAAAACAAATGAGATATCTCGTCACCCCACCCACCCAACGCCACAAAGGGCTCTGACGAATATCAAGTGAAACAATTGTATTTCGTAGAAGACTTTAGGCTAATAGTCTGACGTCTCCGAATACCTGGAAACTGTTGCTAGGGTCCGGCCTAGATATTTTTGCTCAAAGATACCTTACCTCATACGAGCACCTTACAAGGACAAGACTTTATGCTACGGTAGCTTCTGGGGACGGTTAAACTTGCTTTGCCACCTTCCTCTGCAAGGGCGAAACTTATTTACGGATATAAGCGAATTCTTTCTCCCCCAGACTGGACCCTCTTTCTTATCGTCGCCGCCGCCGCCGTTAGCTGCGCAATCCACTCTAAATGAGACAGCATTATCCTCGACTTTCCTTCTCCATATAGCCTCAACTTTACCTTCGTCGGTCGCTACAGTCCACTTTCCTTTTGCGAGAAAAGCGCTGGTAGCTGTAGTCGCAGTCTTTCAAAAATCTCGTCGACCAGGAGATGCTTCGCAGGTAAACAGGCCAGATGGCAAAGTGTATGCTCGCGCACCGTTGGGTCTACTGGCTACTGTTGCTGACTTATTAAATCATTAGGGAGGTATGGTGTCATCTTGGACGCAGGTTCTTCGGTGAGCTGACTCCATGCGGCCGCTTAAAAGCATAACAAAACTAAGATGAGCAGGGCACGCGGGTACACATCTACAGATGGCTCAATAGCACGAGAGCTCGCAAGAAAGCAAATGCGAAGGAATTGGAGTCATTGCCGGTGATCAAAACGGATAAGAAATGGACGAAGAAAATCCACCCAGGTAAGCAACCAATTTGCTTACCACATGGTGCCCACGAGACTGATCGCCCATCAACACCAGGTGTATCGACTTTTAGCGACAAACTCGAACTTGTCGGTCCAGACCATTTGAAGCCTCTCTTCGATCATGCGCTCAACATCGTACCCAAAGATGCCGTGGCCAATACACCAATTTTCCTACTTGCGACTGCTGGCATGCGCCTTCTGCCCGATTTCGAGCGGAGACAGCTCCTTGCACAAATATGCTCATACGCTCGCTCCAATACCAAATTCTTACTTCCGAACTGCGATCTGCATATTCAAGTAATCCCAGGAGAAACAGAGGGCCTTTACGGATGGATTGCTGCAAATTATCTGCTTGGGGGATTTGATTCTCCGGAAGAGCACGCACACGGAAAGGGCCACCATACGTACGGTTTTCTGGACATGGGGGGTGCTTCAGCGCAGATTGCTTTCGCACCAAATGCTACGGAGGCCGCGCGGCATGCGGAGGATCTGAAATTGCTTCGCATGCGAACGCTCAATGGTGCAGCTGCTGAATACAAGGTCTTCGTTACAACTTGGCTCGGATTCGGCGTCAACGAAGCAAGGAAGCGCTATGTTACGGCACTTCTGGAGGCCAGCGATACACCTGACGTTACTGAACTCCCAGATCCTTGTCTACCGGTAGGACTCACTATTTCCACAAAGGGCGACGTTCTGCTAGCGCCGCCGAAGACAATAAAAGGACAGGAGCCGTATCTTATTGGCACTGGGAAGTTTGATGAGTGTCTGCGGCAGACATACCCTTTGTTGGATAAGAATGCACCGTGCGAGGATGAACCCTGCCTTCTCCATGGTGTTCATGTTCCGGCTATTGACTTTGATGTGAATCACTTTGTCGGAGTGAGCGAGTATTGGCATACCACGCATGAAGTGTTCGAGATGGCGCACAAGGACAAGGCTTACGATTTCAATACCTACCAGACCCTGGTTAAGGAGTTCTGTAGTCAAGATTGGAGATCCATCAGTAAAGGGCTGACGACACATGAATGGGGCAAGAAAGTGGACGAGGCGACAGCGGTGGAGGTCTGCTTCAAAGCCAGCTGGCTTATCAACGTCCTTCATAATGGTATTGGTATTCCGCGCATCGGTTTGGAAAGCACAAAAGGCGGCGGCTATAACGGCACGAAAGAAGTTTTGAGCCATGCCAAAGAGAAGGGATTTCTAGACCCATTCCAAGCTGTAGACAAGATTGATGATACAGAAGTCAGCTGGACACTGGGCAAGATGGTGCTTTATGCCGCGAGCCAAGTCCCTCCGCTCGACGATGCCTTACCCGTTGGCTTCGGCAGCAACGTGCCTGGCATTCCATCCGATTTTCAATACACCGGATCAAAGTACACATCACCCCTAGACAATACAAACCAAGATGGAAAGGCCGACACCGAAGACTGGCACGACGCGCTCTTCTCCAATTCTTCATCCCGCCGCATACCCGGCTTCCTCCTCTTCCTCCTCATTCTCTCCATCGCAATCTTCCTCCTCCTCGGCCGCGACCGCCGCTCCCGCCTCTACCACAAACTCGCCTCCCTTTTCCACGGCAAACACCCCGGCGCCACCCGGTCCCCAGGCAAAAGACGCAACATCTTCGCCGGCAAAATCCCCTTCTTCCCTTCCCGCGGCTGGCCCGGCGCACTTGGAACCTACGAGCGCGTCCTTGAGGACGGGGCCACCGAGTTCGAACTCGGCGAAGTCGACTCCGACAACGACCATTCCGACTCGTCCTCCGGCTCCCACCATGCTGGGAGAACGTCTGGATGGGCGACACCTCGCATTAACGTCGGGCCCTATGAGCATGGGGTCGTGAGCGACTTCTTTGATAATCCGTCCGTGGGTCAGGGGGTCGGGTTGGGGCTGGGCGCGGTGGGGAACGCGATGGATCGGAGTGGGTTGTTGGCCAGGACGGAGAGTAAGGAAAGGTTGACGCTGGGGGCGGGGAAGAGGAGTAGGGCGGGGAGTCCGGTGAGGCATAAGAGTCCGTTGATGGCTGCGCTGGCGGAGGATTAGTTGTTTGTAGGCTTTTTGGGGGGGGTTGGGCGAATGGCGCTGGCGGTAAGTGCTCTGTTTTTGGGTGAGCAGGGGGCGTTTGGCGGAAATGGTACGGGTAGGCAAGGGGTGCATTTTGGGTGGTTGGTTGTATATACTAATACTTGATCTGCATGGTGGACATGTGTCTTACTTCGAGGGGTGGGCAGTTGATGCTGTATACTATAATTGAACATGCATCGATAGAACATTGGTTGTACTCTCAAGAGATCTCGCACGGCTTCAAGGTTTGAGTTTCAGTATGCCTTGCTTGTGTGTGTAGATATTTCTAGATGATTCTGATCGATACTGACAGGTAACTTTTCCATATGATGATCCATAAGACTGACTGCCGTTCTGGCATTCCCAACCCCGGCCGTTTTTCAATCCACAATCTTCTCAGGCCACTGGTTAAGCCCGTAAGGAAATCGGTTATGGCCAACCACGAAAAAGGGAGAGGTTTAGTCTTTGGCGGATGTAATAATATCTTTGGTTGCGCCTTCTTTCCGCCTTATCTCCATCACGACCTCCTTCATGGCTGCCATGACATCCTCTGTGCCTGCTGTGGCCTTCTCTGAAACTTCTCTGTCCGCCTTCATAACCGCCATGCTCTTCATCAGCTCATTCTCCTTCATAGTCACTGTACCCTCCACCATAGTTTCCTGGTCCATCATTGTATTCACCGTGCCCTACTTGATAACCCTTTGTGCATCTTCATAACCGCCATACCTTGGTACGGCTACCGGTTACCTACACTAAATCTAATCTTCAGAGAGCAGTTGAGTAAGGGAGGAACCATAATTAATAGCTAGCTTGCGGTTGACTGAATTATTGAAGCCTGCTAACCGTGAAAGATCATGACCTAGACTAGATCTTGCTGGCTGAGTATTAAATAGATGCTCGTAGTACACAAAAAATTCGAACCGCCTTGAAGGAGATAATGGTATCTACACATCTGGGAGATCCTCTTGCGAGCTTGCCATTAAGCGCTCTAACAAGACCGGAGCCTTCTCTGTACTGAGTGCGCCCATGTGAGGGTAATACAGTTCTATTCGTACTATTTTCCATAATCAATTGTACCGCAGTAGAAAGTCCTCAAGCAAAAATAATTGCCCTACAACCCTGTATGGAAAATGGTTTGTAGTAGAATGGCGTGTATCGAAGACCATGTAAATAGCGAAAGAGGGCACATCCCCTTCCTGCCAGAGAGCTGGATACGGTATACAAAAAGAGAACCGCACAAATTTCGAGTATCAAGAAGGCTGTTCAGCCTAACCCCTTACGTCGATGACGTCCATTCCCTCAGCCGAACCTGAGCCTAAACCCACACCCTCCCCATTTCCGCCCTCCGCCCTCTACTAATCCTGACGCTATCGAATAATCCCCCTTCAATTCCTCACTCACGCCCACAATCCCCAAGATGTCTTTTCTCACCCGCACCACCTTCCGCGCATTCCCTGCCCCGCGTGCCGCTATCGCCATCACCGAACGCCGGGCATTCCATCTCAGCGGCGTGCGCGCCGCACTGAGCGAGTCGGACCGAAGTAAGGGTTTGCTGCTACCATTCGCTTCTCCCCCATCTCCCTCTCCTACCCCCCCGGCACCCTTATGTGGGCTGTGTTTGGACAGGAAGACTGACGACTGGATGACGGATGAGCAGATCGCGACGACTTAGAAAAGGAAATCGACCATCACAAGAACGACCAGCTGAACAAGCAAAAAGACGGCAAAGGCCACTGGAAGAGGGAATTGGCTAGTAATTCCGAGTCTGCGGTACTCACGGCTTTTTATCTGTCACCCTTTATTTCATTTGAGTTTGGAGAGGAGAGAAGAGAGAAGATAGCTGATTTGATGGGGTGGTTGGGGGGTACAGGTGAAAGCGGATCGAGGCGAGATCGAGGCGACGGATGAGAATATCGCGAAGATGCAGGAGGAGACGACTAAGATGCAGGCGGAGGGAAGGGAGGAGTCTAAGTAGATTAGGCGGGGGTATGGAGTGTGGTGAGATGATCGGGCGGGGTGTGAGATGAGCGGGGGATTACGGCCGGGCTCTTCTATATGTTGATGGTTAAGACGTCTTGCTAGCAAGGAGATGGCCGCTGGCTTTCTTGTTGTAAATAGAGGCACATTGTTTGTGTGAATACTGTTTCAGAACTTGGAGGGTGCGGCATGAAGGAAGTTTGCTCAGGTCAAAGCCTTCTGATGAGTTTAGATGTGTCTGCTTTCAACATCTATGTGGACCAATTATGCAGCACATTGCGTAATGGTCTTCTGCTGTTGACTTCTTCAGATGTCGAATCTAGGACTCTAAGAAAAAGTGTGGTTCAGACCGATACACATCCTATGCACCAACAGCCCCTCTACCACCAAACGCCTACCCATCCATGTTCTCGCGACGAACCAAACAGATAAAACGGCGCTATACGAGCTGAACCGAAAGCGCCTCTCTCTACTTCAATATAATAATCAACAGCACCAATACGATGATCAAAATAATGATCGTCGTCAACTGCTTATTATCATTCGCTTTCCTCGCCACATACCCCAGATTCTTCCTCGCCTTGTCGAGCCTACTCTGATGGCGATCCACATGCTCATCAACATCGTCCAGCATCTGCACATGCTCGTCCAACTCGTCCCCAATCTGTATGCTTAGATCTCTCTGCCGCCCTATACTTTCGCCTAGTCGGTCCAACTGCTCGTCTTGCTCCCGGAGTACGTTTTTGTGGTATTCGTGTATCTGCTGGTTGTCGAGCGAGCTTTGATCTGGAGGTGCGTCGGGGTCGTCGCGGTAGGGGAACAGTGCTGCTCGGTTTGCGTCTTCTTCCTCGGCTAGTGCTGTCGATTGGGGGTTGTCGGTAAATCGGACTGATTTGGACGGATTCGGGGAGTCGGGGCCAGTGCGCTTTAGGAAGGAAGACGAGGACGGGTTTCGCGGTCGCCGGTCTTTGGCATGGGCGAAGTCGGCGGCGAGGGCGGGGTCGTTGGGTTGCGATATCGAGGACGTAGATTGGGTAGGGAAGCCTCGGAATTGGGCTGTCAGGTCATCGTGTTGTTTTCGTAGGTCGGTTGCCTGGACCTGAAGGTTACTTGCTGCGCTGGAGATCTAAGTGAGTAAGTAGATTTTGGAGTAATTGAGACCGGAACATACGGGTCCCCGCCGTCCTCCAGCCGAGTCTGCTCTTGCTCCACGACTTCGATGCCTTCTCGTAAGGACTCGAGCGATCTGGAAATATGTCCATCTTGGGAGTTGGGTTCGAGGTTCAGGGATATCGCACGTTGCCGTTCGAGCAATGAGAGCTTGATGTGGTCGGCCAAAAGGTATAGCTGTGATGGATTCGCCATGGCTCGGGTCTACAATGGACTGGAACGATGAGCTCTTCGGATACGTGACTTGTCTCACGTTGGGTAGATGATCAGGCTGTTAGCCGACTAGCCAAAACATGGGACATGATAGCCTATGAGCGAGAAGTCGTGGCCTAGGGCTGCCCATGGCACTGGTTGATGCTACGAGTAGGTAGCCTTGGCACTGCCACTGTCCGCTAAGACGAAGACAGACTAGCATACTGACGGCTGTTTTACGACCGTAAGCATCTGCGTTCCGGCCCCGCCCCCACACGTTGCAGGTGACCTGCCTGCTGATCCTTGTCCTTGCTTGACATTGTAGAATTGTCTCAAGCTGCATTGCTTGCAGAGTGAGGCCACGTCCATTAGAGCATCGACTATAACATGTCGGGCTCCCCTCGCCGTGGCTGGCCGTGGAGGTCGACCACCTCGAACAGCGCTCCTACTACGCCGGACTCGCTCGGTCCCCGCAGTCCTGATGATCGAGAGAATCTACTTGAGGAACACTCCGCTGAGGATTACTATCATCTCTCCATACCCGTCATGGATACCTTTCGAAGCACTCAACTCCCTTCGCGCAGACACAACCGGCCCTCCCGGCCCCCCGTACCGGAATTGCCGGTGTCCACCAGCCCGTTGCTGCTACTTCCCAGTGCAGCCCTTGCACCGGCTTCGAACACTGATCGGGTCGACTTACGGTCTCTTGACTATGTCACGCCGTTCGATCACAACCTGATGTGTGCTATATGCCACTGCCCATTCGTCACCCCCGTCAAGCTCGATTGCGACCATGTCTTTTGCCAGGAATGCGTCAACCGAGCGATGATGCACCAGGACAGAGAATCCAGAACTTGTCCAACGTGCAGGAGTAAGATCCGTCAGGGAGTAGTTACACCGGTACCTAAGATAATCGTTCGCATCTTGGACGAACTGGTGGCAAAATGTGTATTTCATGAAGAAGGGTGCACTGAGTTGGTGACGCGAGGAGCAATGCAAGATCACGTCGACCGCTACTGCGACTACTCTCGAGTACACTGCCCCTTGGAGAATTGTAATCTGAAAGTCAGACGCAAGGATACCGACAAAGGGTGCCTACACAGTATCATCGACTGCGACGACTGCTATCAGAGCATGATGGAGCAAGACCTAGAACTCCATCGGACCAAACACTGCAATCGCCGTAAAGCATCGTGTCCGGACTGCCAGGCAGAGGTACTTCGCTACAAGCTGGAAGAGCACATCGAGCAGTGTCCTGAAGCTATATTTCCTTGCAATGCTGCCCCCTACGGTTGTGACTTCATAGCCAGACGCGTAGCACTTGATGAACATCGGACCACTTGTCCTCTGGCCAAACTTGGTCCCTTCCTACAAATCCAAAACGAGCGCCTCGAAGCTCATGCCTCCGCTTTGAAAGTCCTCCAGCAGAAAAACTCCATTCTCCAGACCTCTCTCTCGTCCATTCAAGACGCTCTTGGTCCATCCACAAATCTCGTCAACGCAAGTCCCTCCTCAAGTGCCCAGCCCGATCCTGCACCCTTCGATTCGACAGCGGCACATCTCCTTTCTCTGCACGAGTCTCTTCGCGAAGAAGTCGAGCGGGTGTCTGCCGCCGTCTCGGAACTTGATGGCAAGTCGAGCATGATGATCGTGAACGAGAGTCTACGTATCAAGGACGAAATGGCATATACTAACGCAGTTGTGGGCAACATGCGAACACAGTTGCAGTGGCTTGTTAGCTCGAGACTGCAGACCCAGCAGAGGATGGCAATGGTAAGGGGCGCCACAGCCGGTGAGGGTGGGATGGCGGTGGGTGTCGCAAGTTCTTCGGCTGCTGGCCCAAGTGGAGGGCCTGCCCAACCGGCACGAAGGATGAGTGACTCTACCAGGCAGGAGACGAAGCTCTGATCATGGTCGAGCTTGTCCGAGACTGGTGCAAAGGCCGCGGCACAACGTTGTGCTGGGCGTTGGGGGAGGATATTGGCCTCACTGGCGCAGATGCTTCAGTTGTGCTCTACTATGTATTACCAGAAGCTCTCAATAGATCTCGACTAATGAAAGAATGAACATCAACTATGCCATGCAGTCACCATGGCGGATTAGTCATTGTTTGGTCTTCGGTGTTGTGTACTGTATTTTATAGGTACAATGTTCCTGGTGCCCAGGTTCAAGATTCAACAAGGCTCCTCGCTCTGAGCGAGCTCCAGGTGAGTTACCGTGGTTCAAGTGTTGGGAGTATCAAGGCTGCCGGTTATTTGGCCTACGCCTTATGAATGTTAAGATTTTACCAAGCTTTGCACTACCTTACAGGAAGCATACTAGCTGAGTCTACTGTAGATAAATGGTTAGCAAATGAGTGACTGTAAATTTACCATTTGACATGTAAATCTACTACTGATTACTGTTTACGTTTTTAAAATAAGGCCGTTGAAAAATTATATTGATTAGTCAAAGTTAACAGTCAAATAACAGTAATTTAGCAACAAAGAGTGAAATGTGTACAATGAACAAACAGTGTGACTGTTGCTTTACTGTTTATATCTATCACACATCAAATGAATTTGCACGTGTCACTTATTTTCAACGAGTCATAAGATTTTACAGTAGATCAACAGTAAATTTTGCTTCAACAGTAAAGCTTGAGGCACACATTTACATGCTTGACATCTCACATAATCAAGGCCCAAGCTTGTTCAAATTTTCACAGCTGAAAACTTCAAGTCTATGAGATAAGTTCACTACTCTGGTAGAATTCTGATCAGTGTGCTGTTCACAATGACTGATACAGAGATTGTTGATTTCTATGCAGCTCAGAGCTTATCATTGGTTCTGAATGTGTAAGAAGTCATGATTTTGAAATCAGCCAGCTGTGAACAGCACACTGATCAGATTTCTCACCCACAGACTACTGCTAAACAATTTGACTGACTATAATGCAGGCTTCAAATCACACTCTCCTGCCTCTCCTTCCACCTCTCTGCCTGCCTCTCCGCCTGCCTCTCCGCCTGCCTCTTCACCTACCTCTCCACCTGCCTCTCTGCCTGCCTCTTCACCTGCCTCTCCGCCTGCCTCTCTGCCTGTCTCTCCGCCTGCCTCTCCTCCTCAGCTCTTGATGTCTTGAAAGCCTTGACATTTTGAAAGCCTTGATGTGGTCTCAGAACAGGCATTAATTTCTTGTTGATTAATGATTGCACCCTTGCTTAGATAGCTATTTGTATATAGGTAGATATCTTGAAATGAAAAAACATTTAAACCACTCTCAAGTTCACACTGATTGATTGACCTGGAAACTGTCAACTGGCTAAAAACCTTGAAGTCTCAATGACGGTAAAATAATGATCAAATAACAGTTTTTTTATCTAAACAGGTAGTCAATATAACGTGCTCTCACTTCTATACAGATGCATTTGAGAACGTCTTAACTGTTCAACGTTAAAAAATTATCGTACGTATGATCATTTATCACAGTCAAATGCACATACACGTATTGAAGATATGTACGTATAAGTCAAGTAGCTCATATGGACAAGTCATACGTTTATCCTTAACAAGGTGTATATATTTTGACAAACTAAACTACACGGGTAACCTTTCTTACAGTAATTCTATGAGATATTCACAGTAATTTCGACTCATATAAGGACGGTAAGGTACTCAATCATCAACCAACCTTTTCTGGGCCTAAGCAGATCATGACGTTAAAACAGCGAAGTAGTGACCACTTTGTGCCAGAATGCCACCTGAATTCCGCATCGTCCCAAAGTCGCAGGCTTGTGCGCAGAATAAGTGGCAGACTTCAGCTGGGGATCCCCTCAACCACTCAACGATTAAGACAGATTTTGAGGACCGATAATGCAGAGATGTTAGAAGACATGGATGCCTACAACATCCACTTCAACGATTCAGATATCGCTTTTGCTCTTGTAGTACCGAGGGGGCCCCAGCTGGAGACTGCCACCTATTTTGGGCATAGCCAGATGGATGCTTGCGAAACCGAACACGGCGGGCGGTAAAGTGTGGCAGTAACTAGTGCCTCTAACCAAACCCAGCTGCCAGCCACGCGCATTGTCGCAGCGTCAACAATAGCGAGGACAATAACGAGAACAACTATTCGTACGAGTTAGCATATTGTTTCCGCAACCGTCAATAGTGATACAAGTCGCCAACATGTAGCCTGAACTCGGTGATTGTCGCCTTCAACTTTCACTTTATTTCTTATGTACATCTTCTTCCTTTACAAGTACCTTTCTCCTTACCTTTCCTTGTCGCAGACAGGTCTTTGCCAGACAAGATCTTGATATCCGGGACACGATACAAAGCCAAAGAACTCATTCGAACCTCACTGAAACACCTTCGTCCAAATGGCTTATCTAGCACGTCTGCTGGGCTTTGGCTCACATCAGACAAACCATCAGGCCTCGCCCATGTCGTCACCCCCGCTCAAGCAACATCTTAAGCAACGGCTGGACCGTCGCTCTTCGAGTCCCACCACTCGTACCAAAGAATGGATTATTCGTACACCGGATGCCAGCAGCGGAAGCGAGACACCAAGTGTTCTACGCGCAAAGCCAAGCAAGGTTGTCAAACGGAAACTAATCACGCCCTCCTCTACGAGGAGGTCAGGCGCTTCAGCCAAACGTCGAGGCGGTTCGTACTGGGGTTTGAGCTGGATCACCGGGAAGAACCAAGATGCCAATTACGAAGAGGAGGACGAAGACGATACCTTGATTGATGAAGACGACGCGCCGGCCACACATACTCTGACTCCGAACTACGTCAATGACGCTGGAAACGATGACACTTTGATCGCGGATGAATCCGATGAAGACGAATACGTTGGCGAGCTGACCAAAGAAGAAAAGAAGGAACACTTCCTCGACGTCGAAGATGAGCGTATCCGGCGCCAAGAGATGCTCAGGCAAACCGAGAGCGGCGACCGAACACCAGAGGAGATCGCACTCTTTGAGAAACTCACCATGCGCGGTTTCGAGCCGATCCTCCCCCGTAACTGGATGATGGACTTCAAGACTCTACCCGAGACAATGTTCACCAACGACGACTTCGAGATCTTCATCAACGCGGCGAGCGGCAACGAGTTTCGAGGTACATCTCCTCTCCTTCGTTCGCAAATCCCTCAACACCAGCTAACATCCACCTCTACGCAGCCACCAAAGCGCTCAACGCGCTCATCTCTCTCGGTGTCCGTGCGCGGGACCGTCTAATCCGCTTCCTCGCTCCCGAAGACACCCTACGCCGCGGCATCGAATCCTACATCAAGTGGTCCGAACGCGACGGCAACATCTCCCGCACCAGCGCCTCGCACATCCCCGTCCTCACCGTGGGCACGGCCAAACCCGGCGAATCAGTCGCCAGCGTCGTGGGCCGAGTCACAGATCGGCTGCACGAGCTGGGGAGACGGTATCGCGAGAAGTGGCTGCTTCGTCAGAGTATTGAGGAGAGCGAGGCGGAGAGTTTGCGCTCGCCTCATTATGGGGAAGTCACTATGCCGGAAGAGGAGCTGGAGGCGGATCTCCCTTCCAACGAAGGCATCCTCATCGAAGATGAAGTCGGCGAAGAATACTCCCACGACTTACCCACTTTGTACGGCATCGTCATCAAACACACCGTCGTCGCAATCGTCACCTATGACGTCTGCGTGCCCGGGCAAGAGGTCAGGAGTATTGCCATCTTCGACTTCGGCAAGCCAGATCAGGACGTGTGGAATGGTCTTGCCGTGGCGATCTTGGTGATTATTTGCCGGAACTACTTGATGGATTTGGCGGCGGAGGAGGAGGCGGAGAGGCAGAGTGGAGGGACGACGACGGAAGAGGGGGAGGATGAGGAGGATGAGGATGCTTGAGGGGAGCTTGGGGGCGGATTGAGGGCTGTGGGAATGTTGGGGGATCTTCGAGGATTTAGCTGGGCTTGAGCAGGGTGGATGGTAGTGTTTTCGGTGGTTTGAAGTATCTATGCTGTTTAAATACCCCCTTGAGCAAGGCCCAGGCAGGCAGGGATCTCACTGTTGAGATGCATGTGTTACGGTGTTCAATCCAGCCAGCAATGCTAATAAAATTAAGTTAATATGTCAAACATGCAAAAGTCATCACTATAGCAAATTAAACTGACATGTCAAACATGCAAGAAGCTATTTGATTCAAGAGCTTTGCCAAATTCAAGAGCTCCGCCCAAAAACTTTCCGCTATCTAGCGACCCACTAAAACAATCCGGTTCCCAACGTCAAAACAAAAAACCAAAAAAATAATTCATGAATCGAGGTCTTGCCCGGGTTCGAACCGCTATTACACAGTCAGCATTTCCCGTCCGGATACGAGAGGGCTTGAGTTTGAGGAGTGCTAACGGGTCGCCGGAACATTTTGATTTCAAAATCCGGAGTGATAACCACTACACTACAAAACCGGTGTTGAGAGCAGTTTCGACTTATTTAGATAAATAAATGAAATTAAGTTTAATTCACTTTTGATCGGAGATGGTCTTGGGGTTTAGGAGTTTGGGAGTTGGGTGTTGAATTTCGCCGATTCGCCGCTGATCAGACGTCATTGGAGCAGGGATTCAGGGCAGGAGTTCTAGCGAGAAAGGCAGTCACGTCATGAGTGTACGTACGTTTAGGCTTAGCGAAAAGCTCCTAAACATGTATATTAACAGCTCAGAAGCCTCAAGTTTCTGTTTTCTTCCTTATGTTCATTAGTCAATTTTGGATTGATATTTAGCTAGTGCAATAATACAGTTATTTGGCCTCTAAATAATCGTTCTATACAACATTGGGAAGACGGTGGAGACCCCCGGGGCGGGGGGGGGTTGCGAAAGAATGGCTGGACCGGTGTATAATACTCTGGTAACTGCAATTTGGGAACATGAACATTGGTTAGAGTATGCATGCGTCTTTGCGGGCTAGGCGGATTTAGAGGTCGAAATAAGTTGTGAGTTACTGAGGATGGTCCTGGGGGCCTTGGTGGTTCTTCAGCATGATAAGTAGTTGCGTTTATATTGGGCTATCAATCAAGTGGAAATGGCAGAAACCCCATTGTGAAGCACACTTGCTTGGGTTGTTCGACTTCGGTGGGCACGCATTACTGGGTTGTGGAGTTATTTGATGCTATTCCAATCATACCGATGGTGACGACATCAACGTGTCCTTGCGTATGCATAATTGTCTCGCGCTAGGATGACTCCTTTCTGTAACACATATAATATCCGCATTCAAACCCTCCGAGTCCGCTACATCCATGCCACAGCTCTCACAACAACCTCCACCCATCCGGTTTAACCAGAGCATTCCACCTCGTCCACCAACAGCCCTGCCACTCCTGCGCAATCTCCTCATCCGTCATCGGCGTCCTCTTCATCTCCCTAATCCGCTCTCTCAGCACCTCTTCGTTCCTTTCCAACGCCTCCACCCTCGCCGGAGGATCATATAACTCGACTGACCCCGCTGACATATCCGGCGGCGGTGGCCCAGCTCCTCTGTGCAGCCATTGCATCAACGTCGGCAGTGCTTTATCTCTCGGCGCCTCCCTCCGCCACAGATCGGGCAGAACGACATGGTAACCCTGATCATGCAGACTGCATGCACACACTTGGTTGATGCTATCTTGCACTCCGTTTTGTCTTCCGTACGGGGCGAAGCGGTTGCACCGATGCCTCATGAATTCCATCCTCTTCGGATCCGCGTAGCTAAGATCGAATATGGTGAGTGTGACCTGGCTTGTGTCGACCCTTTTCGAGGTTCCCCAAACAACGAGCTCCTGCTCGTCACAATTTCGAAACTCCCCGGGATGTTGGATCAGCTCCATGCCTCCAAGCGCGATTGGGGCGTCGTCAAAGTAGGAGGATGCGGTATAGCGCATTTTCCTCACAGGACTGGATTCGCAAAGTCCGCCTATCCACCAGCCGAGCGAGGAGACGCGCTTGCCTTGTATGTAGCCAGATTTCATATGTGACCAGCTTATACCGTCAGGTGTTTTGTACAAATCGTAATAGTACAATTCGGGCGGCGAATTGGTTATTCTTCCAGTCCATAGTTGCCAGACAACAGCTACCCGGAGTAGAGACTCGTGTAGCAGAGACGGAGCCACAACCAAGTTCCTATAGAGACTGCCTAGGTGTGGTGGAGAGAGGATTGCGGAAAAGGCAACAGGTTGTGTTCCATCGTACGTATTGAAGTCGGTTTCCAACCTGTTGACGAAACCAGAACCGGACTGAGAAACATCAAACTCAACAATCCAGAGCTCGTCGGTATCCGAGCGTGTTGCGATATAGTAAGGTCTCTGGGATTTACCGTAATTATCGTGTCCTGAGTTCAAGGCAGGTATGTGCTCCAAAAGACGCCATGGCTTCTTCGGATTTGGAGGTGCTTCTTGTGTAATGGGTTGGGAGCTTTTCTCTCCCTTCACCAATGACACAGATATTCTCTGGCCATCAGGGGTGTCCAAAGGGGTCAAAATGAACGGCGAAGATGTGTTCAACCAACCCTGCCGTAATTTGATAGAGAATGGCAGGGAGATTTCTCCAATTTGGACTGTTCCCATCCATGAACTTCCATGTTCGACTTCGCTCAAATGAACAGCACTCATAACCGCATGGCCGCGAGGACCGGGAATTGAATCAACATACACTGGCTTGCCTGACCGAGAGATGTGGTAAAATAGCACTGTGCTAGCCTGTGAGCCCGCTTGAGCTGAATCAGTCGAATCACTTACAGCAAATAAGATAAAGCGACTAGTGGAGGAAAAACGTGCAGAAGAAAAAGTGTGCTTCAGATGGTCCCAAGAACAAACACCTTTCTCCACTAAAACAAAGTTGGGGAAAGAAAACTCCACATCACAACGTCGATAACGTGACCGCCATGAGTCTTCTAGCCGGAGCGTGGTTAGGGCAGAGCATTCATGATCCAGACCTCGGGCCAGCTGCCTAGGATTATCTCGTATTTTGATATAGCTATCCAAGGAGCCAGCGGAACGAACCCTCGCAGATGGGATGCTTTTGGTATGAAGCATTTGAAACACAATATGGTTGCTGCCCATGATTCTGTCCCACCATCTGTGGCATACGTATCGAGCCGCATCTAAATCAGCCACAGACAAAGATGAAAAGATCATGTCGAAGACCTCCGTAGGCAACTGTATAACACGGTCTTCAGGTGTTTGTCTAGTAAAAGGATCACCCACGCCATGTCTGACACCCGATTGCCTAAGATACGCGTCTGCTGAAGCAGGATATGTAGTATGAAATCGATCTGGAAGCACGAAGAACTCAAATCTGGGAGGTTGTCTCCCAACTGGTGGGTAGATGACACGAAACGAAGACATAGGGCGCGAAGGCAATGTAGCAATATGGGAGAGGTAAACAGACACAACAACAGCTGCTGTTCTGGTGCGATCACATTGTAATGGCAAACAATCGATAACTGCAAGTTGGAAGGCTTTGAGAATTCAGGATCGCAGGTTGGTAATCAAAAGGCCAGATGGCTTTTGCAGTGAACGCGCCATTGGGATGAGGACCAAGGCAGCAGTCTTGCTGTACTCGTACCGCTCACGTTTCATGCTAACATGCGCCCAAGCGATGTTCTTTCAGGCTTCGTTTTGACAAGCCTAGTTCAGGCTTCCACAACTCAACCTCAACCCATCCACGCCAGTGTTCAGGGAAAGGAAAGTCCCAAGGACCAAGTACTTCATATTGTTGCCGATCTTTGTTGAGGGTAAGTGGTGCGCTTATGGTTACCGAAAGCCCACAGATCTACCTAGGTAGATAAAAGATTTCGCTAAAGAGTGTCAATTACGGACAATTGCTGGATAGCGCAGTGGCAAGATTCGCATCATCGCGTATACGGAGACTAAGTACGGGAATAACAATCCCACGGCGCAGATTGCTCAACCAACATGTCCAGACTTGCTACTCTTCCTAGTGTGGCTGAGGTGGCGGGCGCAGGCTTGGGTTTCTCTGGTAGCGAACGTCAGAACCGCACGCCTTTGTTCCAATTTCCAACATATGACAAGCCTCATTCACAAAACTCGAATCGTATGAGCACTTCAAAAGCCGGAGCACACTTTCCATTCTTGAAGAGCCTCATCTGAGGAGTCCTGGAAGGGATGCAACAGCGATTCTTGCGCATGGAGAAACTGCAAATTCGACAACTCACCTCATGCCACAAACATGCAGGAACTCTCCTACGAGAGCTTAGCCTTGAGGTCCCTGACTCAGTAGCTACTGCCAGTCCTCCAGAACCGGTCATTTCTGACTAGCCTGATCTTGTACTCGTACGGAGTAGCCCTCCTTTGGCCGGAAGTTTGGTACGATCGCGATCCAGGTTTGCACACCTCCAGGCCCCTAGCAAGGCCCTGAACGGTGTCATGGATGGAGCGCTACTACAAATGCATGTTAAAGGATGTGGTCCTGTTTAAATGACAGCCAGCGGCGTGTAAGCTACCTACTAGACAGACTCATTTTATGAGACCTGAAGAGATCAGAACCCTGCTACGTTGCAGGTGCTCAAGAGCTGACAAGCCTTGTCAATTGACAGCTTATTCAAGCAACGATGAGATACGACAGAGGGCCTCTACGTCGTTGTTTCGACACTCTCTGTGAAGCAATCGAACAAGTCATATGAACACTATGCAAAGGCGCGTTGAATCGAACCGAGGCGCCCCACATTATGATGAGGTAAAACATAAACTGGAGGCCGCTAGCTACTAGTCTCTGGCTGCCTTATAGACGGGACCAAGGATGTTGATCCCGAGATGCTGGGTTCCCCCTCTGCTCCAGGAACCTGATACCAAGCTCACGGTAGGTTGGCGCTTCAAGGTTCGCACATCGCGGCATTATTGTCATCGAGTCATATTTATCTTGAGAGGCACGGTCTTCAGAACGAAATTCACCGCTTATGGCTCATCTCGGAACTGACTTTGCCATGAAACAGTGCAAGCAACTAGCATCAGGTCAGCTGCAGATACTTGTCGGGGGAGAATTGGCAACAGCTTACGGGAGTCTAAATCATCAATGGAAGTGATGAAGTTGAATCAAGATAAAAGTGCTAGGCACCTAAGGTACACACCTAGTTATGGGGATAGTCGCTACTGCACGACTACCGGCGGAAAGGATTCGTGTTCCCAATTCTCAGTCCCCAGTAATCGTTAAGGGAGCCAAAACCATGGAGCCAGGTAAATTCAGTGGAGCCTGCAGGCTGCAGAATGCAGCATCCTACAAGGCTGCCCGCCCAAGCGATTGTTGAGAATATCCCTATCAGGTATGACAAGTTACTCTTGCACATCTTCGAGGGAGTTGTACAGACGCCAAAGCGTCGGAAAGCGATCAACACCCCGCCTACCGATCAGCAGCCTAACGTCCTATTCTCTTGTTGTTACTTTAATTTTAGCCACGTCGAATAATCTGTCGCTAACAGCGATGGTTCGAGTTTGGAGACATACATACTCGTAAAAGAATCGGACGTAAGTCATGCATGGAGAGAGAACCCCCAGGCAAATCTCCTAGCGAGCTGTTGCGAAGTTCAGTATCGCTTACAAGTGGCAACCTCCAGCTGGTGCCCTTTCTGATATCACAACAGCGAAAGCGATATATCCAAGTCCTTGAAAGGGAAGTGGAACAGATCCGCCGCTTCTACTATCGCTGTGTTTACTGGTCCTAGATATCTGCCTTGATTCTTGAGTGGTTGAGGGGCCTCTCAGCTGAGGGCTGGCAGTCCTCTCTCTATGCATGACTTATATCCGATGCTCTTACCAAAGGCACTCGCCGACTCGTACAGTCGTACACCGAGGGCACGTCCCCTGCACTTCAGCCAGCCGGGACTGTCAGACTGAGTTTTGGGGTTGGCGGTAGCTTTGTCATTGGCTGCAAACATTCCGAATGATGCAATCAGGAAGAAGGCTTAGCTGCCGTGTGCGCTGTCTGTCGCCTTCATTGACCATGGTCTTTCGTGATTGCACATCATCGACAGAGATGCACGTTGGATCCTTGTGCACGAGGTATTATGGTATACGGATGTTGAGCATGCTGCAGCACCAGCCGAGGATGCGATGCGTTTGCAGGTGGTGCCGGACATGACACCGTAGATCTTTCATATCGCTTCATAAAGCCAGGCGCAGGTGAGATATATCCGGAAGCACGGGGACGCGAAAGGACCGAGCTTGGTCCGAGACACATGATACCCCTGGCCTGCGTCTGACTGGAGTCGGGACCCTGGTACGATCGATATTGCCACTAGACAAAGCCAAAAGAAGCTACTGTCATGCCGCCAGTGCTAACGAGAATGCCAGCACTCATGATGATGCCAGGATCCTCCATTCAGCACTTCTCGCGTCGGTAAACGCGGAGAGGCCACGGCCCCGGACCCAGCAGCAAGCAGTGGAGGGGGCCGGCGTGCCAGGCACTCAGAGTCTAGACTCGCCAGGGTGGTGAAACCCTTGTCCAAGGGTGCGAGGTCCATGAACCCCATACGCCTACCAACTCGTAGACCCAGCAGCGAAGATGAGGCCGGCTATTACAGCTCGAACACCACTCGAGGAAGTGAGGTTCATCAATGAGGATGGGCCAATCCTCCGGATTACACTCCACATACCCCATGTTCCCATCCTGCCATATTCTTGTTCCCGTGCACGCCGTGTTCCCCATATCCCAAGCTCCTAAGTTGAAAATAGTCGAGAGCTAGTGGGACTGCTAGAGCAACTCTATCTTTTCAAGATTTCCACCAGTCTGGCCTACTGACCCGGCGGCTCGAAGCGAGCACAGATGCTGCATCCTCCAAAAACCTTCTCTACCCCCAATTGCCTTACCTTCTCCCGACTCCCCATCTCCGCCCCCGTATCACTTGTGAGGGAGGATAGTATCAATTACCCACCGAAAGTACACCGTTGTTGGTCGGCTGGTCAGGGCTCGCGGGCTTGAGAGGTCGGACACAGCTGGCTGTCGTCGTTGTTATTTGATGTTGCAGCGCTTACGGTACTCTCGATCTTCTGAGAATCCTCTGTATTTCTACACCTGAGACCGCTCGTACCGGAACCAGGTTCTGGGAGGATCACCACGTGGGTATGGCGTGCATTCTTCGGTAAATTCTACAGAAGCATGGAGAGTTCATACTAACCTGTGTGTAGGATCCGCCGGAGTCGTAATCACAATCCCAAACGGCGTTGTAAATAGTATACTGGTTCTTAGGAGACATATTTATTCCCGTCATCGTCCCGGCGAGGCTCTTTTCGAGCTCTCTCTCAGTCGCCTATCGTCGTCATGAGTCGATCAGCTCAAGGTGGATCCGGTCAACCCGAGGACAAGCCCCATGGCTTCTCAAGGTTCATGAGAAGAGCGAGCAAGGTACTGAGACGAGAGAGTACTAATAGGAGCTCGGTCTATGACACTACAAATGTGCAAGCGGGAGCCAGTGATACCTCTCCGACTGTGTTAGCAGCGCCACCCAGCAGGTACGCTTACCGAATCGCGTTTGAAATACCTAATTCTCCAACAAACGACTCACGGTTGTACATCAGTGCTCCTTTACCCAGTTTCGATCAGCCTGCCGTGGTCGGGATTCGTCCATCTGTCCCAGCCGCCATCTCGCAGTCGATCAGGGATATCAACAAGTCCTACAACACCACAGCTTACCGGAATGCATCAAACACAGGAGTCACCAGTGAGATGCAGCAGGAAAGAGCACGTGCACTCTTCGCCAAGTATGGCTTGACACTGGGACCTGGCGATTGGACTCCGCCCTCAAGAAGCAATGTCGAGAGGGTGGAGAAGCCGATCCGCATGCGCGTGCACCGTCATTGTCACCAATGTCAGACTACCTTTGGTCGTGACAAGGTCTGCTCCAATTGCCACCATATCCGTTGCACGAAATGTCCGAGATTCCCGACAAGGAAGAAGAGGAAGGCCCCGGAGGTGGAAAGCTCGGCTGCAGGCACAGGCCCGGGCGCCGGTCCAGGTTTAGGCGGCGGTCTTCTCGCTGTGGACATGAACAGTCAGAGCAAGACCAGTGGGGTGCCATTGACCATGCCCGGACGTAACCCTGGGAAGGAGCTTGTCCGACGCGTGCCGCTGCAACGAGTCCGAAGAATATGCCACAGGTGTGAAAGCGTGTTCCAGGGCAAAGACCAAGCGTGCTTAAACTGCAGCCATGAGCGCTGTCCGAAATGCCCTCGCGATCCGTCAGTTGCCCATCAGTTCCTTCAAATACGAACGAAGCAAAGCTAACCACCAGCAGACCTAAACTCAACAAGTACCCCCGAGGCTATCCAGGCGACGTAGAAGAAACGTTTCCACTCGCCGAGCGGTATTTCAGACCCATCCGGACCCGGTTCAGATACCAATGCCATTCTTGCTCGACCGTGTTCAAAGAGCACGAGAATATATGTGGTTCTTGCGGACACGAGCGCTGTGCGGAATGTCTCCGTTATCCACCAAAAAAAACAAAAATGCAGCCGGTTGAGGCGTTGATGGATAGTGTTTCCCAGAAGCTGGCGGCCGTGGATATTACCTCCCAGGCTTTGGCCGTATGACTAGAAGAGACTCGTCGAGTCAGATAAGGCGGCCTGGAATGGCTTCTCAGTCTTTTTATAGCGTATTATTGATTCCCCCATCAGTCTTTGAGCGATCTTCGCATTCTCTACTTCATCGAAAAGGGCTGGTCGTTGGAAAGTGTTTGTCATCGGAAAAGTTTGGTCATCGGGAAGGGTTGGTCATCAAAAAGGGCTGGTCATTAAAAAGGGCTGGGAAAACCCCCATCTTTTCCTTTCGAGACTACAAATCAGGACAGACGATCTATAACGAATCTACTCCACCATTCCTTCAATCTCAATATTCCCCCAAGCCTCAGATGCGTCCTCGTTGATAGCTATGGCCCAAGACTGGACTGTGAGTATCTTGATTAGCTCAGGTGAGGCACCCAAGGACCGGCAGGCACCCGTCCCAAGTGCCGGACTTATGGGCCTGGCCAGACCTGGAGTAGGTATCGACGACCCCATCGAACCGCTCAGATCCACGTGCCCCCGTCACCCTCTTGGCACGTTCCCAGACGCCCGCTTCCCCCTCCACTTCCCCCTCCACTTCCATTGGGCATTGGTACGGTAAACATCACTGCATCTACATACCATTACCTCTACATCATGCGAGTCGGGTGATATACACGGAAAATGTCCCCAGATCTCGCCCCGCAAGCCTATTGGCCCCCTTCGGGTTAGCCCGGGGAATACTGCCGGTGTTTCTTCGACATTTCGTGCACAGCCCTTCCAGGCTTTCATTCCCAACTTCTCGATTCGTTAGTTTGGTGGTCTGTACTGTTGCACAAGGACTACCTTCATCATTCTCTGCGGGCCTGCTTTCGGCGTCTCTCGCTTGGCTGGGGCTGAGGCGAAGCCGGCTCGGTCCGCGCTGGACGACTGGGGTGCCTGCGAGCTGCATGTGCCGTGGGTCGCGAATCGCGAATCGCGAATCGCTGTGCGCCCAGGGCATGGCAGGGATGGCGTTTGGAGGGTGTGCGACTGCGACAAGCCGGGCGTGGACGGAATCGAACAGGGACGGTGGGACTGCAAAAGTATCGGTCCGCGTGGTGATTGGTTGGGACTCAGTCCACCTGCACTCCTGCGTTGGCGAATCATGGAGTCAAGCACGATACTGCGTGTCTCGGATTGGTATACTTGGGGGTTGCGGTCAGGCAGGTCTGCATGCTGGTTGTGGGGCTCGGCGGGCGGGAAGGGGGGTGGTGCGTCCGAGACGAGAGGGCCTTGTTGATGGGGATTCAGTTGCCTTGTTTACGGACAGGCATTGAGGATGCCTGGTTGACAGAACGGGATCGAATTGCCTGGTTTAGAGAAGGAGAGAAATGCCTTGGGTTGGAGAGTTCATGCATCGTGCGACCGGTTGGGGAAAATATCCCGCTGAGATGGGGCGGATGGGGGGGAGTGCGAAAACGTTCGTCTTGGAAAGGGTGGCCGGTAATGCAACGGCTATCACAACCGCTGCGGTTCCCTTTCTTCCTGTTCGCCATGGGAATTGAGGGTGGGGAGGCGCCGAGCTCGGGCGCGATGGACGAGTTTTCAGTGGTAGTTCTTCGCCGGCGGGCCTCCCGACGACGTCACGACCAAGATGGGATTCAGAGGAAATTTGGATTGTAGAGATGGTGGAAGCGGTGGATGTTTACCATATCTGCTTCTGGAATTGACTTGGGGTGTTCTTTGCTGCTGTAGTATTGAGAGGGTACCCAGCCTGAGACTGTGACTAGATTTGTGCATACCTACGCCCGGATGATCAAATGATCTGGGAATGTGAGACTGAGCGCCGGTTGAGCTTGCGCTGTATGATAATTGTACGAGAGAAAGTTGAGTAAATCTTCACTTCCATTCGTGTTTCCTACACGATGCCTTTTCGGGACATCACCGAATTCCTCGTCGACTGCCATTTTGCGATTTTGAATATCTATTTAAATAAGGCCGAAGCCATCCATGCCCGATTAGCTCAGCGGTTAGAGCGAGCGATTGCAGTCTTGTCAACTATCGCTAGGTCCATCGTTCGGTGAGCTTCACAAAAACCCTTATCAAAGCATTTCACATTAGCTAATATCGCCTAGAATCGGTGATCGGGCTTACTCCTGATTCGAAGTAATTTTTTTAGGTTCGATTCGACTTTCTTTTGGTGCTTGTTCGAAGGGACGCTGCCCGTTTTTCGGGCCAAGGTTCTTGTCAAGCGTAAAATGTCACCCATATCTATTTTACACTGACACTCCCACTCCCCTACAATATAGGACTCTTGGTTAGAGGCTTACCGAAATCACTAAAGATAAAGTTCAAAACACAAGCGCTTCAGTCCTCGCTAGACCCACCCTCAACGCTGACTTCTGCGGACAAACTTTGCAGCAACAGAATGGTGACTGAGGCCATTTGTCTAGGAGCTAGGCTTAAGGACGAGCGCAGGGAGCGGTTAGGTGGTTGGGGTTAGATATGGATATTTATGGAGTCTCAATGCAACAGTGAGGGGTATTGTTTCACAAGGACCCACTAGGCCTGCTCTATCTGGGATCCTCGTCCCTGATCTACCTGTCTCAAGCAGCATTCTGTTGTATAGTCCTCCATCTTTCCTCATCATTTTCCTACCACACCTTTGCGAGCTGGCTCGCCGTCGGAGCTTCCCCCGCGATATGCTGGCTTCGGTGAACTCGTCAGCGTTTCGCCAACGGTTTTGATGGCACTGGAGCTAAGGCGATTCAAGAGACGCTGGTTGCTGCATCAAATGGGATACGGAGCTGGTCCTATGTGCGTCCTACTATCTCCCTTATCATTCTGTCCGAGCCTCCATCGGTCAAGACTGTCGCTGCTCTCACAAGGTTTCTTTGAGTAGTGTAGTGTAACTGTGTAACTATATCCTAGTCCTATAAACATCCCATTGCTATCAATAAAACCATGCCAGTCTGTGTACTGTCTAGACCAATCAAACTTTTTCTAAGACTTGAAAGTTAATAACAAACCACTCTATGCAGCTAACATCGAATTCTGTTAGATTCCTCGCATCACCAACGCCCTCGCAGACCAGTATCATCAACCACAACAGGTCAGCGGCCCGCAGACATCGCCACAGACAATCTGACATGTCGAATCCCTCTGAGGTCTGCGCCGCAATTCCTGGCCTTCGCTCACGTGGTTGGCAGCGCCCGCCCCAGCATTCAGAGTTCCGAGCTCAGGTTGCAGAGTGACAGAGTGTATGCCGTAAGCGTGAAGGCATTCGCCAATACGTTGTGCCTGCGTCATGAAGTTCGCCAGCGACGAATCGGTCATGACGACGTGCGCAGAAGCTATGGCTTTGTTCTGGTTCAGGGACCACGCATGCAGCTCGTGAACGGAAGCCACGCCGGGGATCTATAATGCGTCATTTAGCGGTCTATACTCGTGTGAAGCTAGGGTACCTCTCAGGCTGGTATACCATTTCCAGGTCATGCTGCACATCGTCAATGTTGACTCCCAATGGGACGCTCTCTAATAGGATTGAGCCGCTGTTTTTCACTGTGGTAGAACGTATGAGCCAGCCTTGGAGTGGAGAATAGACTGGACTTCACATACCGAGGGGAATGGCAGATGCGAGTATCAGAAGGGCGATGCCTACGCTGGCCCCCGGGTCGGCGTAGAATCTACTGTCAGATTTTGTCAACCAGATGACTAGTGCAGCGATAATAACGCCGACGTTGTTGATGGCATCACCGATAACATGGATCAAAACTCCTAGAATGCCCAAGTCAAGCCCCTTCCCGGTTTCGACTGAGGCAGTATTGTGACGATGGTTCCGGTGTGCATTTGAAGCCTAGGAAGTTAAGTTTGATAATCTCTGTGATGACTCCGGTCTGGAAAGAGCTTACTCTGTTGAAACTGTTCAGTTGGATGCCGTTGGCAGCGTGACCCTCATGTTCTGACGCTTGTTAGGATGTTGAGCTTAGGGAGGTGGCAGACGCACCGTGTAGAAAACATGCGCTGATGATGTTTAGGGTAAGGCCAACGCAACCAATAATAAGTACTAGTTTCGGGTTTTCCAGTCCTAAAAAGGGGAAAGTCAGACACGAAAGACGATGGTAAACAGTTGTATGCGTACGTTGGATCGTAATAAAGCGTTCGATGGCTTGCAACAAGATGCTGACGCCAAGGGCTAACAGGAAGACGCCGTTGAAGAATGCACCCAAAAGCTGGGATCGTTGCCAACCGAAAGAAAGCTGGCTCGGGGACCCTGGCCGTTCCGACACCTGTGCATAAACCGGGTCAGGGGGACGATCCATAGGTTATGAGGAGCGAAGAATTAACCTTCAAGGCAACGAGTGCCACAATGAACCCGATTAGATCGCTCAACTGACGAAAGAAAGATCAGATTCCACCGGCAGCAGTTAGGGTGGCAAAGTAACATACATAGTGAAAGGCATCAGCTATCAGAGCCAGCGATCGTGTCGTGAAACCGACTTGGTTGAAACACTGTCAGTCTGGTAGTGGTGACGTGATGTACCATGGACCCGCTTACCTCCAATTTCGGCAACAAAGAAGGAAAATGATATACCAATGACAATCATCAGACGCTGCGAACGTGTGAACCGGGCGTGAAATATTGAGTGTTTCATCCTGTACGTGGTCCTCAGATGTGAAATGCGTACGGGAGGGTTTCGGACTCGAGAGGTGTATTGGAAGATTTGAAAGATGGAAGCTAGAACAAGAACCAGAATTCTAGTTATGCAGGTCCGAAATGGGTGGTGTGGGTGGGCACTGCAGTTCGACTTTCCCCTCGTTGACCCTCTGAAATACCTGACTCAACGTCACTTCATCCCTATCGACGGTGTCATATGGCCCATTCACCATCCGGTTCGTCATCACGACCGGTCTTTTCAACAAGCTTACGGGCCAGATATCTGGACAAAAGTTGCCACAAGGCTCTCAGCAGTCATCATCGTCAGGACTCTTGCACAAGTTGAACGATGCAGTGAGCGGACAGAAGCAGCCCCGGGATCATCAGAACCAGCAGGGCGTCCAGAGGGGATCTGGGTATGTTGCAGGACCTGGCTATCCGCAAACCTGTATGTTACCACCACGCGCAGGGGCAGGAGGCTTAACATAAGTGACAAATCTCGGCCAAGGATCCCCTCGATACATCAGACATGTATCAAAATCTCTTCAAAGCGTAAATAGTATAGCCCAATGCTTCCTGGGCCCTTGCCCGTTTTGCCGCTCCTCAATATTGCTTTTTCAAGGGTGAAATATCAAGAAAAACACTATAGCTCCCAGATGTCATCAAAATGTGATCTTGTCCCTGCTGCTATTTTTCGAATCCCGCACCTGGTGTAAGATCATTGAAAGTGTCGTCGCAAATCACCTCAAGTCTCAGCGAGCTTAATACTCCTGGGCAATCCCGTCGAACGATCAGCTGCAAATCCACCCGGAGAAGCTGTCCTATGGGGTTGTGTACAATGATAGTACTTTCCACACTCTCGTACCTACCGTCGATATGCCCTTCCCACTGGCACTGTTGCTTTAGCTTACCGTGCAATACAAGGCGCGGAAGATACCAAGAACAAAAACGTGTATGGTAGAGAGATTGGCATGTCTAATGTGGAAGATAGAGTACAAACGCTCAAGCTCGATGTTCCGATCCTGAAACCAAAGCCAAACACCCGAGATAACCATCACCGAAACGTGCTTTAACCAGTAAGACAGCCGTATATGCAAAGTAAACGCTCCTCATGCACAGCCAACACCATCGTCAACACTGATGTAGCCAGCATGCCGTCCACAGTTCATCCAAAGCATTCCGCCGTAGTATATGGTCCTGGTAGACTCCTGTGTCCGTTCGCATCGTCCGTCAACATAAACTTGGTATCCCCGCAGAAGCAAAACCACCAGTACTGCAAAGCCACCGATCCGTCAAGCAGCCAACACGCAAGACCGCCGCAAATGCAACTAAAAAGCTTTATCATTTATTTCTTCGCAATGGCCCCCGAACACATGATCGAAATTCCCAGAAAACGCTTCATGCAAGATCGCTGCACATCATATCTATGGCCGGGTCCAACAGAACAACTTAGTTAGAACAGGGTATTTTTTTTCTCGAAAGGTTTGTATCGTAATGGCGCCATTGCTCAAGGGTTTTGGTAGTCGTTATACATACAGAAGATGTTGCCGCAGAGGCCATGGCGATAAGGAGTGGAGAGATGTCGGGCGTCGGAAGATGGGAGTGTTGCGCCCGTCGTCAAAGGTATGATGATGCAGAAACAATGCCGAAAACGCCTTTGGGAGTTCGTGAAAGGTGCGTGGGGTGCTACCAACGGCGCGTGTATGTTTGCTGCTGCATCATAGCGGGCGAAATGGATAGAGGTGGACTCGCGACTCTCATACCAGTACTTGGGTTGACGATCGGGATTGCGTTACGGGTGCGCAATGCCGATGGTTGGTGGATTTTCATTTGCTGGTTGTTGTTTGACTGGAAGCCGGTGATCGGGTTGTAGGAGTTGTTTGAGGATGCAGACGCTAGAGAGAAGGTTGGTGTCACTTGTTGAGTGGGTTGGATTTGATGTTGAAGCGGTGATGATTCAGGCGAGCCGCTCGACAATGACGATCGATCGGACGACGAGGAGTGGATTGATTGCAGCTATAACATCAAGTGCCATCAGTACTTGATCATGAGGCATCAAGCTTGGCCCTCACAGAGACATAGCCATTTGTTGTGTTCGGCAAGGAGAACACGTTGTGGATGCTTACATCGTCCTCAGTCAGCAAGCCCGGGCAGAACTCAAGATCATCGTCCAAATCAAAGGATCTTCCAGCCTCGAAGCGAGCACGAAAGGCAGATACCGGTGGACTCTCCGTAAGCTCCTTCATGCTTTTCACGCCTCTGAACTGGCGGTGTGAGTTTTGCGATGATGAAAGCCGAGGAGCTCGTCGCGACCGACCGCCATGATGATTGTGCGATGATGACGATCCGTGCGACGATGCACCCGACGGTTGATGATGCTGAGCACCGTAGTAGTAGCCTGACATTATCGCAGTGGCTTGTGATGTTGACGGATTACTCGTGAGGTGACCAAAGCTGTGCGAGTTTGCAGGTTTGCGGCGTTGAGACTGCAGTCGGATGGCAGGAACAACAAAGACTTGGCCGCGGGAATGATGGCCGGAAGCGACCGAAGGATGACGGTTGAGGAATGCGGTTGTAAGTTGTGGATTGAAGACGGTCACACGGACGTGGGCGTAAGTGAAAGGTTCAACGGAGTTGCGATGGAGTGAAGGTGAAGAGGGAAGGCTGAAGGTACAGGTATGTAAGGAATGCAGTGTCGGGAGTGAGAGAGAGACGGACGGAGAGATAGAGAGGCGGGGAGGATTTGCTGGGTCGCAGGCAGGCACACGCCAGGCTAGCGTCCCAACTAGCAGCGATCGGCGCCGAGCAGCAATTGGAGCCGTGGTGGCAATCGGCAGCGGCGAGGCCAGTCGGGGGGCGCTGCCCCACTCCCGGTCCGATCATTCGTCAGCCGTGACCGGGATCTGCGCACGCGCCTTTCTTGATGCGGCCAAGCAATTGTCGTTGCTCTGTTTCGAATTGGCTCATGCGGAAGACTAAACGCCATCCACTTCAACTTGCCCTGCAAATGAGCTGTGAATCTGCAGTAGCAGCCTTGTCCGGCCCGCCGGTTGTCGCGCCATAGCCCGACTGCTCGACTATAATAACAACAGCTGCAGCGTTATGCCAATAACGTATCCCACGGGGCAACGCCGCACTATAGGCAACGCCGCACCCCCCCCCCCCCCCCCCCGGGGGGAAAAAATCAGAATTTCACCAATTGAGCTGTAAATTTCGATCTAAATAAGGAACTTTGAAGCTCTACATTGTAGCCTATAACAGAGCTGTAGGATTCTATCTATTTCAGCACCTCCGAGGCTGCTTTTGCTGTGACAACTGCAGTCTTCGCAGTCTGCTTCTCCTCTTTATCCTGCAGCCGTTTTGACTTCCTAGCCTGTGTCTCTAGCTGCTTTCTGGATTTGTAAGAGCGTTATTATAGGCCTCAATGGCCTTTAGAATACGCACTTCTTTCTCCATTGAATGCATGCAATTATGGTGGAGAAACGGGTAATCTCAATAGTTGGGGGGGAGGGTTAATTCTCCACTTCGGCAGTGCCAGAAGCTGCCGTTGATCAACCTTTCGCCCTCTCTTTCTTTCGTTTCCTGATGCCAAGCAGGCAGCGTTCGCTTTCCTATTCTTGTACTGATCTGGTCAAAATACAAAATGCGTAGAGGACATCTATCTCGTCCTTAAGTCGCCTAGCGCTTATGATTTCCGCTCTGTTCCTCCTTGTCCGAGTGTTTAGCGTCCAGCTCTCAGCTTGGCTGACAGCTACCCTGGGACATATAAATCTTGCTATCTTCTCACCTGTCATGCGACTCTGGCAATAGCATCTTACAATTCATTTCACTACAATACATCGTATTTCATGCTTGACCGCTGAATACGATGAGTTATTAGACGGTGTCTAATAAGGTCGCCTCTCAATGCTGCCCTAAGATCTCGAACCCTACCTTACCGAGGCTATAGTTGCACCAACATGCAGCCTATATACAGTCTCATGGGCGCGCCCGCTCTCTTCGACCCTACTCACCGCTTCACAACCTCCTGGCTCCTCCCGCCCACCGTCCTTGCTTGCCTCCGCCTTCTCCTCTCTATCTATGCCTTCACTACGATCTTCGTCATCTTTGGCTGGGACGGGACGCACCATACCCTCTACCTCGCCCGTCGGAGCTTTTCATACTTCACCAATCTTACCTATTGGGGCCTGGCCTTTTACTTCCTCTTCAGCAGCTTACATACCTTCTCCTATGCGAGCACCGGCCGAGCCTGGCTGCAAACTTGGCCGCGCTCGTTGCAAGCTTTACATGCGGTTCTCTATACCACTATAACAACCTTTCCATTCTTGGTTACTATTGTCTTCTGGGCCGTGTTGTACGCGGGAATTTGGTTCCCTGTGACGTTCAATGCTTGGTCAAATGTACGTATTCTCCGCCAATGAACCCTACGTGCCGCTAGTTGGCATGTTCTAAACGTCCACAGACATCCCAACACGCGCTCAACAGCGTCTTCGCCCTCCTCGAAGTCCTTCTGCCACCCACTTCGCCACCCCCTCCGCTGCATATCTTAGCTCTCGTGGTGCTCCTAGCACTTTATCTGGCGCTCGCCTACCTAACGCACTACACCCAAGGTTTCTACCCGTACGGCTTTCTCGACCCGAGCAGAGGCAGCGGTCGACTCGCCGCTTACATAGTTGGAATCCTCGTTGCCGCTTGCGTCATTTTCGGGGTGGTGTGGGCACTCATCTGGCTGAGAAGGTATCTTACAGAAAGAGTTGCCCATCTAGAAGGGAAATTCTTTGGAGGCCGAAAGGTGGCTTATGAGGAGCAAGATGTGGAGATGAATCTGGTTATGCCGAAATAATGATGCACCTGGGATTTGGCGAAAAGGTTTGCTGCAGGCATTCCGATAATAAAAGTGGCAGTCCCCAGCTGAAGCTCGCCTCGACTACTCAACAACCAAGAACAATCTTGAAAAATTACTTAATGTGAACAGTCTATAATGCATCCGTCTCCAGCATATTCAGTTTAGGGATTTCCATGCAACCTCCTTGTTGTTGAGCCATCGAGACATTTCTCGTATTGAGATTGCCATATATTTCGTCCCTGCGCCTAGCTGCGAATTGTACCCTCACAGACTATATTACGCAGTTGCATCTAATTGCATCTAAACATACAATTTCGGGGTGACTTCTCGAGGAGCCCCGCGCCTTTTCATCACTGAAGCATCTTCTAGAGTTTTCTGTTTTCCAAATTACCATCTTTGCTCCTGTGCTTCTTGAATGCCATCTCATGGTGCAAGAGACTTGAACGTTGACAGACAAATGCGGACGATATATCTACGCAGGCAGATGGCTGTGCATGAAGACCCCCACTTCACGATTGCTATGGACAATTCTGCCTGCGCTTGGAGAAAACCTAGATTCTGCTTGTCGTATGTATGTTTCCTCTGATGCGACTGGCGACGATGCCGATACCTAATGATAGTCACGCGCTCCTCAACCACCCCCATGAAACGAGTCATCCTGTTGGCCACCGAGGCGTTTCCCGTCATCCTTCAGAAAAAGAATGCCTTGATCTATAATCACAGAGTGCAACATGCATGTCTTCAATTCTCCGCTTCCTTTCGTCTTAGCTACTCACTTTCTGGCCGTGTGTTTGGCAAACCCGGTCCCTGCACTCTTAACCTCTCGAAGCCAATACTGCACTAACGCCCCCCTCACCGTCGCTGGAAAGTGAGTCCAGCAAGAGCAGTCATTGTTGTCGCACTCCACTCCACTCCGCCGCATCACCACCCCACCCCACCCCACCCCAACAGCCACACACAATCCAGCTAACACCCCCCTCCGGGGGGGGGGGGGGTGCGGCGTTGCCTATAGTGCGGCGTTGCCCCGTGGACTACGTTAATACCTTAGCGGCCCACTGTGGTAGGTGAATACGGTGTTTTTTTTTGTTTTTTATTTCTTCATTAAGTGTATGCAGTCTAAGACTATGACACTATGTTATACTACATATGTGAAGTATTTACTACCTCAAGTCAGCTTGTTTTGTCAATTTCTTTTGTGACTGCTATTGGTGTTAGAATTGCACATTTTAGATATTTCTTTCAATAACGTATTCTACTGTCAGGTTTACGCCTGAACGTCGAACTGAACCGAACGATCCGAACGATGTACCGAACCGAACGACTGAATGGGTTAGCGGCGATTAGACTAGCGAGCCTAGCGCGCACACAAAGGCTTTGATCTTGGTGCTCTTTCTTCCTTTTGCTCCCTAGACTAGAATTCTTCTCTGTAGCTAAATGCCAGCTGTCAAAACACATGCATTGATCCATAATCTGCATAGTCCTGACATTATTCTAGTCTCGCCCTTTATCTCCTGCCGTGAGGCATCCCGAACGAATTTTGAATCAGATTGAAATCAAACCAGAACCAGAACCAGAACCAGAAATCAATCATAATGGTCAGAGAAACCAGTAGCGCAGTCTACTCATGAATCAGAGAGTCTTTGTTGACTTCTGTGAATGATGAACAATTCACCTTAAATGAAAACCTGATCAATCAGATCCTGACAGCTTTGACTGCAGAGACTCTGATCAATCTTCTACAAGAACATCCCTTCAAAGCAATGACTGCTCTTCAACAATTGATCACTGATCATGAGCAGTCTTTGAATGAAATCAACACTGTTATAAAGGCTCATGAAGAGCTACAAGCAGACTATGAAAGAATGAAGGATAAGAACAAGGAATTGAAGAAAAAAGTTGCTGAACAAGCTGATGTGATAACATATCTTGAATGAAGAATCACAGTCACCTCTACAAGCACCCTCTGACCTGATTTCCCTCAATTCACAGTTGAAGGATTATCAAGATTATTAAAGCTTCTTAATCTGCTGATGTTCTCTGATGATCATTCAAAATATGATGAATGAGTAATGAAGATCAGAAACTACTTACTAACAATGAATGAATAATACCTCATCAAACAGATGAAAATAACATACATGAAAACAAGAGTTAAGAATGACTCTGTCAAACACATAAGACCTTGAATGAATTCAGTATCTTGAACAGCTTATTTAAATATTACTGAATTATTAAAACATTTGACCTGAATCTACAGAGACTCAGATCAAAAATGTATCATCATTAATGAATTTCACAAGCTTTATTAAGAATTCAAAGACTTCTCATCCTTCTGAGCTGATTTTCAGTGATATGTTATTGAACTGAATGAGTTTTTTGATTCATACTGAATAGGAGAACTTCTGAACAAGGTGAACAACATTATTTAACAATAATTAAACACTGATGATGACAGATCTGAAGACCTTTATGAACTCATTAAGCACTGTCAGTGAATTAATCAGACTTTATGACTGCTTGATGTAAAGAAGATCATTAAATTGAATTAAATACTTCTCTTCACAAGTTAAACTCATACAAGGACTGAATGTTTTATTAAAATCTTAAAATCAACTATCTGAATGATCACTGAGTCAGTTCCCTGAATACTGAACTGAACATCACACTCAGATGTCACCAAAGAACAACAGATAAAGAAAGAACATTATTTTAAATATAATAAATAAAGACACCTTGCTTTAAACTGTTTAAACAAGGACAAAAAGAAAGAGACTTCAACATCAAGATGTGTGCAATGAATCATATTCAATTCTGATTTTAATTTTGAATTAAATTCAGGAAAAGGCGTTCTTTTATTAAAGTCATGATAAGAAATGATGATAATTCTCTTGTGATATTAATATTAATGATTAATGAAGATGTTCTGTTCACCTGAACATCATTCAAAGTGAATTGCAAGCTCACTCTGAATGAGGTCAAGTTATGAGTTAAGACTTTACTTGATACTGAGTCAATTGAATATGCATTCATTAATGTTAATCTGACAAAGACTCTGATTGAATGATCTGAAATTAAAGCAGTATCATTGTCAAAGCCCTGAACCTTACATGATTTTCAGAAGAAGACAGTGAGATGAGTTATATATATGATTTATTCAATTATGAAGATTTGCAGTCATTCTC
The DNA here is from genome assembly GCA_000611775.1 of Umbilicaria muhlenbergii. Taxonomy (NCBI): domain Eukaryota; kingdom Fungi; phylum Ascomycota; class Lecanoromycetes; order Umbilicariales; family Umbilicariaceae; genus Umbilicaria; species Umbilicaria muhlenbergii. The sequence continues at coordinate 641,788 of KK106982.1, forward strand.
AGTGACTCATCCTCATGATGATCATAGATATGAAAGATCTCAGCATTATATTAAGACTCTCTTAAATGAATCACACCTGAATTTTAATCAACCCTGCAAATCAGGTAGTGATTTTCTCACTGAATAAACAAATAAAACTGAATGAATGAATAAAACTGAACAACTGAACTAAATTGAACAATTGAACAGAACTGAACAAATGAACTGAACTGAAGAACTGAACACTGAATGAATGAACAAACTGAATGATTGAACTTAAATCACTGAAAACCTATCAGATCTTGAAGAAATTCATCACAAAAGTAAATCCTGAATCAGCCTCTGCATTAAAAAATAATAACCCCTCACATGCAGTTAATATCAAGATGATTGACATGACACTGTTCACATTGAATATAAAGAAAGGCAATGAGATCTTTGTTATCTTTATTCAACAGATTGAGGAAGCATTGAACTTTGAATTAAAGTCAAGTGAATTAAATATCAAGATGATTCTCTCTTCTGAATATCATGACCTGATTGATGTCTTTTTTAAAAAAGCTGCAAATGAACTCCCTCTGCATCAACTTTATGATCACAAAATTATTTTAAAAAGTGAGCAAAAGCTTGAATACACACCTCTTTACAATATGTCACATGAAGAACTAATAGTGGTGAAGAACTACATAAAAGACAACTTGCAAAAAGATTTCATTGAAGTTAATCAGTCATCAGTAGCTTCACTGATTCTGTTCATATAAAAGAAAGATGAGTTTTTATGATTGTGCATCAACTACTGAAAGTTGAATTCAATTATGAAGAAAGACTGATATTCATTACCTTTAATTGAGGAAATCCTGACTCAGATTTCAAAGACAAAATACTTCATCAAGATTAATATACAACATGCATTTCACTGCATATGAATGAATCTTGATTCTGAAGATCTGACAACCTTTCAAACAAGGCATGATTTTTACAAATATAAGGTTTTGCCTTTCAGACTCATTAACAGATCAGTCATCTTTCAGCATTTTATTAATGATGTATTATTTAATTTATTAAACACCTGTTGTATAATATATTTAAATGATATCTTGATTTATTCAGAGTTCCTGTCTAAACACTGAACTCATGTTTAAATCATTTTAGAATGACTGAGGAAAGCAAATTTACAAGCTGAAATCAAGAAGTGTGAATTTCACAAGACTGAAACTTAATATTTAAAACTGATCATAGGACGTCATGACATCTGAGTGAATTTTAAAAAGATCACAATCATTAAGACTTAAAAGATACTGATCAACTCAAAACAACTGCAAGCATTCTTAGGTTTTTATAACTTTTACTGATGATTCATAGAGGAATATTCTAAAATCACAAAATCTTTAATCAGACTGACAGGCAAGAATATACTCTTTAATATGTAAATTAAACAGTGTCTTCAAGCGTTTAGTGAACTAAAAAACTGACTGATTAACATGTCAATATTATAACACTTCAACTGAATCTGAACATGTTATCTTAAATGTGACTCATCTGATCTGATATCCGCAGGAGTACTATCTCAGAAAGATAATTAAAAATTAATGCATTCAGTAATATTTTTCTCTAAGAAACTCATATCAGTTGAATATAATTATGAGATTTATGACAAAGAATTGTTGATCATTATTTAAAGTTTAGAGGAATGACATGCTGAATTAACAGAAACAGAGGATTCAATTTAAATCTTAACAGATTATAAAGCTCTGAAGTACTTTATGACAATCAAGAAACTGACTCACAGACAAGTCAGATGAGCTGAATTTTTCTTATAATTCAACTTTGTGATCATCTACTGAACAGGCAAAGAAAATGAAAAGGTGAACACACTTATTAAACACTCAGATGATCAACTAAAGAAGAATGAGAATGATGAGTGATTACAATATTAATCTTAAATCATGCTACTGAGTCACTGCTTAAAATCATGCATCATTGCTGAACAAAAGAAAAAAGCTCCTCATCATTTAAAATCAACCTCAGCTGAACAGGCCTCAAATGAAACTTTAAATAAATTAATTACTCATTATGTGAAAGCAGATGATTTCTGTCAGGAAATTCTAAGCTTATTACAGATTAAAATAAGACATTCAATAAAGATCTCTCTCAATGACTGCACTGCAGACAAAGGCTGACTGCTTTATCAAGAATATGTATGAGTCTCAGGCATTGATAATGATCTAAATCAGAACAAATTATGATGATGATTAATTCAAGAAGCTCATGAACAGCTGGCAGTAAAACATATTAAACATTAAAAGACTCTGAAACTGCTCACATACTCCTACTATTGACCCTGAATAAATTAAACAATAAGTCAGTTTGTTCAAAATTGCCACATCTGCCGCTAAATGAAGAACATGAATAAGCAGTATTAAGGAGCTCTGAAATCACTTTCAATTTCAAGTCATTCATGACAAGATATTTCACTTGACTTGATTATCAAATTATTTGAAAGTGAAGGATTCAACACAATCCTGATAATCATTTGCAGATTAATCAAGAAGAGACATTATATTCCTTATTCAACAGATAAAGATGAGAAAACATTAATAAAATACATCACAAAGTTATTGCTTCAAAATGTATGAAGATTTCATGAGTTATCACAAACAATAACATCAGATCATGAGTCACAATTTATCACAATACTGTGAAAACACCTTTGTGAACAACTTTAAATCAGATTGAAACCTTCAACTGCTTTTCATTCAGAGACAGACAGGCAGTCTAAAAATGCAAATGCAAATGTTAAATGTTATCTTAAAGCATTCATGAACTATCAGCAAGATGACTGAACTAAATGATTATTAATGATTAAGTTCACAGTCAACAATGCAGATTCTGACTTCATTAAAGTTTCACTCTTCTTTGTGAATAAAGAATATCACTTCTGAATGAGCTTCAACCTTGAATAATTGATCACTTCACTGCTGACAAGAGAATAAATTTTGAAGGAAAAAGCTGATTTCATAATGAATCATATGAAGGCTCTACATGTGATGTTACAAGACAACATGACAGCAGCACAACTTCAGCAAGAAGATTTCATGAACAGAATTTAAATATTAATCTCAGCATATAAAGTGAGAGACCTGATATGATTATCAACAAAAAACATTCAAATAACTCACTTGTTCAAAAAGCTGAATCACAAGAATGAAGGACCTTTTTGAATCAAGAAGAAAGTATCAACTTAAGCATATAAATTTAAATTACTTAAGTTAATGAAGATACACCCTGTTTTTCACATCTTTTTATTATAATTCACTGTGAATGATCCTTTGCCTGAATAAATTGAGCCATCACTGTCATCAGTAATAACTGAACAGGCTGAACTGAAATGAGAAGTTGAACAGATTAACAATAACTATTGATGAAAAAACAGACTACAGTACAAAGTGACATAAAAAGAGTACTCATCTGACAAGACTTGATACAACACTGATGAATTCAAACACTCACTTGAACTGAAAGAGGCATTTCATGAGTGGTACTCAAATAAGCTGGCCGGGCCATCAAATACATCAATGACAAAGCAGAAAAGTAGATGATCAGCTCACAAAACTTGTTAAATAAAAAAGAAGGTAGTGTCAGGTTTACACTTAAACATCAAACTGAACTGAATGATCTGAATGATGTACTGAACTGAATGACTGAATGAGTTAGCAGTGATTAAATTAGTGAGTTTAATGTGCACATAAAGACTTTGATCTTGATGCTCTTTCTTTCTTTTGCTTCTTAGACTAGAATTCTTCTCTGTAGTTAAATGTCAGCTGTTAAAACACATTTATTAATTCATAATCTGCATAGTCTTGACATCTACTCAGCAACACTGCAGTATAAGTAATGCTGCACTTCTCCCCTCCCCCTCCCCCCCCCCTCAGAGTAGGAAAACATGAATACACATAAACATTAATAGAAAATTAAAATTTCATTATAACTGCATACATTTAATGAAGAAAGAAGAGCGTCTTCTAAAAGTCATTAAGATTTATAATGAGGTACTTAAAGATTTAGCAAATTCATCTTTCTATCATTAAATTGTCACCCAATACAACATATCAGACTGTACATTAAGAGGGAGAATTCAAGACACTCAACAGTCAAAACAAGTAATCAGTAGTATCATGCAGAGATTATTCACTATAAAAGAGGATTTTATACAAAGATTTATTATTTTAGCAGCAGGCTGATATTAGGAGCATGACAAGATTAAGTAACTTATATTAACTTTCAATTGAGTTTAGCATGTTCAGTTAATTCTGCAACACTCACATATCTAGTTTTGCTCATCATTTAATGACTCTTTAAAATTAATCTCTTAATCATCATATTTACATGATGAGCTCTGCATGATCTTGATATTAGATTAATTCTTATTCTCTTAACATTCATGAAACAGTTGAACTGAAATAACCTGTTTAAAAAAGCATTGAGTTGTGTGTGTTGATGACTTTGAAAGACATCAGTAACATAATCCTCTGCAACTACACCTCTTAAGTCATACAGATGTGTATCAGTCAACTTAAGTTATATAAAAACCTGAAAACTCATGAAGCAGTCAAGTTGAAAGAACCTGTTATGATAAGTGTGCAGCTGCTGTCATTACTGAACACTCATGAAGCAGTTGAGTTGAATTTAAATAATCTGCATTCACCTTGCTCTTATGAAAGAGCTGAATCAAAAGAAATCATTGAACTGAACACTGAACAGAGGTCAAGAAAGGCATTAAATGCAGAACACTGTAAAACAGACATTTTCAACATTGAATCATCAGCACATCATTATCAACATGACACATGAGAGCACAATTTCACTGAGTCAGGCTCAGAAAGAAAAGACTGCTGAGGCAAGCTCATCTCATCAACATGAGTAAAGAGGTGAAGCAGAAGAAGCTCTTCTCAGTGTGAAGATAATTTATCTTAAACTGAATGCAGCTCTCAGAGAACTCAAGAAGAGCAGAAAGACATGAAAGTACTTTATTTTAACTGCATGACATCATGAATGAACTGATGAAGATGACGCTGATACTCTTTATGACATTGTTAATGTTGAGCAGCTTTAGCATTAAGCAGAAGTTGAGTCAGAGCAGTTTTTAAAAACTTTTAACACTTTATGTGAACAGTGAGACTTAAGCATGAAAATCAGTGAACAAGTTAATAACCTCATGACTGAAAAAAACTCTCTTACAAACACTCTCATGAAAGAGCAACATCATGTAACCTCTCTCAGTATCAGCTTTATCATCTTAAATGTTAAATACCACCTTCAGAAGAAAAGGCAATGAATTGAATAAGAAAACACTTATTCTTTTAACATTTTAAACAGTTCAAACATTTCAAATAATGATAAATATTCACAGAAGCTTCTTGATCCTTCTTTTTTAAATGACAGTTTTGAGTTCACATGAGAGGATTGAGTAGACAAAATGAAGATTAAATTGAGCATTAATGAAGATCATTACCTGACTGAGATTACTCATATGAGGTACATGTTGTCTTGATTGAGAGGGAAAGCTGTTCAACACACTAAGTCTCATTCATCATATGAACTCTCAGTCACAGACTTTTATCATAACATAAATGAGATCTTGAAGAACTTAAGGAAGATTTATGAAGATTTAAATAAACAGAGAAATTACTGTCAGACTTATATTAAACTTATTTAAAGATTAAAGTGATTTTCAGACTTTTATGTTGAATTTCATCACCTTTTCACCTTCCTTGAGTATGATGAAGCTTAATGTATGAATGACCTCAGAGACAAGATTCCTCATCTTCAAGCATCTCTGTCATCTCAAATGATTCAGCTTAATTCATTATTAATCATGAAGACTTACCTTATACGTCTGAACAATGAACAACAGGCTGCTTAAGCAGTCAAGAACTGAAAAGACATCATAACTGTTTTTATCAAGAAGGTTAAAATCTTCAAATGAGTCACCTTTAAGATGCTTGTCACTCAGCTCATGATACATTTCATCACACCTTTGAATAGTTCAAATGTTTAAAGAACCTCAATTGATTCACAACATTTAATTGATGAGAAGAATGAAAACTGTTATATCTGTCATCATCCTGAGCATCTTGTCAATGAATGCTTTCAGCATGTTTAACAATCATCTTCTTTCTTCTGACGTGACAGGTCTGTGAGTAAACTTCATGTGAACATTAATTAAAAGAATTTTGATTATGAGTTTAAAAGTGAATTAGTTTCTCTGTGCAGCATGAACCCTTTGCTGAACTTTAATAAATATTATTTGAACAGTTTAAATGTTCTGAATGATTTAAACAGTCTGAATGATGATCTTGAGCTCTTCACATTATGACTGTTCATTACAGTCTGCTTTTTTTATTCTTAAGACTTTCTCATACTTTTTCACACCTTGATAAACATCAGCTGTACAGCATATGCTCTTATTCATACTCAACTAATTCTCATGATCTGCAACAAGCTTGAGCTGAAGTCAGTTTCATTGTTCAAACTGAAGAATGTACATGAGTTTGATAAAAACATCATCAGGAGGCAAATCACTCATGTTATTTATTTAAATCTGCTTATGAAAAAGAAGCATAAAGAGATTATCATCTTTATGTTGATAATTGACTTGAGGCAGCATGACATCATTCTGAGAAAATCATGAATGAACTGAAATCAGCTCCTTCTGAATCTGAAGGATGACTTCATTATCTTTAAAGAAGATTTCCCTTTCTTCTTTACAGAAAAGATAGAGATAAAAGGAGAATATTCATCTTCTGTGCTTTTATTTTTCATCTCATCTTCTTGAACAGTTTCTTGAACTGTTCAGACAATTTTTAAAATCCTGCCTCAATCTTCTCTGACTGCTGATGATGATGTGTTCTCTGTTCACAGTGTGAGAGCAGCTTTATATGCAGTGTTAACTCATTAAAAAGAGGTACACATATTCATTATGTTGATGAAAAACATTAACAGACAACTGATGTTAAATTGAGAATGTCATTTAAAGGAAATAAGTCTCAAGATGAACATGTTCAAACATCTTGAGAAGATACATCAAAAGTTGTCTTTTAAATATCATGAGTACCTTGATGTCTTTGATCACTTTAAGGTCAGCAAGCTCTCACCTCATCATCTTTATGATCACAAAATTGAGCTGATGAGCAACATCACTTCATCTTAAAGCTGAGCTTATCACATGTCACCCTACAAGCTTCAAAAGGTCAAGAAGTACCTTAATGAAAACCTCTTTAAAAACTTCATTACCTCAAGCAAGGTGACTTACACCTCACTAATGTTGTTCATTTTAAAGATGAATGATGACTTATGATTCTGTGTGAATTATCAAAAGTTTAATGCTTTTATTAAATGAAATCAATACCCTCTTCTGTTAATAGAAGAGGTCATAAGAAAGATTCTCAGATGTAAACATTTAACTTGTTTAAACATAATCATCACCTTCAATAAGTTGTGTATGCATTCAGACAATAAGGATTTAATCATGTTCATCATTATGTTAAACTTCTACAAATACTGAGTTCTACTGTTCAGATTAATCAACAGGTTGAGTATCTTTCAGCAGTATATTAATGACATTTTATGAGACTTTCTTAATGACTTCTGTTAAGTTTATTTAAATGACATCCTCATTTACAACAAGATCTGAAGGGAGTACTGTAAGAGCTTTTATAATAATTGCATAACTGTTATACAACAGTTACATTACAGTTATATAATTATTATACAGTTATGCAACAGCTGCATAACTGTTGCATATAAGTTATGCAATCATAAAAGTTTATGCAATGGTTACATAACTGTCACAAATACATGCACATGAGGCATAACTGATTTCAGTGACAGAGCATACATGTACATTATGTTCAGTGACAAGGCATAACTGATTCACAGTTGCAGATTTGAATGAGTGACTGATTCAAGCAGCTAAAGCAACTGTAATGTTGCAATAAAGACTGAAGGTATATAGCAGAGATGTGACAAGAATTAAGCAAATAACATCTCATTTCTCCTCATTTAATAGCTCAAGATCCTCAAGCTTGTCTGATGACTGACAGCTTGAGATAAAGAATGCAGTGATTTTTTTTACTGAACTTCTTCCTCCTCCTTCATTCTCTTCTCTTGCTTCACTTCACTGCTCTGCTCTCTTCTCTGCTTCATCTCACAGCTTCATCCTCAGCTCTGCTCTCAACCTCACTCTCACCTCAGTGTCATCATCATCATTTAGTCTCAGCTGAACTTCTGTGAATTGCTGTCACTTTTGACTGAATTGTCACCTTTGATGTGAGGATGATGATTGCTGATCATATCAGGCCTGATCATTGTTGAGGATGTTATTTATGTTAACAAAGCCTTCATCAGCATTCTTTATGTTAATGAAGCCTTCATTGATGTTCTTTATGTTAATGAAGCCTTCACTGATGTCCTCTTCTTCAAGATCATCCCTCATGTCTTCCTGCATATTCTCATGATCATGACCTTTCATGATCTTCTTCTGCTTCATCAGTCTATCATGTCTTGTGTTAAAAAATGCAGCATCAAGACTTGCATCTGAATCATTATTCAGATCAACAGAAATGTTCTTTCTTAAACTCTGTTTAAGCATCTTCTCTGAAAAGTCATCAATCATAATCAGGTCCTTGAACTCCCCCTTTTTTTAAAAGATGTCAAACATATTCAGCAGATGTTGTTGAGTGTATTTTAAGATGATCATGTCTCAAGGCTTCTGCTTGAGCAGTTGAGTCATCTGAGAGTGAATAATTAACTGTATAAATGCATAACATAAGAAGAGTAACCTGTTGAATGATGCATCCTTAAAGTTCATCACCTCATTGATGAACTTGAAGATGAAATCAAGTCAATGATTCTGATAATCAGCATTAACCTCATCCTTGAGCTGTTTGAAAGCTTGAATGTCTTCAAGGTTGTTGACAATGATGTAGTGTTCAATTCACGCCAGAGATGCTTTGAGGATATGATTTTTTCAAGTCTTATATGTGCTTCACACCCTCTTTTCCCCTTCTTTGAACACAGGATGATTCTTTCACATATCAGGAAATATCATCATCACTGACTGCTTCACATTAAGATTAGAAAGTGTGACACAGAATCATCATTAAACTGTGATGAAGAGTTCTTCATACATCTGAGAATATGACTTCAGTGCTTCTTTAACATCATTGATGCTCTGATCTGCAAATGTATCATTTATTATTGTTGAGTCACTTTGACTTCTGCTCAACGTGCTGTCTCTGTCTTCAGATCATGGCGTGAAATTGATGTTTAACAATTTATTGAATAGAGCTTGTCAGAAGTTTGATGAGGTTGAGGAACAGAGCTGTTGACTTAATGAGAATTAAAGTTGTTGACTTGATGAGGGTCAGGGTTGTTGATTTGATGAGAGATGAGGTTGTTGACTTGATGAGGAACAGAGTTGCTGACTCACAGATCAAGTTTACTGACTTGTTAAGAGATAAAGTTGCTGACTTGAAGGCTGAGCTTACTGACTTGAAGGCTGAGCTTGCTGACTTGAAGGCTGAGCTTGCTGACTTGTTAAAGGATAAGGTTGCTGACTTGAAAACTGAGTTTAAGGTTGTGACCTGTGACTTAATGAAGCCTTCACTGATTTTTGAGCTTGTTGAATATTTAATGATGCTGAAGGCTGAGACCTGTCATTTAGTGAAGTCTTCACTGAGGCACAGTTTGTTGATTTTCAGCTTGAAGGTTGCATACTCAGTTCTGATTGAGACAAAGTGTCATTAATATCATCTCATACTCTCTTCCTTGACTGAGCATCAGCAGTGACTCTTAAGCTGCAGAGTTGAGATGCTGATAAGTGTTGTGAACCCTGTGATGATGAGGTAGGTGCATTATGTTCAGTTACAATTATAAATAATATAATGTTTGTCCTCTGAATGATGTTTGTCCTCTGAATGATGTTTGTCCTCTGAATGATGTTAAGCTCTTTCATTTATTAAAGATATAAATAAACATATCTTCTTCAGAGGTGAACTGACTACTGTGTCCTCATCACTCTCATCATTTAAGGTATGATTGATATGATGTTGATGATCTTGCTCAGATTAAGAATTTAACAACTCATCTCTTGATGTGTCTGCTGTTGAGGGTGTGACATTTTAATCAGAGGTTTGATGACATGACCCTCTTGACTGAGAGATTATATTAACCTACAGTGCTGAGTATCTACATCATATTATGCAGGGAGGTTGATTAATGAGTGATTACTTCAGCTGTCAAGAGGCTTTATTTTAAAGCCTCATTATCAGCACTTAATCAGATCTGAATTTGATGACATCATTAAACAAATTAATGTTCAAGGCCTCTATAAACTAAGAGGTCACACAACATCAGTCACTTTCAGATTAAATTTATCATCTTCACTGCTGTTTTTATTATTGTCTTTCATAATCTTCTCCTCAAGATTCTTTTCTGTGTTATTCTTGTTTTTATTATTCTGCTTCTGATCCTCCTTCTGATTCTTGATGTTGACACTTTTGTTAGTGCTGAGTATGCTGAGCTTCAAATCTATTGTCAACTGAGCCTCATTGATGAAAGTAATTGAGGCGGCTGACAGGGTGACTGACAGAGCATATGACAGCACAAAGGAGATAAACTGTGAAGAAGATGAGAAGGTTAATAATGCACACATGCTTAAGTTGATTAAGGTACTTACACAAGCCTGAGACAATGATGTTTAATGCTCTGCAAGCATATATAACTGCTTTCTGCTTAATCTTCTTCTTCATCTTCTGTGCGCCTGATGTGATTAACTGAACAATGTTTGCTTGCTGAGGCAATACTATTGTGCAAAAGAATGATGAATGAATGACATCACTGAAGTTGAACATCAGGGCCTGTTTGTAGCTAGTTAAGCAATGTTCATTGATGTGAACAATTCAGAGGTTATTGATCATTGCAGTTCAATCATAATTTGAGAGATTTGTTGTCATTAATATTTTAACATAAGTAAAGAGTTTACATTTGCCGTCTCAACTCACATTTACACATTAATGCTAATCATTTTATTTCTTTGTTCAGAAATCTGTCATCAGTTCTTGTTCTGACTTGATGAAGTCTTCTCTGAAGCTCTTGATGCCTGCATTTAAATGTTGAGTCAAGTCATTCACTGCTCAACATTCACTGTGTAAGTTAATAATCAACGCCCTCATCAACTCTTTCATTAATTAACTCATCAATATCTTCATTTTATTTCAATTCAACCACTTACCTTGTGCTGATTGTATCATCAACGTGTTGATTGCTACAGCTCATCAAGCGCATCTTAAATTCAACTTTAAATCATATCTTTGAGATCTGAAGTTGAATTGAAAGTTCAGTTTGACCTTGAAATCTGAACTGAAGGTGAATTCAATCTCAGGTATGAAGTTGAATTCATAAGCTTTCAACATCAAACCTCTGATTAAACCTCACTTCAGAGATTAAAGTCTTCACTCTCTTTCATGACAATCTTCTTCTTCATGATGTTGTCTCAGCCTCATCTGCCTTTTCCTCATTTATATTCACCCCCTTCACCTTGACCCTCTCTGTGATAGCTCAGTATAATCACATGTTGAGATGCACCTCAATGAAGCCTTCACTAGAGCTTCATTAGTTAACTTATTTATAATCATCAGCATGACTCATAATACTCACAACATATGAATAAACTGAGGACGCCTAGTGAAGTTTCTTGATATAAGGTCAAAAGAAGAGCTACAAGTGTGAGCAGAGAGTAAATTGTTCAAGCTGACTTTCATGAAACTTGACAAAGAGGTCATCACAAAGGAGTGAGAAGAAGTTAAGAAAAAAGATGTCTTCTGACTTAAAATATTCTTCTTAAACACTGTTCAGAAGCAGCTGATTGCTGATGAGAAGACTGAGCTTATCAAATACTCTGCAAGACATATTAATAAGTCAGATTAAATCATCATTAATCATTATGCATACTTCCTTTACTGTGTTAAACAAGATAATATCACCTCTTGTGATGAGATATTCTATGAGTAATGTTTAATAGACTCTGAGCTTGATGATTAAGTTTAACTGTTATTAAAATGATTCTCCTATGACCTGTCAGACTTCAAGAAGATGACATTCAGTGAGGCATGAGCCTTAAGTGAGATCCTGAGAAAGAAGAAAGCCTGAATAATTGCAGCAGTGACTGAGGAAGAATCTGATGTGAAGAAGCTTATTGATGATGAGAGAAGAGTCATATTTCAGAGTGAACTTTAAGTCAAGAGTCAATCAGTATGATCTCACTTCAAGACAGAAGATGATGAGTGAGGTAACTTTAAACTTGCTTAAATCACATGTTAATTTATCACAGAAGAAGCACTAGCTGCAGAAAAATAAATTGCTGATCAAGAGGTTGAGATGATTAATGAGACTGAGGTCATTATATCAAACGCAGGTACTGTCATTGATAACATTAAATATATGAAACTAAAACACATCAGTTCTACACTTAAGATAACAGACTGCTGATGACAACACATGATGTTATATATTACAGTTGACATTGTCAGCACCTGACATGATCTTGTCACTGAACTTCAACACATATATGCAGATGATCACCTCAATGATGCACAGTTCATCACCTGAGAGAATGAAGTACAAAAGATGATGAAAAAGAATAACATCTTATACAGTGACTTTGATGAGACAGCTGCTGTGAAGTTTGATGAGACAGCTGCTGTGAAGTTTGATGAACAGCAAAGTTGACTTAACAATGAATGTTATTAATAAGAGGATGTTGCTGAGGCCTGTGTCAATCTTAACATTGTCAACCTCAGCTGATCACAACTAAAGGGTATGCCCTTTGCCTGCTGACTTCAAATATGACAAGTCATGATCATTCATGCAATCATTATCTTTCAGCTCAGTTTACTTCATGAGTGTGTCATTGCTGATTATGTTGAACTTGGTAAAACATGAACTGTGATTGAGTATATCATGTCTGTAAATTAAGCTCTCACCCTCAACTGACCCCCTTGATGAAGGCTTCACTGAAGCGCTCAAGACTAACTATATTATAATGAGTTAATGCACAGTTCAAGGTTAGTCCTGATGATCAGAAGGCCGTGAAGCCTACAATCATCATCATATCACTCAGCCTCATTGATCAGTGAATTGAAAAGATTGCCTGAGTCACCTCAAGTCTTAAGGTCTGAAAATATTAAGAGGATGTTAAATCACAGTTAAAAGGTTTACTCAACATCATCTCTTAAACACTGATCAAGAATCATCACCTGTTTAGTGACAATGATGACAATGAGAAGAATGTAATCATCATGACATATCAGACCTGAGCAGCAAGACATGAGGTTCAAGGTCAGTGAAGTTGATGTCTTTGAAACAGTTACTTCAAGACTGCAATTGAGAGCAAAATGCAGGAATATGACCTGAACTGATCACATGATCTGCATGATCAATTCAACATCATCATTCTGAATGAAGCACATGTCATTAAAAATGATAAAACTCAGCTCAATACTTCATTGTCCTGATTAAAGTCATTCTACATGGCATTAACTGCATCTATGACTATGACTGAAGCTCAAGATTTCAGTGATTATCATAAGTTACTGAAACTCATTAACGCTGAGTCTCTATGATCATCAGTTAAGTTTATTGAGTATGAACTTGACTCTGACATTAATCTTGACACCTTTAACTCTTATGATCTGTTAACTGAACATGCTGCAACAGTTCTACAATTAATTATGCATGCAGCAAAGCAATGAATTTATTCACCTCATATATCAATATTAATCACTGAAGCTCATCTGCAAAAGTTGTGAACTGAGTGCATACTTTAATGCACTCATGCTTTTAAAATCCTGTTCAATAACTCAAAGATCATCAGAGAGAACCTTTCATGCATCAATGTTAAAATCATTAAAACTTGATACATCATTTCTGAACAAAAATTATATCAAGAACAAGCAGATTAACTTTATCACAAGCTGATCTACTCTGATTAAAAGACTCATCAATCAAAGTGAAGCTTCCTCACACTGCGCAAGATATTCTTATGTTGTATTTAAGTCTACTTCTTACACATTGAGCACATGATTAAAGCCTCAACAATGTGATGATGAGTGACTGACCTCATCTTTATTTGGTGGTGGCTGAAAGAAATTTTCAAGAAGGTATCAGACTTTGAGCTTTTTTCACAGAATGACTGACTTAAGCTTCTCATCATGTTGTGTCATGATTTTTTTAAACTTCAGATCACGTTGATTCTCCTGACTGACATTGTTGTTCATGATCAACAGAAAGTAATTGTATGATGCATGTATCCTGTCACTCAATTGCTACTGTATGATGTGTTGCAGCTTGCTGAAGTTAGCTGTATCATCTTTTACATCAGGATGTCATCAGATGAGTGATTCAAGATGATCTCAACCTTTAATGACAGTGACAAAATTGACATGATTTTTATTAAGTCTTACATGATCAGCTCCTGTGAGCTTAATTTACAAAAGTGATGTTGAAATGTTGTTAACTTCAACATTTCACTGAGTGATTCAATGATCATGCAAGCTGTCAGCTGTGCACGCTGAATGAGGAACTCAAGCAAGGTCATCAACATTTTTGATATTCATAATAAGAATACATTCAATGATCATCTTGTTGAGAATAATATTCACAAGTCTCTCCTCACTGTGATGACTGAACTGAACAAACAGTTGTTCAATGATCATGATGAAGAATGAGATATGAAGGCTTATGATGATGACCTTGACCTTGAAGACTTTCTCATATACAATGAAAAGCTATATCAGGAGAATGCACCTGAGGTACAAGAAAAGCTGAATCTTAAGCATGTGAAAACTGAGGACATCTTTTGATGAATCATCAAGTTCATCAAGAGTGAGCATGTTGTCATGAGTTCTGATTCTGAGTCTAAGGTGACAGGGGAGGAGACTGAGGATGACAGTGATTCTTCTGAAACTTAATGAAGACTTCATCAGAGCAGCTCTCAATGATATGTAGGCTTCTTAATGTTATTGAGGCTTGATGCTAACTAGTCAGTGATTAAAGGCATTACATGCTCATCACATGTACAGTAGTACTTGATTTCTCCTCAGTGATTTCATGTTCTCTTCAGCAGTTTCATATTCCTCTCTGTGATTTCCTCTTTATGAGTTTCATAACAGTTTTCATGATTTCTTCTGTGATTGGCAGTTGACAGTTGACGGTTGATGATTCTCAGCAGTTGTCATGATTAGTGATATATGTAATGTGTTGCTTATGAGTGATTAATATAGTCTTGATGAAGGGCTTGTTGATTAAAGAGCTGAAGGGGGGAAGGATCTGAAGAGTGTGTGAGGTTGATTGATCAAGAGGATCATCATGCATCACTTAATGTTTAAGTCATAAGTCTTCTATGATGATGAATCAGCCTGTTACATGTAATCATTAAATATTCAGTTTTTACATGTACACACACTTTCTGATTTGAGCTTCTTGAGCACATTCATTTCAGGTTCAAAAACTCAAAGCTGCTCATTAAAAACTAAACAATATATTTTAAAAACTAGTTTAAAAAATTAAATAAATCAGTGTGGCTCATTGATAATGTGAAATGTAACAGTGCTGAGTTTGAGTCTCAGATGAGTTCTGCCTTCATATATGTATCTTTTGAACAAATGAAAGATGTATGATGAGTGCTCAGCTTATCATGTTGAGCGCCTGCTACAATTGAAAATCATTAAAATTTTGCATACTTTTTTTGATGAGTCACTCACTTATCATTTTCTTGATTTTTATTTATTCTGCTGTCCTATAGCACCTACTCTGCTTCATCACACATCATGACTTCAAGAAATATTAATCATCTTGAGTGAGTGACCTGAACGCCGGCAGGAGCATATGATCATAAAGATTTACATGAACTCAACTCACATGAACTTGACTCACATGAACTCAACCCACATGAGCTTGATGACTCACATGAGCTCAACAATTCACATGAGCCTGATGATCATGAGCCTGATGACCATGAGCCTGAATGCATGAATGGTGGTATTAGTCAATTCAATAATGACAGTCAAGATGAGCAAGAAAGCAATGAAAGTAATGAGACCTGAAAAGACCTTTATGATATTATATGTTTCATCTTCAAAGCAACATCTACTGATGCATACAGGATGATCAGGAATATTTATATTTTGAAGCAAAATCTGCATCTTTAATGAATTATGAGTTAAATCTCATTAATATTGAAAACTCTGATGATCTTGAAGGCTTCACTTTTAATGACTCTGATGATCTTGATGACCTTGATAGATGATCAGCAGCCTCTGAAACTTCATCATTTAAGATCATTGAGATTGTTACCTTTAAATATACTCTGCCTTCAGAAGTTCTTGCCCTCAGTTTATGATGTGAGAAGTCTGAGATATTCAGAATAAATTATACATGTCTTTAAGAAGTCCTTCATATGTCACTTGACCTGATGAAGACTTCACTGAAGTGAGTTAATTCTGAGGAGCTTGATGTAAATTCTCTTATGCTGAACACTGACATCCTGCACCTCCCTGCCAAACTTGATATCATAAAACATCAGGTTCAATGACATCTATTAATGCTGCAGTTAATGTGAAAGTCACTGACAGTCCTCATTGAGAAGCAACCCTCTCTATCAGCTGAAGCAAAGGACAAGAGAAGAGACATATTAAAATGAATAAGCTGATAATATTAATATGATCTGTTGAATCTGATTACCTGAATCCTCTCCGCATATCAGCTATGAGACAAGATGCATTTTGACATGATTGAATATCAAGATGAGTCAACTGAGCTATGACACTTCAAGGTGTGAGGTTCATCAATTTAAGTTACTTCTGATGACAATGCATATAGTCAGGTCAGTGAGCTGTTGATTTCAGAGAACATTATACAATTTCAACTTATAAAAGGATATTTCAAAGGCTGAATCACCTTCATTGACTGAGATCATAGATTCACAGTCAGACATGTGAATGAGATTGTTCTTACAATGCAGGTAATTTTAACAGACTTCATCTCTCTTCTCTCAGCAGTGTTATTAAATCATGATGATCATGAGCTGTTTCTTATGAAGGATATATGTTTAGAACTCACATCAAATATGATTATTCATCACTTGAATGTGTTTCTTGACTGAGAATTTATGAATGAGGAAATTATGTATCCTGATGACTGCTTCTACATCAGACATGTTGTCAGCAACAATACAATGCAGGCTTAAAATCAGCTACATTCAACTCAAGTGAAGCTGAAAGTGAATCACTTTAAATGAAATCATGTCATCAACACCTTTTTCATGTCAGTATGCTCTCTATTATTTATTCTCTTTATCAATGACTTTGATGTACATTGAAATAATTATCAAGCCCTCAAAGCCTTCTATCTGATTTCAATCAGTCTTTCATATGAAGAGAGATGAAAAGTGATTAATGTTTTTTCACTTATGCTAGGCTCACATGAGGCAGACATAAGTGACATTGTTGAGGCATTTATCACATCAATGCAGCAGCTTGACACGGGGTGTACTTTCAGTATACATGAAGAAGATACACTGATTTGTGCATTCATCATGATCATTATTGAAGACATGTCTTAACAGGCTGACAATGAAGGATTTCTTCATCATAATGCAAAGACAAGCTGTCAAAGCTGCTTCTATCTCAGTGATCAACAGGTTAATCTACAGTATGACATTATGAGTCATGATCAATATCATTGAGAGATTGTAAGTTTAAAGGATGAGGCTGCTGAGTTGACTGATGCAGAGAAGATAAAATTTCTGAAGAAATATGACCTGCAGGAGCAACAATCATCAATCATGATAATGTTGACATCAACACTTAACCTCATCAGCTCATCAGGATATGACGCACCTCACTTTAAATAATGAGGTTTAAAATGAATACTACAGAGTCTGTTGTTCTCTGTCATCTTCACAAAGAAGGGGGGCTCTTCTTATCTTAAAGTCTTTCAGACATTCAGGTATTTTTCATCATGACTCAAGATTTAAAGTTCAATATATTACATCTGATCATGATCACTTTTTGAGGCAGGTAGAATTATAATCCTGATGTCACTGATTCTACACAGTCATGTCAATATTAATTAATTTCATTTATCATTCCTTCATGCAGCAGACAAACACCTTGACTGCATTAACATCACACAACTTCCCCTCATGCTGCTCATAATTCACGCTTTTTGAATCATTGCACAGTTTAATACCGCTGTTGAAAGTCAACAATATATACATTCAGACACACTACACCGCCTGATCATCAAGGCTCAGAGGTGTTATCAACAACTGATGCATTGCATGATGAAGGCTGCTGATGAAGCCTTCACTGAGACATCACCTGCAGACAGAGAAGTATTGAATGAGTTAAACACAATCATCAATCAGTCACTATTGAAAGTCAGGGAGTCATTAGATGCTGATGAGTCATTAAACACTGATGAGCAACTAGATGTTGAGACCTCAAGCTGATGTAAAACAAAATTTAAGTTGAAGAAGTTATTAAGTCCTCTGACATTTATACTGATCTTTACATAGCTGACTTCATGTATATAAATCTTCTCAACATACATGCTGACTTGCACCTAGCAGACACTGCAAGGGAGTACATCATAATCATGAATTATAACATCCTTGCTGAGGAGCTTAAACATAAGTACAAACTGTTTATCACCTGCTATGATACCTCACTGATGAGTTATAAGGGGACAAAGGCAATGACAGATGCAGCTGCACCCTCAAACCTTATGAGTTATATCTTCATCAAGGATGTTGTTAAGCAGTCTTTATGACTTGAGCTTGCAGGTGCTTGAGATCACACACACTTAAAAATTATGAAGTGTCTGACAGTCCTGAAGAAACATTGTCTCACTGTTCTTAATAACTTCCTTTCAGTGAGGGAGCATGAGCTTGATGAGGATGACAGTGAAGAGGAGGAGAGGATTCAGATTATAAAGAATGATAATCACTGAAGGGTCAGTTTGTCTGTCTTTAAGTTTAAGCTCTCACGTCACTTTTATAACATACATCAGATGATCAAGTCAGTCAACCTGTCACTGCAACATATCTTTCAATGACACCTGGCTCAGGCCTTCAATTTGAACTACAGGTTATGTGAAGTGTGAGACATAAGATCTTAATGACTCAAATGAGCATGTCAATTGACATACACTGATCAGTGAGCAGTTTATTAATTAATAATCATGAGGATCTAGACCCTGCTCTATTCAGTCAATGTGTATGCTAATGAAGGCTTCACTAGGATGATGAATCAGCAGACAGTACACAACATGAGAAATTACATTCAAGTGAGATATGAAGTTGACGCTCATGCTCATGATCATGATCATGATTAATATCAATATCAATACTCAACCTGAACTCAAATCTGAACCTGAATTCAAATCAGAGCTGAAGCTGAAGCGGAGACAGAAGTGAAGGCAGAGGTGAAGACAAAGATGAAAGCTTAAATGATCAACATTCACCTGATGCAATGTTTTGCTTGCATATATCACAAGCGACAATACATGTTCATGATTGTGAATGTCATATGTGCAGAGAGTGAGAAAAACCCTGTTCTGAATCTTCTGTTACACTGAGTAACATGAAGACAGAGCATATATGAACTGCCTGCTCTACAGAGGAGTGAAGGTCTATACTACATTAATGTGAATATGAATGAAACATGGTTGTCTCATGAGCTGAATGATGATGAGAGTTATGTATTAAAGTGTGACTGAGGAGTACATTATCTATAATCAATAAAGCTGACTTACTCTACATTGCAATTATATCATAACCAGTATCACTGCTACAACCGTGACTTGAAATTTCAGTGGATAAATGCTCACATAACAGTTATGAGTTGTTGCAACTAATATGATGTTGACGTTGTAATTATAATGCAGCAGTTGCATGACAATTGCATAGAGTTGCATATAGTTGTGCAACCTTTACATGACAGATGTGCAGCAGTTGTGAAATTATTATGCAAAGGTTGCACAACTTTATGCAATCTTATACAACTGTTATACAACTGTTATTCTTTTTACTGTACAGGCTGTACTGTATAATCATCATGTTAAGCAAGTTCTTCATCATCTCTATGAAGTTAATTTACAAGTTGACATTAAAAAGTGTGAATTTAATGTCTTTGAGATCATCTTTTTGAGGGTCATTGTCTCTGAAGAGGGCTTATGAATGAATTCTCAGAAGATGAAAGCAGTCACAGAGTGACTTAAACTCATTAATTTAAAAGAAGTTCAAGGCTTTATAAGCTTCATTAACTTTTATCATCAATTTATATGAAACTTCTTCAAGATCATTAAATCTCTTGTTGCTTTTATTAGAAAAGAAGTCTTCTTTGCATGAACTGAAGACTGCTTCAAGGTGTTTCAAGACCTCAAACAGGTCATGACAGAGGCTTTAATATTAAAGCATTTTGACATTAACTGTCAGATCATACTAAAGACAGATGTTTTTAACCTTGTGATAAATGAAATCCTCTCTCAGTATGACAATGAGGAAGTTCTTCACCTGATGACATTCTACAATAAGAGCATGATCTCAGCAGAGTGCAATTATCACATTTATGATAAGAAACTGCTGATCATTATTCACTGTTTTGAACACTGATGTCCTGAACTTAAACACACTGACTTGCTCATACAAGTCTTCATTGATCATCAGGCCCTGAAGACCTTCATAAAGAATAAAAAACTGACACAACATCAAGTTAAATATTTAAATATCTTATTAAAGTTCAACTTTCAAGTCATCTTCTGAACAGGCAAGATTAATGACAAGACAGATGCATTAAATTAAACATTTAATAATTTAAAAGACAAGAACTTGATTTATCAGATTATTCTTACTCTGAACTGTGTAAAAGTTTAAGTGAAAGAAGTGAAAAAAGGTCTTTTTAAGCAGGTTCATACAATTAATAAGATTAATGAATTATGCAATGAATATCAGGAAGTCATTGTCAGCAATGTAATTAAACTTCATGATAAATGTCTTCATGAATGCTGAGTCATTAATGAAGCACTGTTCAAAAATAATCTGCTTTAAATTTTAAAATCTCTGCAGATTAAGCTGCTTTAAGAAATACATGATCAGTCATCTTCTGAACATTCAGGCATAAACTGAACAGTGAAACTTGTTCATCAGCACTACTACTGATCAGGACATGTGATCACTGTGAAGTAATACATTCAGAACTGCTGTCACTGTCAGTAAAGCAAGTCATCTTGTGATGTCATCAACAAACTCCTGATTTCACTTCTTATCTCACAACAACATTGACAGAACATTGTCATGAAGTTTATAATTAAATTGTTAATATTAAAAGGTTATAACATCATCTGCATCCTCATTGATAAGTTATTTAAGGAAAGGCATTATGTTCTTTATCATTTAAGAGATAAAGAAACTTCAACTGAGAAGTTAATGTGATTTATATTATGAAACATCTATTACTTACATGATTTGCTCAGCTTTATTACTTCAGACTGAGGCCCTCAGTTTATCTTAAACTTATGATGAAGCATGTGTAAACATCTGAAAATCAAGACTAACTTATCAATCACTTATCACTCAGAGACTGACAGTCAAACTGAACAAGTCAATCAAAACATTAAACAGAGTTTATGAATGTACTGCAACTACATGCAAGATGACTGAGTGAAGTGACTGCTTATAATTAAGTTCAGTGATAATAACAACTGTTTCTCAGTGACCTCACTCTCATCTTTCTACCTTAACAAAGGCTTTCACTCATGCATGAGTTTCAGCCCTGACACTACTACTTATGAATTCACCCGTGAACGGATTCAGTCAGTGAAGGTGAAGGACATAACAACTTGCATATAAGAAATTCTTGATTTCAGTAAACAGCAGTTGAAGAAGAGCAGGGAATTTATGAAAATGCAAGTGAATAAACATTAAAAAGATGTCAGCTATGAGGTGAGAGACATGATATAACTGTCAGGCTGTAATATTAAAATCACATAATTAAGCTGAGACCTGAAAGACAAGCAGCTGAGATCATTTCATGTTAAAGAACAAGTGAGAGTCATTTATCAATTAAAGTTACTCATTATCATATGAATTCATGACATCTTCAGCCTCAAGCTGCTCTGTTCAGCTATCAACAACTCACTGTCAAGTCAACAGACACCTTTATCAGCATTTATTATAATGAATGATGATGAGCACTGAGAGGTGAATGATATCCTCAACTCAAGACAATATCATGACAGGCTTCAATACAAGGTCAAATGACATGAAATTGACTGCAACAATGAGTGATATTATGCAAACAAAGGTGAATTTAACAGCTCAACAGAAGTGCTGAAGAAATTTCATTACAAATACCTCAACAAATCATGTTAAATTTAAACTGTTCAGAAATTATTCAGAGTGACTGTTTAAACTGTTCAAGAATTGTTCAGGGTGATTGTTTAAATCATTTAAAGCAGCTGAGCAAGAATGTTACATTTTGATGTTGTTTTTACAGCAGCATCACAGATGATGCTTTTTCAGAGAAGAGAATAATGTTAAGAGCATGATAAGATTAAACAACTTATATTAACTTCTGATTGAGCTTAGCGCGTTCAGTTAATTCTGCAACACTCACATATGTAGTTTTGCTCATCACTTAATGACTCTTTAAAATTAATCTCTTAATTATTATATCTGCATGATGAGCTCTACATGATCTTGATAGCTGAGAGTGATCACTGTAAATAAAAGATTTGCATTCTTTAGCTAAGAATCTTCTATTAACAAAAGAAGATATGACTGACTTAAGTGTTCATTAATATTTAAATTTTCTACAGTGTTATTTTAACCTGAAAAGCACCTTCTCATAAAAGTTAAATCAGTCATGATATTTAGCAGGTTCTCTAAAAATCATTGAGCATTAATTTCAATTATACAACATCACAATTGAGAAGAATGACATTACTACAGGAGATATCTACAATATGAATGAAAAAAGAATAATACATGAAGTTATAACATCTTCAAAGATCATTATACCCTGTATAATGAAGATTGAAAATGTTCAACAGTCAGAGAATAAAGAATGAATATCTTTAATAAAGTGTATATTTACATGAAGTCAGCATCTTTCATTAATGATTATTTTCAAGAGGAAAAGACTCTTGAAGGAGTGATTTAAAGAGGATATAATTAAAAACACTGTGATAACTTTTTCAGAGAAGGGTTGAACAGATAATGAGCTTGAATTGAAGTGATTAATAAAGATATTTAAGCTTTACACAGCTTTATAAGCAGTTAAAAAACAACTTATTCTTCTGAACAGTCATAAGTCTCATTGCACAAGTTAATTCATTAACTTTTGTTATGAGAAAGATATTATTCTGTTATGTTTACCTCCTCATTTCACATATCTGCTACAGTCTCTCAATATATCTCTTTTTGAACCACTGATGAAGACTTATAAAAAGTTAATTGAGAATAACAGTTGTTCTGAAAGCTGTTATTTCATTAATAAACAGAACTTCTTAAAGCACTACTTGTGAATTAATTCAGAGATTATTATATAAGATAATATAACTTCTTCTTAAGCTGCTGCAGAATTATATTCTTTTAATCTTGCAGTAGTTATAATTAAGCTTTCTCTTCATTTTAAAACTCCTTCAGAACTGACAATTACAGATTTTACAGAATAATCAATCAGCCTCATTTTTACACTCATCAATTTCACTGAAATCAATCAGGTTGTGAATCAGATTTTGAATGAAACTTCACATGTCAAACAACATGTTATGCAGCTCAGTAAAGCTGCTATTAAAGTAATTGCAGATCATATTTTATTAAAACATCAAAACAAAGCCCTTGCAGAGGTCAATCAGCAGAAGGAGAAGCAACAGACTTAATTTAAAAAAATATATATAAAGTTAAAAAGAGTATTGATAAAGGAGGAGGCTGAGAAGTTATAAGAGATTAAAGAAAAGAAGAAGCAGAATCAATTAATTAATTAATAAATTAAAAAAAACTTAACACAGCAGAGAAAGATCTTGAAGAAGATAAAACAATTGAAGACATAAATTTAAAAGTTAAAACAGCTGCAGAATAAAAAGAAAATAATAATAATAAAAACTGTAATTGTCACAACAAAAGCAGTCTTAAAGTTTTTAAAATTTATAAATTCTACAGCTCTACAATAAACTACAATGTAGAACTTTAAAATGATTTACTTTAATCAAAATCTACTGCTCAATTTGTGAAATTCTGATTTTCTATTCATGTTTATGTGTATTCATGTTTTCCTATCAGGGGGGGGGAAGAGAATGCAGTGTTATTTATATTATGATGTTGCTGAGTAGAATATGTTATCTTCTCACTTTACTTCTTAATTTTCATCCTCAACCCCCTTTAAAAGTCACTTTTATGTAGTTATTTTTGTGTGTTTTAAAAATACTAAAGTATTTTTAATTCCTTTCTTTGTACACAATAATGATTATAATATTAATTGTGTAAATTTTGTTTTTTGCATTTCCTGTTTCAGCTTCTGCTACTCTTGTTTATATTATCTGCAATTTAACAGTAAATGCTCTGATGACTGTTTTACCTTACACTGAAAATATTGATTGTTTTCATATGTAGATAATCTGCAAAGATATGATTTAAAATAGTCATATTTTATATCAGAGCCACTATATATAGTATAACAGTATAACACTATAGTATGATATTATAATATGACACTATAATATGACACTATAACTTAAATATGATAACTCAGCGCTTAGCACCTTGACATCAAGTGAAAACTCTTCACAAGGAGGTTCAGAAACCTGCTTTCTCAATGATTAATTTTATCACTGAATAAAAGACATATAATCATTGCATTGATTTTATCATAATTATATTGCCTATGACACCCTGTTCACACTAAATATGATGATTCATTATAAATTAATCTTTTACATACTGATTGCTCAGTACCTTCAGGTGAACAGTTATGTCAAAAGTATAAAACATGATGACATTAACACTTTAATCTCATCAGATCAGTGAAATAATCAATAATCATGTTGAGGTAAGTTTTTTAATTAACAGGTTTACATTATTAACTGTCAACATCTCTGCTTTTAACATCATCAATGACAATGATGAACATATCAATACAGGTAATCTTAATGACATCATTAAAAATCTTAAGACAATCACTGCTCATAATCAAGAGATCATTGAGCCTCAGTGATTATAATTATGATAAAGTGAGGAGATATTGAAAGAAATATTTAAAAATGTGTAATTCTGACACCAATAACAGTCACAAAAGAAATTGACAAAACAAGTTAACTTGAGGTAATAAATACCTCACATATGTAGACTACACAGTGTCATAGTCTTAAACTGCATACACTTAATGAAGAAAAAATAATAAAGATTATAATTATGATGCATAGAACAAAAAATTGAGTTTAAGAACAATAAAAGAAAGCTTTAAAAGTTTAATCAACATTTGTAAAAAAATTCTTTAATTATAATAAACTCAGAAAATGATGTAAGTTTCTCATATGAATTATGATGTTAAATTATGACAGATATTGCACCTCCCTCTTTTTAACATTTCATCAAGACATGAGAGCCTCATCTTTACATAAGAGATGTCAATGTTAAAAGCATGATAAAATTAAGTAATTTACATTAACTTCTGATTGAGCCTAGCGCGTTCAGCTAATTCTGCAACACTCATATATGTAGTTTTGCTCATCACTTAATGACTTCTTAAATTAATCTCTTGATCATCATATTTGCATGATGAGCTCTGCATGATCCTGATATTAGATTAATTCTCATTCTTTTAACATTCATGAAACAGTTGAACTGAAATAACCTGTTCAGAAAGACATTAAGTTGTGTGTGTTAATGACTCTGAAAAACACTGATAACATTACTCTCTGTAACTACACCTTCTAAGTCATATGAAAGTGTATCAGTTTACTCAAGTCATACAGAACACTGAATTGCTCTTGTGAAAGAACTGAATTTAAAGAAATCACTGAAACACCTCTTAAGTCATATGAACATGTATCAATCAACTTAAGTCATACAGAAATCTGAAAGCTCATGAAGCAGTTAAGTTAAAAGAACCTGTTATGATAAGTGAGCAAACACATCATCACTGAATACTCATTGTTACAGACTACTTACTTTCTCAAATAAGTTTAGCCTTCTTGAGCATAAAAGCTAGACATCTCACTAGAAAATGAAAGCAAGCTTTTACAACTCAATAAATGAAAGATGTAGTCTTAGCATTTGATAGCAACACCTGATTTTCAAGTCCTCTGTCTTTAGAGACAGAAATCAGTTTGCTTCAGTGAACAATCAGTTCTTCATCAGCTCAGGTGACATTATTGAACCTGTCAGCTTAACATCAGTCAACTTGCTTAATCAATCACTACTTCCTTACTATCTTCTTGAGACAGATAAACTGAATTCAGAAGAATTACCTGAGCTTGATGATAACATTATAACTCTGAGGCATCAGTTCCATTGGTTTGTAGTCTTCAGAATTTCAAATGTGAGAATTTTAAGAGAGATCAATCATCTCTGCATGAAAATTGTCCACTGATACTACCCTTATGAGCCGTCCCCTGAACCAACAGGAAGGTCAAGATCAACTATTAAAAGTCTTTAAGAAGCATCAGTAATATTTATAAACTTTACTGAAAGTTCATTCAGTTAAGGAACTTCAGAGCTTAGATTTTCTTCAGAGTGATCAATTAATCATATTAAAGACAGTTCTCTTCACACTGCTCTTAGTAGATTCTGTATAAGAACTTCTACCCTCAGAGAGACTTCTTACTTCATTACACTCTCTCAAGCAGATGACTTACCTCCATTCAGTGTCTCATCAATAACAGAACCCTTCATCACATGAGCTTCAACAAAATCACCCTCTACTCAAGATAAAGCCTCTACAAGCTTATCAGAAAGTTCTTCAGAGTCTGCAACAGCAATCACTGAAGCATCTTAATCCTCAACAGCCTTTTCATCAGAAGAAGAAGCTCAGTTCATTACAAACTTCACATTAATTGAAACATATCAATCTATTGTCAACCTCCCCTCTGAAGAGTCCTCTGTGAAAGAAGAAATAATTCAATTGACTAAAATTGAAGAGGAAGTGCTGAAAGAAAAAGGTAAAAAGTCAGAACTAACTTCAGCTCAGGCTGACAAACAAAGAGTGTTCAGTCATGAAAGAATATCTGCAGAAAAAGGGTTAATCAATGTTCTTCTGAAGGAACAAGAATCATTGACATTAGAAAATATACTGACACAGGACTGAGCAGACGCTCAATAACAACTTATACACAAGATCAGAGACAAACATGATCAAAAGAAATTCACTCACAGAGGCAGCAAGAGACGTGCTCAACATTCTGAGGAATGAAACCTTGAGAAGGAGTGACGCCTGCTAGAAGAAGAACACTTAAAGCTGAAACATCTGAAACAAAAACATCTGAAACAAGAATGTTTACAACAAGAGTGTCTCAAACAAGAACACCTAAAGTTGAAACAAGGTAAATGACAACATCTCAAAAGAGAACAATTCAAACAAGAACATCTAAAATGAGTACACTTAAAGCTAAAATGAGCAGAATGAGAACACATAGATCTCAAACATCAGCTTGAGCAAATTCAGACACAAATCAGAATGATTAATCAAGGTGAACTGTTGAATACAGGAGCTTCTGAGTTCAGTTCATCAACTCATAACTCACATGCATTCACAGCCTTTTCTTCAGAGCAAATTCAAGTTTTGTCTCAACTTTTCAATGAGAAGCTTCACTCAGTGCTTAGCCTGCAAGGTTCATCAGGTCCTTCAGATGTGCTGAGATCAACAGATTCAACTCTGCATGTAGCAGCTTCTGTTAACTTCTGAGCTTCAGACCTTGATTTCTTTCATTCTGATGTTTCAGAATCATATGAAACTGAAGATGTTATCTTCAACTTTAAAGAAATCATCTATCAAGAAGTCTACACTTTCATTAAATGAGTTGAAGACTATGCCCTCCTCATAGGAGAAGAGAAGGTGACAGAGAATTTATTTACATGTCTCTGAGGCAACACCTTGAACTGATATTTACAGGAACTCAATGACTTCACTTGATGAGCTTTAAGAAACATGCCTCTTATGAAGTTCACTTCTAAACTAGCAAAATGCTTCAAGATGATGATGATGAAGGCCTTGAAACAGCTTAACAAGGAACACTACTCTCTTTCAGATGCTCATAACAACAGGGAACCTCAAGGCTATTTGCAAAACATGATGAGGTACACTCAAGCAGCAGGCATCACTGATCTCTTAGCTCAACTCACTTGAGCCTGACAAGGTCTAGACATCAAGCTTTAAACAGTCATGACAATGCTCAAGTCAGGAATCACGCTTCAGGAGTTCTCTGAAGAACTAAAGAGTTAAAGGGAGATGTGAAATGCAATGAAGAAGTGTAAATGAAATGTTATTAAATCAACAGAACATCAAGATCAAAACAATAAACCTCAAGACAGGTCAAACAACTTCATGAATCAAGGTCAAGTCAATGATAGAGAACAAGAAAGATACAGGGAAAGGAATGACAGATCAATGAATCAACCTTTTAATTAAAATAAGTTTAACTTTTATAATAAAGAAGGACAAGGATATCAAGGATATCAAAGAAATCAAGGCTTTTTTTATGACTCTTCTTACCCTCTTAAATCTTTTCAGAACAATCAACCTTTCTATCAGCATCTCAATCAGCTTCAGTACCCTAATCAAGCTTAATTTCCTATTCAAACACAGTTTTTTAATCAGTATCAGTTTCCGCCTAATCAGTCTCTTCTGTTCACAATGAACAACGCTTACAATCCTCAACAACAGAATCAAGGAACTTCATCTGAACCTCAGCTGTTGACTCAGATTCAAGCAGAGTCATGTTTTAAACAACTTCAGATCACTGCAGATATGACTGAAGCAGCTCTGAATCAATCTTACAAAAGATCAAACACTCAAGGGTTTCAAGGAAACTGAAACAACTATCAGGGTTAATGAGGCTATGATAATTGAAACAACTACAGCTCTTCTCAAACAGCATATCACAGATATCCTGATGAGTCCTACCTTGAAGATGATTGAGAACTCAGCTATGATGTATCAGAAGCTTATGATTATCATGCATTTTAAATGAATCAGTTTGACAGTTCACTACAGCTCAGAGATAATGAGAATCAGGCCTCAGTGCTCAGTCAATCAAAGATGAAACACTTTGAAGGTCAGGAGAATAAAGTGTCAGGACCTCAAGTGAACATAAATTACATTAAAATTTATTACATGAAAAGCCCTTCAAAGCCTACTACCTACACTTGTAGGAGATGTGCATTCACCTTTACCTCAAACAACAAGCTTCACCGCCACGTGAGTAAATGTCAAATCAAAGGAAAGAGGCTTTCAAGTACAACTATTCAAATGAATGAAGTCATTTCAAAAGACTCAATAGGAGCTGATATTATGAGGTTTTCAAATTCATAAAGAAAAGATCAAAGGTGAAGTCACTCACTCAAGGAGCAAACCTTGTGATGAGTGAAGATACATCACTCAAGATTAATCTCTCAGTCATTGAGTCAAACGCCTTAAAGCTCACTGAAAATGAGATGACCTTCAACAAGTGACATTATGTCACTGCATCAGCCTTCTTCTCAATGAAAGGTCTTGTCATCCTGATTTGCATAAACTTCAGTTGCATAATGTTGTTGATAGACTGATCCTTCCTTAAAGAAACTCTCCCTGAGATGAAAGTGCTTCAAGTAAATAAGCTCATAAGCGTTCACGGCATCAGTTCAACTCATTACATCAGTGATGAGTACATCATTCTTGATGTGTTCCTTGACGGAATGATAAATGACAAGTCATTGAAGGCACACATGAGAAGGGAAGCTCATGTTGTAGATAACCTGAAGGTGAAGTTCTTGATGAGAATTAACATACTGACACCTGAAAGGATCTGTTTAGATTTATCTGAAGAAAGAATGATAATCTGAAGCTGCTGAGATTTAATTGCATCAATTCAAGTAACAGTGAAAGACAACATCAGAGTGTGATGAGTTGTTAGAACAGTGAAAAGGTTAATCATATCTTCAAGATCAACATACAAGGTCTCAGTGAAAGTTCATGATCATGCTTCACTCTTGAATAAAGACTTCCTCTTTGAACCTGATCTTGAGGGAGCATACGCTCACATAATGAACTTCAACATACCCTTTATATGCGTTCAAAACACTTCAAAGCAGGAGAGGATACTATCATGACACACTCACATGAGAATCATTATTGAATATGAGGAAGAAGAGTGTTATCCTGTTGATGTGAAAGATCATTCCTTGACAGCAAAGTATACTCTGATCAAAGTAAATTTAAATAAGCCAGAGACTAAACTTCTTAACAGAGTTACAGTTTATGAGGATGCTGAGGCAGTAGCTGTGCTGTCAGAAGTCATAAATGCTTTCTTTAGAATCTGAACTGATATTGAAGATATTATTAACATTCTGTCAGAAGAGTACCTGTCAATACCTCTTACAATTAATTGAAATATGTTCACTGCTGTTAAACTTTCCCACCGTGTCTATTCAACAGGTTCAAATGAATGAGCGGTTATAGATGAGGAGTTTGATAAAATGCATGAGCAAGAAAAAATGTCCTGATTTAATGAACCTACTCCCTTTAGCTTCTCAGTCTTTGTGGTATGAAAGACAGTGTTTTCCGGTTCAGAGAAGAAGCCTACAAGGAAAGAAAGAATAATCATCAACATTCATGATCTGAATAAGATAATGACTACAGACGCCTACCCTATACTGTTACAAAGTGAAATCATATCAGCAGTACATGAGTTGAAGTTCATAAGCACTATGAACTGCATCAGCTTCTTTCATCAATGGTCAGTAAAAGAAGAAGACTGACATAAGCTAACAGTAATCTCTCATTGAGGCTCAGAGAGGTTTAACATGACAGTCATGAGGTTCAAGAATTCACCTCCCTATATACAGCATAAAATGAACAACTTATTATGCTCATTTAAATCCTTCTCTAAAGGCTACATAGATGATATCATGATTTACTCTCAAGAGCTAGAAGAACACGCAGCTCACCTCTGAATAATACTGAAGCTATTTCAGGACATGAGGATAAGTTTAAAAGAAATAAAGTCCTTCATAAGATACCTCAGTGTGACTTTGCTAAGACAAAGGGTTGATGAATTCAGTTATTCTATCATGAAGGAGAAGATAGCAGCTCTGAAAAACCTGAAGTTCCCTGAGACTCTCAATTCATTGAAAATTTACTTAGACTTGACTGAATGACTTCAGCAATACATAGTGTACTACACTCAGATAGTAGAACCTCTTCAACATCAGAAGACAAAACTCCTCAAACACTGCTCAACTAAAAGTGATCATGACTGAAGGGCTTATACAAAGAAGATCACCCTCACTTCAACAGTCACAGAAAGGGAATCCTTTGAGCTTCTACAGAAGTGCTTTAAGAAGTCAACCTTTCTCACCTTTTTCAACCGGCTAAGGCAATTATACATCAACTTAGACAGCTCTAAGCAGTGAGGGTTTGATATAATGATATATCATGTTAAGGGAGATCCTTTGGGAAATGACTTCTTTAGAAAGAACATTGAACCAGTGATGTTTTTATCTAAGTTATTGAATAACATGAAAAGGAGCTACTGACCTACAGAACTGAAAGTGACAGCTCTGATATGAACACTTTAAAAAATAAGGCACATAGTGAAGAGCTGCGTCAAACTCATCATAATTTACACTGATCACTCAATGACTACCTTCATAGCAAAGCAAACAACCTTGTCCTCTTCATCTATGAACAAAGTCAACCTACACTTAATGAGAGCATCTCAATACATGTTAACTTTCAACCTAGACATTAGGTTCTGATCAGGGAAGCAGCATATCATATCAGATGCATTATTCAGGCTCTTGAGCAAGACTGCTGATGAGCAGGTTGAAACATCATCAGATGAGGGCACCCTTGATGAAGTGTTCACCTTTCAAGTAAGCTTGATGAAACTGTCACAGAACTATCAGGCCAAGCTGAAGAAGATGTATGAAGAAGACAAGCAATGAAGCAAGATACTGAGTGCATTGAAGAAGCACACTGAGGATCAAAAAGAGGCAGCAGAGTCAGAGCCTTCAAAAAACATTCAATTCTGTTGAATTGACGGGTTAATCTACTACCAGGAACTTGATGAGAGAAGATGACTGTGCATTTCAAAGACATTGAAGAAGAAGATCTTCAAGCTAGCACATGATGACAATCATCACTGCAGATTTCATCAAGCATATGATGCAGTGATGAGCAACCTTTACCTAAGAAAGCTATCTAGGCGGCTCAAGAGATACATTGATCATTGTTATCAGTGTCAGCTCAATCAAATCAAGAGGCACGCTGTATACAGATTGATGATGTCAATCATTACAAAGAACATCTCCTTCAGAATTATCACAATAGACTTCATTCTAGCCTTGCTGACAACAGAAGAGGGGTTTGATGTTGCACTCTCAGTCACAGACAAGGTCTTCAAGAAGGTGACTCTACTTTCAGGGAAAAGTATGTACACAGTGAAAGATTAAGCAAGAGTCCTGCTAAAAGGCCTCACAAACTGAGAAGTTTCAGACATCATCATATCAGACTGAGACCCTAAGTTTATGTCAGATTTCTGAAAAGAATTAACAATAAGACTGAAGATAAAGATGTTGACCTTGACAGCATATCATCCTCAAACAGATGAACAATCAGAAAGAATCAATCAAACTGCAGAGATAGCACTTCAGTACTTTTTAACTGAAAATCCTGAGATGAATTGAGTGAAGTACCTTTCAAGACTAAGATCAGAGCTCAACAAGCAGAAGAACACATCAACTGAGTTATCATCAGATGAGGTGATATACAGATTCAGGCTGAGAGACACTCTCTTCATGCTAAGAGGAGAAAGTGAAACAGCAGACTCTGATTTCATCAAAGACAGAGTGATCATATGAAAGGAAGCTGAAGAAGCAGTGAATTTTGTCAACTTTTAAGTGAAGATACAATATGACAAGCATCATCAATCATTGTTGATGAAGGTTGATGATGAGGTCTTCATAAAACTTTATAAGGGGTATACACTCTCATCTATAACAAACTGAAAGCTCTTCAACCAAAGGGCTGATTCACTTAAAATAACTGAAAAAGTAAGCCTCCTCACCTATCATCTAAACATATCAATGAACTGAAAAATACACCTGATAATGTTCATAGCTCAGTTGAAGCCAGCACTTAAAGGGGAGGACCTTTATGAGCATACAGATCAGTCAAATGACTCATCATCAGTAGAGGAGTTCAACTCAGAATGACATGACTATGAGGTAGAAAAGCTGATAAGTAGAAGGAATCAAAAGATTGAGAAAGGCAAAAGCATAACAGAATACTTAATCAGATGAAAGAGTTACTCATCTGTACATGATCAATGATATGATGAGAACTTATTAAAGAATTCAAAGGATCTGCTAAAAGAGTATAAGAGAGAACATGAGCTGATTGAGAAGATTGCTGCTGATAAAACCAGGGGCAAACCTTCATGAAAGTAACTTACAGGTTACAATAACTTTGCTTGCATGTATTTAAATAACCTGCATCTGCCTTGCTCTTGTGAAAGAGCTGAATCAAAAGAAATCACTGAACTGAACACTGAACAGAGGTTAAGAAAGGCATCAAACACAGAACTTGAAGAGACAACACATCATCATTAATATGACACATGAGAGCATGATTTCACTGAATCAAGCTCAGAAAGAAAAGACTGCTGAGGTAAGTTCATCTCATCAACAGAAGCAGAGAGATGAAGCAGAAGAAACTCTTCTTAATATGAAGATGATTTATCTCAAATTAAATGCAACTCTCAGAGAACTCAAGAAGAGCAGAAAGACATAAAAGTACTTTATTTTAACTGCTTAACATCATGAATAAATCAGTGAAGATGATGCTCATATCTTTTATGACATTGTCAATGTTGAGCAGCTTCAGCGCTGAGCAGAGATTAAGTCAGAGCAGTTTTTAAAAATCTTTAACACATTATGTGAACAGCAAAACCTAGGCATGAAAATCAGTGAACAAGTCAATAACCTCATGATTGAGAAAAACTCTCTTACAAATGCTCTTGCAGAGGAACAACACTGTGTGATCTCTCTTAATGTCAACTTTGTCACTTTAAATGTTAAATATCACCTTCAGAAGAAAAGACAAGCATCTGCAATTTAACAGCCTGCTCAAAAATAAGATTTTAGTTAATAGTACTTTATGCGCTCAGAGCACTCTCTGAGCAGTAAATGAGCTCATACAAATTTTACACTTTAAATAACTATTATACCTTTATGAATAATAAGAAACTTTTTATTGAAAAGTTTTAAATCTCTTTATTCTGTACACTTTACAAACTAAAGATTTCTTCATAAGTTTTAATTTGCAATAGTTATGAATTAAAAAACTTTTAACTAATTATAAATATATTAGCATATTGAATAACTATTGCGCTTTTATACTGATGATATAACTTTCAGTTTATAAGTTGTAGAGAATAAGCTGTTTAAGAGTTTTCTTATACAAAGTTTCTTTTTATGTGTTGTTGTTGTTGAGTTATTCAAAAAGTCATTAAAAGTCTATTTATTAATATTGTGATTTTCATCACTGAAAGTTTAAAATCAATGTAACTTTTTAACAACAACAGTTATAAAAAAACTTTAAGTTATAAAACTGTTAAATAGCTTCTTCTCTACAACTTATAAACTAAAAGTTATATCATAAGTATAAAAGCGCAATAGTTATTCAAAGTATGTGACTTTTTTTAAAAGATTTCTCGCTATTGAAAACTTGAATTAAATATAACTTAACAACAACAGCAGTTATAAAGAAACTTTTAATTTAACATTAATAAAGAATACTATTTTTTATAATTTATGCATTGAAAGTTTCATCATATCTGTTGAGGTGCAAAAGTTATTAAAGTGTGTAAATTTTTAAGTGATGAAAATCTTGAAGTTCTTAAAATATTCAGAACTCAACACTAATACAGTGCTTTCAGACTCAACAAATCATGATTTTTTATTGCAGAAAAGTGAATTTTAGCAAAAGTTTACTTATTATAAATTTTACTGTTATTATAACACTGTGTGTGTACTTGTTTAAACAATTGTTTTAATAATTATTTTTTTATCACAAAATATTGATGTTCTGCTCAAGATTTAAGATTGAGCTCAAAGCGCTCAGAGGGTGCTAAGAGTGGCTGTTAGCTGAGACATGAGATCAGAAGCTCAGAGCGCTCAAAGTGTTAAAAATTAACTCAGAGTTAACTTGCTAAATTGCTGATGAACAAACTGAATAAAAAAGTGCTTATTCTTTAAATGTTTTGAACAGTTTAAATAATGATAAATATTCACAGAAGCTTTCTGATCTTTCTTTTTTAAATAATGATATCAAACTCACCTGAGATAACTGAATAAACAAGATTCATGTTAAATTATTAATCAATAATGATCACTTTCTGAAGGAGACTGACTGCATGAAATATGTGTTGTCTTGATTAAGTGAAAAGATTACTCAACACACTGAATCCTGTTCCTCATATGAGCCTTCAGCTGAATCATACTGAACAGTTAATGACATTTTGAAAGACTTGAAAAATATCTATGAAGACTCAGACAAACTCAGAAACTTCTGCTGAGCATATATTAAACTTACTTAAAAAACAGCAAGATTCTCAGACTTCTTTATTAAATTTCATCATCTTTTGACCTTCCTGAACTATGATGAGATTCAATGCATGAATGATTTTCATGACAAGATATTCACTCACCTTCAGTCTGCTTTCACTTCTTAAATGATTCAGTCAGCATCTTTATTTGTCATGAAGGATTATCTGATACACCTTGATAATAAACAGCATTCAGTCAGGGCAGTGAAGGATTAAAAAGATGTCATAACAGACTGCTTAAAGATGTATAAATGAGTCACATTTGAGGTGCTTGCCTCTCAGCTCATGATGTATTTCATCACACCTCTGAACAGTTTGAACAATTGAAGAACCTCAACTGATTCACAATGCTTAACTGATGAGAAGAATGAAAACTGTTATATCTGTTATCACTCTGAGCACCTCATTAATGAATGCTCTCAGCATGTTTAACAACTGTCTTCTTCCTTCTGACATGACAGGTCTGTGAGTGAACTTCATGTGAATATTAATCAGAAGAACTCTGATTCTGAGTCAGAAAATGAATGACTTTTATCAAAGTCATGATTAAGGGTGAATTAATTTCCCTGTGCAGTATGAACCTCTTGTTGAATCTTAATGAACATTATTCAAACAATCTGAATATTTTAAATGATTTGAATAATCTGAATGTTTCAAATGATTTAAATAATTTAAATAATGACTCTGAGCTTTTCACATTATAATCATTCATTACAATTTGCTCTTTTTACTTTTAAGGCTTTCTCATACTTTTTCACACCCTTGTAAACATCAACTGTACAGCATATGTGCTTATTCATATTTAACTGATTCTCATGATCTGTGACAGGCTCAGGCTGAAGTCAGTTTCATTATTTAAATCAAAGAATGTACATGAGTTTGATGAGAACATCATCAGGAGTCAAATCACTCACATCATTTACTTAAATCTGTTTATGAAAAAGCATAAAGAGATTATCATCTTTATGTTGATAACTGACTTGAGACAGCATAACATCATCTTGAGAAAATCAGGAATGAACTGAAATCAACTCCTTTTAAACCTGAAGAATGACTTCATTGTCTTCAGACATCAGTAATTTAGCAAGTTAACTCTGAGTTAGTTTTTAACACTTTGAGCGCTCTGAGCTTTTGATCTCATGTTTCAGTTAACAGCTGCTCTTAGCACCTTCTGAGCGCTTTGAGCTCAACCTTAAATCTTGAGCAGAACATCAAAATTTTGTGATAAAAAAACAATTATTAAAACAATTGTTTAAACAAGTACACACACAGTGTTATAATAACAGTAAAACTTATAATAAGTAAACTTTTGCTAAAATTCACTTTTCTGCAATAAAAAATCATGATTTGTTGAGTCTGAAAGCACTGTATAAGTGTTGAGTTCTGAATATTTAAAGAACTTCAAGATTTTCATCACTTAAAAATTTACACACTTTAATAACTTTTGCAACTCAACAGATATGAAGAAACTTTCAATGCATAAATTATAAAAAACAGTATTATCTATTAATGTTAAATTAAAAGTTTCTTCATAACTGCAGTTGTTGTTAAGTTATATTTAATTCAAGTTTTCAATAGCGAAAAATCTTTCAAAAAAAGTCACATACTTTGAATAACTATTGCGCTTTTATACTTATAATATAACTTTCAGGTTATAAGTTGTAGAGAATAAGCTGTTTAAGAGTTTTCTTATACAAACTTTCTTTTTATGTGTTGTTGTTGTTGTTGAGTTATTCAAAAAGTCATTAAAAGTCGGTTTATTAATGTTGTGATTTTCATCACTGAAAGTTTAAAATCAATGTAACTTTTTAACAACAACAGTTATAAAAAAAACTTTAAGTTATAATTATTCATGAAGGTATAATAGTTATTTAAAGTGTAACATTTGTATGAGCTCATTTACTGCTCAGAGAGTGCTCTGAGCGCATAAAGTACTATTAACTAAAAACTTATTTTTGAGAGAGCTGCCAAGTTGTGGATGCTTATGAATCATTTATTTAAATTAATTGTAATAAAGATGATCATAAATCATTTTATCATATAATTATTTATTTAATGATTAATAATTTTATATTTAATGCAGAGATTTGTTGATTTGCATAAATTTACTTTATTTCTTGAAATGAAGTCTTCTTATCAATATGAAGAAGTTGTGAATATTTATGTCATCATCATAATTGCTTCTTCAGTGATTAATAAGTGATTGAGATTTTAACTCTGATTGTGATCACTTTTATGATAAAAACCTCATGAGTTGTTTTCTTTTTCACAGCTGAATTGAGTGCAGATTATTTATTATTCAGTGAGAGATTCTTTTCTGTCATAATATGATATTCATGTTGTATTTTTATTTATATTATTAATCTTGTTCTGATGATCCTTTTTAGTGTCTGAGCGGCTTCAAAAGGGTTCATGATCAATAATAATATTAAAATATGTTGAAATTTTTTACATTAATTGTCTTGCAACCTGCGTCAGATCTCAACATCATAGTTCAGTTAAAATGTGATGTGAAAGTCTTAATTATCAACAGTTTCAAATGAGCATCTCATTAATTTCTTTATGTGAAATTAAAAGAAAGCAGTAAAGTTTTAATAAGTTGTTATATCAAAAGATGATTATATTTTATTCATTTATATTTTTATCAGAGGATAAGTTCTTCTTTAAAATCTTTAAAAAGTTATTATAAATAATTTAAACATAATCATGCTGTTTCTTTTGCTTTTATCAATCACTTATGATTATCTTTTCTAAGTGAAAGGCTGCTCAGATGATGAAATTTCATTCAGTAAAAAATTACTTTAACATCAGCTCTCAGTTTTAATTAATTTTATTCAAGTATTCTTGAAGTTTTCATTTAATGACTTTAACACCTCTTGTGTAAAGATGAGGCTCTCATGTTTTAATAAAATATTAAAAAAGGGGAGGTGCAATATATGTCATAATTTAATATCATAATTTATGTGAGGAACCTGCATCATTTTTTAAATTTATTATAATTGAAGAACTTTCTTGCAAATATTAATTAAACTTTTAAAACTTTTTTCATTGTCTTTAAACTTAATTTCTTGTTATATACATCATAATTATAATCACTGATGTTTAATGATCTTTTAATTGTGAGCAGTGATTACTTCAAGATTTTTAAAAATATTATTAAGGTTGCCTGCAGTGATATGTTCATCATCATCATTAATGATGTCAAAAGTAAAGATATTAATGATTGATAATGTAAACCTGTTAATTGAAGAGTTTATTTTAATTTAATTATTAATTATTTCACTGACCTGATGAGATTAAAGTGTTGATGTCATTATGTTTTATGCTTTTAACATGATCATTCATCTGAAGGTACTGAGTGATCAGTATATAAAAAAATTAATTTATGATGAATCATCATATTTAATATGAACAGGGTGTTATAAGCAGTAAAGTTATGATAAAGCTCATGCAGTGATTATATGTCTTTTATTAAAGATCATCAAGAGATTAATCATTAAGAAAGAAGATCTTTTTCTTCATATGTAAAGTTTTCACTTAATACTCAAGCGCTACTCACAGAGTTATCATATAAGTGAATTATAATGACATATTGTCATACTGTTGTATTGTTATATTATCATATCATTATATAATGACCCTGACATTATACTAACTTTGCAATCATCAAAGTTGATTAATGATGAAGAGAAGTATAAGATTAAAGAAATCTTAAACAAGTGAAAATATTAAAAAGAGATTTAATATAAAGTAAAGTGAAAGAGATGATCAAAAGAGTATGATCATTAAATTTTAAAATAAAATATAAATAAAGTGCAAGAAATACACCTGACATATAAAGCTTCTTTAAAGAAACAGCAGAGAAAATATTAATAAAAATTTAAAAAAAAGTTGCAGTAAAGACACTTTTTTCTGATTTTTCTCATGAGGTTTTACAGATTTTATTAAGGCTTAATTAACATTGCAACACACTTTATGAATGCAGAGAAAACATGATCATAATGATTAAAAGATGTCAAAGAAGTAATTTCATTATAAATTATTTATCATAAATGATCTTAAGAACTTAAGAGTATTTATTTTATATATTAATTTAACATTTCACTTCACCTCATTAAAGCTTTATGTTCAACTTGCTGAGAATATTAACATGAAGTTGATGATGATCATCTTTATCATCATTTAAGAGGTTTATTAAATTAATTTATATTACACTCTTGTTTAATGATTTAAAAAGAATGATCATCTTTTTTTTTCATCTTTTGCATGTCATATATACTTCATCTTCAAGGTGATAATCTTGAACTTAACTTGCATCAAGGCTTGACAGCATTGTTATAAAGTGAGATTTTAAAAAAGCTTTAATTGTGAATAATGTCTCTTTAAGTGCTTAAATCTGTGTAGTAATATTTAAATTTAATATCTTAATAATGTCTTCTGTACACTGAGATGAGTTTTTTTTAATAATTTAATCATGAAGATCTGCAGACCTGTTGATTTTATCATTAATATTAATATTTTAAGTATTCAGAAGAACTTTATCATCATTTTTCTTAACATTATTAAATATCAGACTGTTGATGTTATTTTGTCATTTAATCATGAACTTTATTGCAGAAGTCAAAATGTTTTAATTAAATATTAATTAATATTTTAAAAGAATATTGAAGAAGTGACAGTGTAAATATTTGATAATAAAGCACATCATAAATACTTTTTAACATCTTATTGATGTGATATCATTTTTTTAGCATAAGCTGAGAGATGTTCAACATTAATATTAACTTTTTGTATAAATTATGTCACTCAGCAGTCCTCAGATGAGCCTTTACATCTTTCATGTACACATGTTGATATTTCATCAGCTCATCAGCACTCACCTGATGAGTTTCATCATTAAACTCAGAGTCATAAGTGCAGATTAACAGGCTATAAAGATTAATTACTTCAGAGAAAAACTTCACAAGCATTTAAATTCATCAGTGTTTACTTAACATCTTCAGGTGCACTACTTATTAATTTATAATACTTTTATTTTTCTGAGCAGTACATACAATGTTGATTTTTTTAAACATCATACATCAAAGCTGATTCACTAAAAATTCACTTTAAATAATAAAAACATCATGATTTCTTTTAATGAAGTGCTGAACCTGTGCTGCACTTGATAATCAGAGGTGAAGAAGCTTACAAATATATTAATAATATTAAATAAACATCAGATGAAACTCATAAGTTGTGTCATCATTTGATAAATTAAATACTCTGAGATGATTTCAGATATTCAAGTTCATTGACAAAGGCTGATGAAGATGATTCAACATATTATTAATGATAAAATATTATCATTGAAAGTCTGAGGAGATAGAAATGAAAGTTGTTGAAATTAAAAAACTTCATGTCAATAAATTCATTTATCACTGACTTGAATTAGCGCTGAACATTGATAACACACATATCAGCAACTTTATTTATCATTAATAACACACAACCTGAATTAAGATCATAACATTTATAAGAAAGTGACAACCTTATATTATTAAAATAACAACTATTCACTGTTACATCATATATTATAATATAAAGCAAATGGCGCTGAAGGGTCAGCACATAAGGGGAGAGATAATTATCATGATATAATAACACATCTGAGTTAATACTTTTTAAGTAACTTGACAGTGCACATAATAAAACTCTGCACTGCTCTCTCTTTTACTTCTTAGTTATTAATTCTATATAGTTAAGATTATATACTTTATACATATTTATATCTCATACTATCATATACCTTGACTATACTTTCTTTTCTAGTAAGAGATGTTATAGTTTAACAGTTTAACACATATTAAGAAGTAACAAAGGTAGAAAGCAGTGAATAATAATGTGTTTTTAATATTTTATGATTTATAAAAGCAGTGTAAGATAGATTTAAATCTGATTCTTACATGACAAGTCAAAGAAAAAGGTGTTGTGATTATTATGTTGTTGTTTTTGTGATTTTTGAGCATTTTTGATGTGAAGATTACAACAACTTTATGATATTCTTGAATTCACTGTGCTTTCACAATCACTGCTGGCTTTGAGAATTAAAAAAAAGAGTTTAAGTCTCTGAACTGAGTAGTTTATAAGGCTTATGATAATAATATATCATATGTGTGATTTAATTACTTTTTGGTCACTCTTGATCCTGAGTTCAGGTGAATTTCCACAAAAGATATAAAGTTGTACATTACAAGTAATGACTCACGCCTCTGTACTGCATGTGTGACTGTATGCATGTGTCACATGCATGAACTCAGCACCTTAAGGTAACTGCTTCACTGTCATCACTGCTCTCACTTCACTGCTGAGAAATTCATGCTTTTGTTTTATTTTATTTTTACTTTATTTCTGTAAGCCCCTGTAGCCTGCCTGCATGTGACGCATGTAGTATCAAGGCGTGAGTCATCATTTATGATATACAGCTTCATATAAAGGCATGCTTTAAAAATAATTACCTCATATTAATTGTCATAACAAGTATCAAATATAAGTCGCCTAATACAATTTCAGAGATGACAGCTTAAAAGTCTGACTTAAAATTAAAAACAATCATACAAAGTTGTACATCATAAGTCTTGAGTTCTTGGCATTGTAGCACTACTGTATACGCTATGCAGGTCAAGCGCAGGGGGGTTACAGGAATTAAAACAAAGATAAAACAGAGGTGTAAATTTCACTTAATTTTGATATATTACAGAAGAAGCAGTTATAGAGTGCAAGAAAGATAATTATAAACTGAAGAAAAAAGAGAATATATTTCTTTAATTGCCTTCATAGCTAATTAGTTAGAATAGTTCATGATAATCATCATTATGATGACCAAATCATATGATACAGGGATCAGAATTCAAGTTTTAACTTTAGCAAAGTATGATGCTTTTACAACAATTATGACTGACATAACTGACTTATCTGCATGGTTGATAAATCACTTAAAGCAGACTGCTCAACAGCGTGAGTTTGAATCAGAGAAATCAAAGGTTATATTCATTAAATATGTGAAGGACACTCCTTGATTTGAATGTTTTAAGAAAATAACCTCAGAGCAGGAGGAGGATATTGTCAAGAGAGTTAAGAAGAATTGTTATGACAGGGAGATGTTTAATGCTGAATTGAGTGCTGTATTCAAGCTTTCTCTCATGTCAGCCCTTCAAATTCTTCATAAAAGCAGGCTTCACAAATGAAAACTGACCTGAAAACTCAGTTTGACGTAAAACATGTGAAACCACTGCCTTGCTTTCACTAAAGCTCACAAAGACTGAACCATAAAGGACTGAAAATGAGTCATATGAAGTGATAAAATCAGCATTATACTGAATCATTGATGAGGGAGGATTAGGGTTTGATGTACTGCTGAGGAATGATATGACTGAACTTGCATTCAACAGTGATGAAAGGAAGCCTTTAAATTTATGTGATGATCCTGCTTCTCATATGACAAGAAAGAGCCCTTTCATATATGACAGTCAGAGACAGTTGCTGAGAAGAAGTTTATCAACAAAGAAATAAAGAAAATGAATAAAGCGCTGAAATCAAAGGTTAAAGAAGACTGAGAGATTGCAACAGTCATGAGAAGAATGAATTTAACCTGCTTTAAAAAGTCTCCTGAATGAGCTCCTACCTGAAGGTTCAATGAGGCAAATGAAGTAGTTGTATGAAAGAAAGGAAAGAGGAGTATTGATTAATGACAGTATCAGCAGCATATTCTTAAGGACAAGCTCATACCTTTTGCTCAAAGATGTGCCTGAAGTCACCCTGATACTCTTGTTCAAGAAGATGAAGCCCCTAGTCACATGTTCAAA
Organism: Umbilicaria muhlenbergii; assembly: GCA_000611775.1. Taxonomy (NCBI): domain Eukaryota; kingdom Fungi; phylum Ascomycota; class Lecanoromycetes; order Umbilicariales; family Umbilicariaceae; genus Umbilicaria; species Umbilicaria muhlenbergii. The sequence continues at coordinate 685,533 of KK106982.1, forward strand.
CATTAGTGACAAATCTTTATAAATGCTGAAGTCCTTCACCTGATATGATCAGGCAATTCTTCAGACCTTAATCTCATTGAGCCCTGCTGACCCTGAATGAAGCGTTGAACCACCAAGAAAGGAGCTCCCCGTAATCATATTATCATTAATAAGGCGTGAATGAAAGCCTGGAGAGACCTTGAGCAATGATGAATTCAGCGCTGAATTGAATGAATTCCTAGGCATATTCAGTGAATTATTGAGCTGAAGGGTGGCAATGAGTATCAGGAGGACCATGTGGATGAAGACTCTCACCCTCAAAAGATCAATTGATGACAGACCAAGGCTTCAGATTCTGCTGAACAAGTCAGTCAAAACTCTGAGTCAGTTGAGGCTACTCCTTCTCCTCCTTCTCCTTCACCTTCTTCTTCATCTCCTTCTTCCTCTTCTCCGCCTCCTCCTCCTTCATCAGAGTCACAATCACCCTCTCCTCCACGACGAAGATGAGCTCCTAGAGCCAGAGCAGCGCCAGCAACAGCAACAAGAGCTCAGGCCCGCAAGGGTGGTCATCCACATGAGGGCAGTGAGGTCCTGAACTAATGACAGCGGCGTTGATGAGCCAGCTGTTATGAGGGCGGCGGCGGCGGCGAGGCAGTGAGGCGGCGGCAGGGAGGCGGCGGCAGGGAGGCGGCGGCAGTGAGGCGGCGGCAGTGAGGCTTGAATTCATGATCCCTATAGGCGTGTTAGCATGCTTTGAATACGTTGAATTGACTCACCAATTCGATAACAAAAAGCAGTTCGATTTTCACGATTTTGAAAGAATTACTTTATTAGGCATAGCGTAGGCAGTAGGGGGCTATGCATGCATGCCAAGGCGCGAGTCAAGACTTATGGTGTACGGAGTACGGCTCCGTAGGCGGGTCGCTTATATTGGTGGCTGGCTTCAGCCTAATATTTAATCGGTGTGGCCTACAAGTGTGCGAAGGAGGAATGTGGTGGCAATGAGAGCATATTTTGCTATGTAAACGTAACCCACGGGGCAACGCCGCACTATAGGCAACGCCGCACCCCCCCCCCTACCACCTCACAAAAAATAGAAAATAAACATTGAAACTACCCATTTCTCCACCATAATTGCGTGCATTCAATGAAGAAAGAAGAGCATATTCTTAAGGTCATTGAAGCTTATAATGACGCCCTTAAAGATTCAGAAAATCCACCTTCCTACTGTTGAATTGCCACTTGATATGACATTTCAGACCGTACATTATGAGGGAGAATTCAGGGCACTCAAGAGCCTAAACACATATTCAGCAGTAACATGCAGAGACTATCAGTTATAAAAGAGAGCTTTATAAAAAGATGAATTGTTGTAGCAGCAGGATGAGGGTGATCATTGTGAATTGAAGATTTGCAATCTTTAGCTAAGAATCTTCTTGTAGTGAAAGAGGATATGACTGACTTGAGTCTTAATTAACATTTAGAATTTCTACAGCATCACTCTGACCTGAAAAGCACCTTCTCTCATAAGCTAAATCAAGCATGATATCTAGCAAGCTCTTAAGAAGTCATTGAGTGTTGATTTCAACTATACAACATGACAATTGAGAAGTATGACATCACTATAAGGGACATCTACAATATGAATGAAAAGAGCATACTGCATGAGGTTATAGCATCCTTCAAGATCATTATACCACGTATAATAAAGACTGAGAATGTTCAACAGTCAGGGAATAAAAAATGAACAACTTTAGTGAAATGCATATTCACATGAGGTCAGCATCTTCCACCTATGATGATTTTCAAGGGGAAAAGGCTCCTAAAAGAATGATTTCAAGAGGAGGTTGTTAAGAGCACTGTTATTGCTGTTTCTGAGAAGGGTTGAACTGACAATGAGCTTGAATTGAAGTGATTAATCAAGGTATTTGAGCCTTGTACTGCTCAATAAGCAGCTGAAAAGCAGCTTCTTATCTTGAATGATCATGACTCTCATTGCATCAGTCAATTCATTGATTTTTGTCATGAGAAAGGCATTATTTCATTATGTTTACCCCCTCATTCTACGCACTTGCTACAGCCTCTTGATATTGACATCTTTGAGCCGTTGGCAAAGGCTTATAAGAAGTCAATTGAGAATAACAGTCATTCTGAAGGCTGTTATTCTATTGACAAATGAGATTTCTTGAAGCACTACTTACAGGCCAGTTCAGAGGTTATTACACAAGATAATATTGCCTCTTCTTGAGCTGCTGCAGAGTTATATCCCTTCAATTCTGCAGCAGTTATAGTTAAGCTCCCTCTTTACCCTCAAACTCCTTCAGAACTGATTATTATAAATTTTAATGAACACTCTGTCAACCTCATTCTTACACCTTTCAACCCCTCTGAAATCAACAATGTTGTGGATCAGATTCTGAACGGAACTCCACATGTAAAACAGCGTGTGATGCAGCTCAGTAAAGCTGCTATCAAAGCAATTGCAGACTGTATTATACTTGAACATCAAACAAAAGCCCTCACGGAGGCCAATATATGAAAGGGAAAGCAGCAGACTCAATCTAAGAAGGCATATACAGAGCTAGGAAGGGTATTGGTAAAGGAGGAGGCTGAGAAGCTACAGGAGACTGAAGAGAAGGAGAAGCAGGCTCAACTAAATAATCAACAGGTCAAGAAGGACTTAGCAGAGCAGAGAAGAATGCTGAAGGAGGTAAAGCAGCTGAAGGTACAAGTCAGGAAGTCAAACTGACTGCAGGATAAAGAGGAGAAGCAGACAGCAAAGACTGCAGCTGTCACAGCAAAAGCAGCCTTAGAGTTTCTGAAATCCATAGATCCTACAGCTCTACTATAGACTACAATGCAGAGCTTCAAAGCTGTCTATTTGAATTGAAATCTGCAGTTCAATTGGTGAAATTCTGATTTTCTATCAATGTTTATGTGTATTCGTGTTTTCCTACCAGGGGGGGGGTGCGGCGTTGCCTATAGTGCGGCGTTGCCCCGTGGGTTACGTTAGGTTGCTAGCTAGAAAACGAAGAAAAATGCAGATTTCAATGCCATAAGCTAAAATAGCTCATTCTCGCCAATATGCTCTACATCTGAAACGCCCTCGTACTACGTTAGTATCTTGGCGGAACCTACTTTTGAGGACACCCGTGTAAGAGCCTGTGGAAATCTGCGCAATGCACATGCTGGGGCTGCGTTCGGAAGCCCACCCTCCAGAGGCCCGGCTTCGCCTTCGGAGTGCTAGTGGACTATCCACGCTGGGAGGCGGCCAAAAGTTCGGGAATTGGCTGCAGTCAGGAGGTCCCTATCGGGATGTAGCCCTCGTCGCGCTCAACACGCGATGCACAACACCCATGGGGTGAACGCCCTAAATAGGCACCCTCTTCGAGCGAGGCGAGATGCATTAGGTTTGAGCTGCTGCTGCGGCGGCGAGGCGATGACCTAACGCCACCAACGTAGGTCTAGCAGGTGCATATGCGGTGGTAGGGGGGTGCGAAACCTCTCTATTCCTTCAATATTACTTTTCTGCCTTGATGACTGGCAGTGTCGGCCTGGACCACAGACACTATGGCAGGAGTTGAGATATTAGGTGCTCTCGCAAGCTCCGCACAGTTGGCGGATATCAGCTTGAAACTGCTGAAAACATTTTCTGGCCTGTACAGAGACCTTACACGCCTTCCAGAAGAGGCCATCGATAACAAAGCACGCATTGAGCAGCTCGTTGATATCGCGGACCTAGTGGTGAAGACACCCGCTCTCCATAGCCCTTTGATCACTGCAACGATACAAAATGCCACTGTGGACGCTCAGAAGCTGCTAGAGATCTTGAAAAGAGTTGATGGGTCCCAACCGACCACCATCCTCAAACAGCAGTGGCGGAATGTATCGTACCTCACTCAGGAGACGACTGTCCGACAATCATTCCAGAAGCTGGAAAGTAGCAAAGCCACCTTATCTTTGTGCATCAACACACTCAACTCTGATGCTCTACAAAGGATTGGACTGGAGGTAACACATGTACACAAAGATTTCAACAACGCCGCTGAGCAAATTCCTGTCATACGTGACACGGTCCGCAAGACGTTGATGGTCATTGACGATTTACCAAAAATTGAGTCTCATGTTCGGTCGTTAATGAAGACTCAGCAGGATCTTGCAGAGAAAGTCACCGACATTCATGGCTTTCTACCAGCAGCAAACGTCAAGCTGACTGAGCTGACCGCTTTGCGCGAATCGATCGGAAACCTCGCTGTAAGTCACACAAATAGTCATGAAGCATCAAGATGCTGACGGTAGATAGACCTCTCTTGCCAGATCGGTCCTTCCAAAACCAGCCAATCCATCAGACAGGGCCACTGAATCAAAGCGACGAATCATTGTTCCTGTTGCGCAGAACCCACTCTTCACTGGCCGGCAGAAGACCATTGATGAAATCGGCGATAGTTTCGCCGCCTCACCTGATTACCAGCAGCGTATTGTGCTCATCGGGCTAGGTGGTGTTGGCAAGACACAAATTGCAACAGCCTTTGTGTACTCGAGTTTTGCCAACGCACAGTTCTCGAAGATCTTTTGGACCTTTGCGAACACCCGGGCACAAATTATCAAGTCCTTCACTGAGCTAGCCAAGGCTTTGGGTCTTAGTAGTTCAGCAACTGTGTCACGCACTACTTTGAATCTGGAGGACTTCACGGAGTCCAACGTACCGATTCCACGTGAGGTCGACGCTCTCTTGGCATGGCTGAGTCAAGAAGGTAATAGTGACTGGCTGATGGTGTTCGATAACTTGGATGATCTGGAATCGTTTGATATTTGCGAGTTCTTTCCCAAGGTACCATTTGGACACATTATCATCACGAGTCGTCGACAAAGCGCGGCAAGGCTCGGCAAAGCCATTCCAGTGGACGTGATGAGCAATCGTGACGCGCTTGAGCTCTTGTACAAATGTTCTAGAATTTCCAATGAGCACAATCAAGTGGCAGCAAAGAGACTTGTTGATACACTGGGCAATCTTCCCCTGGCTCTGGATCAAGCTGGCGCGTATATTGCGGCGCAGAGCTTAGATTTCGACAGTTATCTAGACCTTTTCGACCACAGTCAGGCGGAGCTGCTGTCTGAAAAACCGCCCGCTGCGGTTTGGTCCTACAAAAATACTGTCTATACTACATGGGAGATCTCTGTTGCGAGAATCGCAGTTTTGAATCCTCTTGCAGTCGAGATTTTGAATGTTGCTGCAACCTTCGATTCAAACGACATACCTCTCGACCTCGTCTTCAGTAGCGCCCAGCCAATAGAAATGAAGGATGAATGCTTTCTCAGGAGTTTCTTCGACTTTGCTTCCCCGACTGGCGATTACGATGCAATACTGGGTCCTCTTCCCCGGAGACTTATTGCTACGAAAGCCGAAATCATATTAGCAATTGGCACGCTAGTTTCCTTTTCTCTTGTCATTAGAAAACAATCATCGAAGAATCTTGCGATGCATCCTCTGGTGCATTCCTGGCTGAACGACCGAGTATTGGCGTCAGGGAAGAAAGTCGAAAATACTCACAATACTATTGGCTTGGTAAATCGAGCCATGTTCAACGCTTGCAATCTGTCCCAATTTGCGCACGTACAAACACTGTACTCCCACGTCTTCAAATGTAATCTGCTTGTCGAGTCACAACACGAACTCCTTAGCGCAATTGACGTTCTACGCCTCGGGGGCTGCATCATTGCCATTGACGCTTGGGTTCCGCTTTCTGTGGATCAGGCCACGTTGGTGAAATCAGATAGATTTTACCAACTCGTTTCAAGACTATCCAATAAGAGCACTTGGAATATTCCGGAAGCTATGTGGCAAATTCGGAATGCATACCGTCTGAGCAGCCAAGGGTACAGGAAAGAGAGTTCAGCCATTTGTGAAGCCTATTTTCGAACCTCTTCCCCAACGAACAGATACGAAGAGATGTATCAAGCTTGTATGGCGCAGATGTATGGCCCGTCGCTGTTTCGACGACTACTCTACAGTCGGGCTGAGGAGATCTTTGCTAGAAGTGATACCTCCTGCGACAGTCTCGACTACATGCTGGCTCGCAAGAATTTGGTGCTTGGCGCAATAAAAATTGATCTTGGGCAGCTAAAGGAATCGGAGGCACTTCTTCAGTCGTGCAAGGAGGTCCTCCGCCGCCGAGTTGGCCCAGACTTTTTCATCTGGAGCGTGTGGCATCAGCTAATGGCATTATGTCGCTTAGCACAAGACCTCCCCGAAGACGCTGAAGAGATCGTCTGGCCGATGTTGAAAAGAAGACTGCAGATTCTCGAGACCGGCCAAGGCATGTTCTCTTTCTCAGACTATGAGCTCGTCGAAGTTTATGCTCGGTCTTTACGGAGACAGAGTCGCTTTGATGAAGCGATCAATTTCGTGGAAGACATCCTTCGCAAGACCGCATCCCAACATCCCCCACCAGCTCGGGCTCTTGGAGAATTGTCCTTCAATATTACCATGCTCGAGCTGCTTTGTGCGAACACTCCAAGATGGAGAGATCGTATTGAGAAGTCAATTGCTTTCATGGACTACACTTCAGTCTTACGAGAAGCAAACGCTGCCTACGAGCGGGCCGCAGACGCTTATGCCCTGGAATGGACTCGAGGGACCTGGGTGTTCAAGTTCTTCCCGGCGATGGTCGAAAAGATGACTTCACAGTTCCAGATGTCGATCAGCAACCATTACTACACCTACGACACTCAAGAACCAACGCCTTCAGCAAGTGACTGCGTTCAAAGCACCCATGGCAATGTTCAAACTGTCAAGACCTTAGAATCTATCCAGAAAGAAGGCCAGCAAGAGGCCAGAAAATGTGGATGCGAATCTGATATTTGCACGCCACATCTCGAAGACAAACAAACGCCGGTCATGCCGCAGCCAGGAAAGCAAGATCAAGATATCCAAAAACCAGTGGCTCCGATCCAAGCCTCAAAAGGCGTTGCCGTCGATCAGACTGAAGATGTCAAAGCTATCTTGAATACTGATTCATGCCAAGTGCATCTTAACAATAATCATAACCAGGCTGGTTCACTTCCCTCAAAAAATGTGAGACAGCGTTTCAGTCTATCAAAAGCCGTCCGAAGGCTTTTTCTGCGAAAGTCTGATCGCACAGCCATCATCACAGTTTGATCAAGGGCAGTACTATGTGTTCTTCACAGTAACATCTGAGCAGGAGCTTCATGAGCAATGTCAAGTTAACTCTAGACTACAATCAATATATTTCTGCTACACTGGTTGCACCACTAGTCAAGGTTTCTGTGAGTGCCATGCACAGAGAAAAAAAAAGCGCATATTATCACTTCCAAACCAAAGCTGTGCCTTTGAGATCCTGCCAGGTGGTATTTTTGCCAAAGTTGGAAACCTTGCTTGCATTGACCCTTCTATTGGTCCAATCCTTACTCAGCATTTGTTCTTCTTTGAAAGGGTTCTCAAGCTTTGGGATGAGATTGCTATTCAGTCGTCTCAATAGAATCTCGTCCTCCGGTCGGAGAAAGTATCCAAGAGAGTACTTCAGTGCTGGATTCCTTGCGCCTTCTGGGGACGATGGTCTCAACTCCGCATTGCTCATCTTCACTACCCGATGCTGGCACGAACGGAACAGGCCATTCGTGAATTTGGCAAGGGTATCACCGACGTTGACAATGGCGTTATCAGGACGTGGTTCAACAAACTTCCAAGTCTTTGAGATCGGATCCATAAGCTGCAGGCCAGGTGTATCCGTCAAGAGCAACGTCAAAGTTCCGAAATCGGTATGTGGTATGAGCAGAACAGACGAGCAGGCACTGAGAGTGCCCGAGGGACTACTCTCTGGTTGCGGAGAGTACTTGACAAGGCGCAGATGGTCGCCTGACTGGCCTTCCAGCCGGTGGAAGGTCTCCAAATGCTCAGTGTCGTCAAGTTTGAGAATAGAAGAAAGAATTGACAGGACCATGTTGAGGATACTGTGGGAGCCAAGTACAAACGCTCGGCAGCTTTCTAAATTCTTATCTTCCACGATGCCGAGTGACTTGTACGACAAGCAGCCTGGGTCAAAAATGTCTGTTTTCGATATCTATCGAAGTCGTCAAACACGCACAAACAGCAGTGAAAGAACGACGTGTGCTCACATTGAGGAACTCATTTTGATCACGATTTCCCTTGTCGTCAACCACATTCGCGCCACGTGGCTTGTACCTGAATCGGACGTCAGCCCCTCGGTGCAACTATGAAGGCCCACTCCCATTTTTACTGATTCAAATTGAAGGAATGTTTGAGCCTTACCCGAAGTATGTGCCCGTTGACTCCATTGAGATCTTCATTTTCTCGGTCTCCCGTAAAGCAAAGAACTTTTCACCCAACGTGAACAAATCCTTGATTGCATGGGACGGCCATTCTGAGCATCCGGCGTAGTCCAAGTAGAAGAAGCCGTGTGAGACGCAAACATTGAAAAGGCTTGCTTGTTCATCAGGCTCATTTTCGCTGAGCTTGAGCAGCGAGAGAGTTGGAATTGACGCAAGGTCGCACATGTTGTTAGGAACTTGTCCGGTGATGAGTCTCAGATGGTGGAAGCAGGTCTTGAAATCCGCCCGTTCGTCCACGATCTACTTCGAGCTAGCGCAGAGATCATCGGTCTAGATTTCAGACTTGGAAGAGCGGGGTTCAGGCGCCCTTTCAAACTAAGTGGCAGTTTCGCGAACCTCAAAAAATTGCTTGAATAGAAATTGAATTAAATTACCCACACCTCAACGCCATGATTTACAGTGCTATCTTTCTCATTTGGCTCGTCAAGATCAGAAGAAGTGAGTATTACATATGAGGGTTCTATAGTGCATTTGCAGCAGTGGTTGTTGCTATTTTACAGAGAAAGGGGTGGAGGAAGAAAAAAGAGGGGGGGGGCAGGAGTCACGCTACTAAGCGAAACTGCCCTGGGGTCTCCCTCCCGGGTGATCTCCTTTGGTAGCGAGAGTGAATCCCATCTCCTCGTTCGAGTCACCTGCATATCCAGTGATTGGACGTCGGAGTGCCACATGGTCATGACTGCCCTCACTCCACAAGGCTGAAAATCGAGATAAGAAACTGTTCCCAACGGGAGGAGGTCCAGAGTGGCGCAGGATCCTGCAGAAGAAAATGCAGCAAGAGATAAGGGGAGTTCACTCTGGACATATAGGAGTTTGTGCCATGATGTGACGATGACTCTTTCTGAATTTATTATGTTCTTGCAAACCTCAGACTCGGTTTCGTCTTCTGAGACAGGATGCAACTACCAGTCATTGATTTAGCCGACTTCGTCTCAAGCGATGCCGAGAAAAGATCCGCGGTTGTAGACAAAGTCACCAATGCATGCAAACGAAATGGCTTCTTCCAGCTTGTGAACCATGGTGTGTCGGCTGAGCTACGCAAAAAGATAATGTGTGCTGTGTACCACCTGTTTGCTCTGCCGGAAAGCGTCAAACTTGACCTTAGTTTGTCCAAATCACCCAAAAACAGAGGTATGCTGACACCATTCATTCAAAATCGTGATGACATCTTAGCCTAAGCCTGGTTGTATGCATAGGATACTCGGGCCTGTGCAATCAGCAGCTTGACCCCAAAGGACTCCCCGACCTCAAGGAGTCGTTCTACATCAGTGAGGACACCAGTACTTCTGGAAACTTGTATCCTCCTGAAGACTCCCTGCCTGATTTTCATGAAACCACGTCCACTTACTATAAAACGATGGTTCAACTCTCTCAGAAGCTGTTTCAAATGTTGGCGTTAGCGCTTGAGCAACCAGAAGACTTCTTTGACCATTATTCTGGTGCTGACGGAACTTTCTCGAGCACTTTTGGGAGCACTTTGCGTCTTGTTCACTATCCTTCATCCGAGACGAGTCTGGATGGTCAGCTCAGCTGTGGTGCTCATACTGATTTTGGAACAAGTGAGTCAATCCTAGTAGTGTTCCTTCGCTTTCGTGGACACTGACTACGGTCAGTCACAATCCTGCTTCTGGACGAGGTTCAGGGCCTCGAGATCTTGAACCAGGCCAACGGGGAATGGCAGCCGGTCGAGAACAGGGAGGATTCATTCGTTGTTAATATTGGAGACCTCATGCAGCGGTGGTCGAACGACAGATTTGTGTCTGCATATCATCGGTATTTGTATATGTGTCTTTGATCATGTTCTCTTCTGATGTCGCTCGACAGAGTGCGATCATGCGGTCCTGGATCGAGGTACTCCGTGCCATTCTTCTTCAATGGGAATTACGACTTCGAAATCGTTCCAATCCAAATACCATGCAAGGAGAAGACGAACGATCGACAGCAGTATGATGCGATAACGGTTGGGGAACATATTCGAAAACGAATTCGCGACACACATATAGATGTGGAAAAGGCAAAGGCTTAGACGAGCACTCTTCACGTTAGGAGCATCATTGTCACTGCCCTGTGGTGATCTTTTCAAGGGTATTCGTCCCCCTTGCCCAATGCCGTGTTCCCCAAAATGTAGTGAACAGAATAGCTTTAAGCTTAAACACGATGGACATAAGCGGTGCTGAATATAAGGCGTTTCACAAATGCAAGGCGCTGCGAAAGTAACGTCGTGTGCAACGCAAGAAATGTACAAGTGTTCGCGACGATGAACTTTCGACGAGACAGACTTGAGAGTCAGCACGCCAGAATTCCTGCCTAGAAACGATACCTGGCCGAAGCGGTCCGTTGCCGGTATCGGCTTGTTTTCAAGGTCTTGCACATTTGCCTCAGGCTGCATCAGGTAGCAGCCGGGAAGCTCTGAGGCTCGGGAACAAAAGTCGTGGTACAGCAAATATGTTACCCTGTAGTTCTGTCGAAATAACACCATACATAGATCTGAAAGTGCCCAGAATTTTCAAAGCGATCAAGGAGTACTCGCTCTAAAAGCCCTGCAGAACTTGGACAATTAAGGTGCTGTCATTGTGAACATATCATAACTGCTATTCCAGACATCTCTACTGTTACTGAGCGCTCAAGCGAGTCTGACTGTACCACGACTTTTGTTCCCGAGCCTCACTCCCGATGTCCGCCGGAGACCAACGCTAAAATTGTGGATTCTTTCTCAGACTTCGGTGCGATGAAACTCCGTTCGCGCTTCACTGAGCAGTAACGATCAACGCTTCCCAAAACTGCATAGCCGAGCAACGTTTCTCCAAGATGCAACGACTGCCACTTCGTCCCCACCGCTTTGGGACCGCACTGGTGCAGAGCAAGCTTCCACGTCCGACTCGAAACTCAATGTTTCTCATTAGGGCCTCTTCTACCCCAGTATCAATGACAAGGATGCGACCATTCTTCTCATGGTTCGCCGCTCAAAAGCTCGATCCCTCGAAGCTCTTTGTGAAAGCAGAAGAGAGTTTTCCCGCGAGATGGCGCAAAGACGGATGGTATCTCACAACAGTACCCGACCTAATACTTGGTTGCCTGGACATTCAAACTGACTATCTCAATGCCAGGTTGCTGCGCTGATTGGAAGTGGACAGCAAACCCATGTTGGCGAGCTGTACCAACACCTGCTCAGAACCGAGCAATTCCAGACTATAGAATCAAGACAGAGACTGGTCAGACGGTTGAGAGAGGCCATGATCAAGTGCATCATTCTCAATGGTATCCCGGTCGTGATGGAAGCTTTTCAGTCACTTGCGAAGGTGGAGCAGCCAGAGGACCAGGACCATTCGTTCACGAGGTATGATAGACAATTTCATTACTCATTTGACATTTCGTGCTTCTGCCTTGCGTGCAAAACGACACAGCCTTGGATATCGATTGACTTTCTCCGCAGGGAAGGATGGCAGCCCAATGTGGAGAACCACCGCAGAGCCATGAAGGTCCTCGAAACGCTCTACAGAGACGAAAATGACAAGATCTGGGCCACGTTCGGCGCGCATAGAGACATCCGTACGTTTACAGCACAAGATTCTCCTGAATTTGTCGCAGTTTCCTTCACATCAGCTGTTTTGTGGACGGTGAGACTAACTGTTGTGCTGTGATAGCGTGGATTTCGGTTGCAATCTCTTATGGGCTTTTCCTTGCCGATCACACCGTACTCAACATTCAAGAATCAGAACTTGTCATCCTGCCTGCGATTATGTGCCAGAATCTGAAGGGTGCAACACAGTGGCATTTGAGAGGGTGTCTTAGGGTAGGAATGACGAGAGGAGAAGTCGATGACGTGCAGAAGGTGGTTGAAGCGATAACGGCATTTGGAAGACGTGAGCCACTCCACGTTGGCCGAGTCTGGGATATTGAAGAAGATACTTGAACTGGGGGGCGGGTGATGCTCGAGCGGGTGCTGTCACGGAACGTGAGTGAGGCCTGAAATGGTAACAACAAGATAGTAATATTGAAAAAGATGTTATACGAAGAGCTATGGGGGTGCTGAAACTGGGCACCCGCGCATCACTGTCTAAAGTTGACGAAAAAGACACAACTGAACAACTGGTCAGAGACTGCATAATTAGCTCATCGGAGGAAGCGGGGGAATGCACCTGAGCAGAGGGTGAACAGCCTGAGCAGTGGGTCAGCGGAGGTTGATTCGCGCCTGAGCAAGGGCGGCGACGCCTACTAATCGAGATGTGACTCCAGCAAAAACTTCTTATATCTGAATACCTTGGTATAAAAGGGACTACAGCTATCACTACACACTTTTGCACCAAGGACTTCGATCGTAGAGAGGCAATAGCGAATAACGAGCACAGTCCCACTCTCGATTCGCTAGCAACGCACTCCTACCCCCCTACATCTTCTCATAAGTCGCCATCAGAGAACCTACGTCCCATTAGTCCAAACCCCCCACCCAAAAGACATGAAAAAAAGAGACCAGGAGAGAGACTCACCGATAAAAGTAACCATCAACCGACCCCTCACCTGACAAATATCCTCCGGCACCAACCAAATCGTCGCCCCCATCTTCCTCGCAATACTAATCGCCAACTTCGCATTCGCGTACGCCTCCTCGTCGCTCCTCCCCGCCGTCACAAGCTCATAATCCACATACGAGCTCTTCATCCCGTTCAGCACATCCAGCAAAAACACGCCACTCCTGATCGCCTAGTCCTTGAAACTGCGGATACTACTACTCTTACCGCCCTTACTGCCGCAAGGAGCTGTATCCTGAAGGTGTAGATGGGTAGACTCTTTCTAGTGTCTTCAATAGAGGCAGCCTTTCTCTCCCCGGCCTTCAGCTGCTCTTGGAGGAAACGCTGCTCTTTGGTCAATGCCTTGGTGAATTGAACGAATCCCTAGACACATCCAAAAGATCATTGAACTGAAGGCGGGCAGTGAGTATAAAGAGGGCCGAGAGGATGAGGATTCTTGTTCACGAAAGACCAATTGACAACGGCAGTGAGGTACTGTAGCTCCGGACCCTGCTGGTCAAGCCAGTCAAAATCTTCAGCCAGTTGAGGCTACTCCTGGCCCTTTTCCTTCTTCTTCTTCTCCTTCACCTTCTTCTCCCATCAAGTTGCTCCTTAATCTCCTCTCGAATTCTCATGTTCAAATTATTCATTGTGTCATTCCGACGCTGAATTGCCTCAAGGTCTAGCTCATCAAAAATATCTGAAAGTCACCAGCGAAGGTATAACTTATTGTGGTAAGCTGACAGCATAAAGCTCATACTTTGAGCATGAAATATTGATAACATGAAAAGCAGGCTGACTTGTTGCATTCAATATACCTGTCTTCACCCACGAACTTATATCTCCTACGGATGAACAGGTCTAATAAGCGTAGTTGTGCATGAACATGAGATTCCAAAGCACAATTCTCCGTAAGCCCGGCATCCAGGTTAAGTTCATATGAGGAGTTCATGAGCTTTAGGGCATCACGATATTGTAGCAGCTGAGAGGACATCAAAACATACTACCTTTGAATTCATAACTGGCAGTCTAAAATGAAGCCCTTACTGGTAAACACGGACACGAAAAGCATGCCAAGAATGAAACATACACAAGCATATCAACACTTGTATGATTCAATCAACTAGTCAGACCTTTCTGAATCTTCTCTCACTCCTCAACGACAAAACGCACTCTACCACTCAATTCAAGCAGAGTGCTTGAAAGAATTGCGTACTGAAAGCTTGTTGCATCAAGGAAGTCACAAAAGTTCTTGTGAATGACAGAAACAAGCTCAGTCCTTATTAAGAGTGTTGTATAGAACGATTATTTAGAGGCCAAATAAATGTATTATTGCACTAGCTAAATATCGGTCCAAAATTGAATAAAATAAACGTAAGGAAGAAAGCAGAAACTTGAGGCTTTTGAGCTGTTAATATACATGTTTAGGAGCTTTTCGCTAAGCTTAGACATATGTACGCTCATGACGTGACTGCTTTTCCCGCTAGAATCCCTGCTCTAAACCTCTGCCTCAATGACGTCTACTCAGCGGTGAATCAGTGAATTTTAACACTCCCTCTTCAGCTTCGCTGCCAGCGGCTTTCAGGGGTAACTCTAAAACATAAAGCAAATAAAATAATGTTAATGAGCGTTAGATTTGACCTCTGTAAGTGGTAAGTAAAATGGCGGCCAAAATGACTCAACTAGAATTGAAATAAAAACATGAGTTGACAACCACGTGCTCTGAAGACCTAGGGGATTCATTGAAGAGGGATTTCAGTACACTCTTTCAAATGGCTGTACTGACTAAACTTGAAAAAACAGTCCTGAAAAACCCTAGGCGTTGATGAGATCAAGTAGAGAAAGTTCAGTTTAAAATTTCTCCCTCATAAGTGACTTCATCAAGCAGTCAACAGGCATATTAGCAGTAGAGATGTAAATAAGTTTGATAAGATCATCTTTTAAGACTTCTTTTATGTAGTAATACTGTACATCAATATACTTGATCTGAGCATAAAATTCTGTCAGGGCCATCATATAATAGTATGACAGTATGACAGGTACAACACTATAGTACAACATTATAATACAACATTATATAAACATGATGACTCAGCGCCTAGCGCCTTGACATCAAGTGAAAACTCTTCACAAGGAGGTTTGAAAACCTGCTTCCTCAGTGATCAGTTTTTGCCACTGAATAGAAGACATATAATCACTGCATTAACCCTTTCATAATTATATTGTTTATAACACTCTGTTCAACACTTATATAATGACTGTCATACACTCAGTCTCTTATATACTGATCACTCAGTACCTTCAGGTGAACGGTCATGTCAGAAGCAAAATAAGACATGATGACATCAACACTTCAATCTCATCAGATTAATGAAATAGTTAATAATCAAGCTGAAGCAAGCCCTTCAATTAGCAGGTTTACATTATCAGTCATTAATATTTTTATTTCTGACATTGAAGATGATGAGCATGAACACATCACTGCAGGCAACTTTAATGACATCATTAAAAATCTTGAGGCAGTCACTGCTCACAATCAAGAGGTCATTGAGTGTCAGTGATTACAATTATGACATGTATGACAAGAAATTGAGTTCAAGAATAATAAAAGACAGCTTTAAAAGTTTAATCAATATCTGCAAGAAGGTCCTTCAACTACAATAAACTTAAAAAACAACACAAGTTCATCACATGAATTATGATGTTGAATTATGACAGACATCACACCTCCCTCTTTTCAACATCTTGTAAAGTCATGAGAGCCTCATCTTTATGCAGGAGGCATCAAAGTCATGAGATGAAAACTTTAAAAATACTTGAATGAAATCAATCAGAACTGAGAACTGATGTCAGAGTAATTTTTTACTGAATGAGATTTCATCATCTGAGCAGGTACCTACTTAAAGAAAACAGTCATGAGTGATTAATAAAAGCAGAAAAAGCAGCATGATCACATTTAAATCATTTATGATAATTTTTTAAAGATTTTAAAAAAGAACTTATCTCCTGATGAAGATACAAATGAATGAAATATCATCATCTTTAATGCAGTTGAATTTTATAACAATAATATAATCATCTTTTAATATGATAAATTATCAGAACTCTACTGCTTTCTTTTAATTTTACATAAAGAGATCAGCAAGATGCTCATTTAAAATTACTGATGATTAAAACTTTCACATCACATCTTGACTGAACTATGATGTTGAGATTCAACACAGGTTGCAAGACAATTAATGCAAGAAATCTCAACACATTTTAACATCATCATTAATCATGAACTGTTTTGAAGTCACTCAGACATTAAAAAGGATCATCAGAACAAGATTGATGATATAAATAAAAATATGACATGAATGTCATATTATGACAAAAAAGAATCTCTCACTGAACAATAAACAATCTGCACTCAATTCACTTAAAACAGCTGCAGAAGAGAAAATAACTTATGAGATTTTTATTAAAAAAGTAACTGCAATCAGAGTCAAAACCTTAATCACTTATTAATCATTGAAAGAACAATTATAATGATGACATAAACATTCATGACTTCCTCATGCTGACAAGGAAACTTTGTTTTAAAGAATGAAGTGAATATATGAAAAGCAGCAAACCTCTATATCAAGTGTGAAGTCATTAATTATTAAACAAATGAGTGTTTAATGAGATGATCAACAGCAGTCATTACTGCAGTTGATGTGAATAAATGACTCATAATTAATCTTCAGCTCATCTTTTTATTTATCATTGATGATATCTTACATCTGATATCAGAGCAGTTAGAGGTAAACTCTCATATGACAAGAGATGATTCAAAGAAAAAATACTCATATATTATTGACAACAGCAGTCAGGGTAATATAATTACATGAAATGTTGTTAATAAGTTGTCTCTACTGATTGAATCTTATGAGGCTCAAGGTAATGCATGAGGTAATGTGATTGAGCTATTAAAGTCTGTCATACTAATGATTACAGCATATGACATTAACAGTTGATTTTATCACTATAATAATTATTTCTTTATTACATAAAACAACACATCAGCTCTCTTTGTCCTCAAGTTATCATTTTTAGTTCATGCAAACTCAAATCACTATTATAATATGAGTAAATTCTTATGAAAAAAGTTAAAACATACTACTGCATGCTGTATATTCATTATCAGTGAAAAGAAGGTGTTGAAGAATGTTTTACATGTAAATAATCTCATCATTACTGACTGCTTTATAGAGCTGGTGAACCTAGTGACTGATATGAAAAAATATACCCTTCAGATAAACTTATTACAGTATGATAAAGATAATAATGTGTATGACACATTATCACCTGAATATCATGAGTATATGAACATATTTCAAGCAGCTGAGAAGCAGTCTCTGCTTAAAAGAGGTTCACATGATCATGTCATTAACTTAAAATCAGAGCAGCAACCTTCATTTAAAAAGTTATACTTGATGTCTTCAGCTGAACTCAATATACTAAAGGTATATTTAGATGACATTATGAAAATAAATATAATTTGTAAATTAATATCACCTGCAGCTTCACCTATTATGTTTATACTGAAATCAGACAGCAGCTTATAATTAGTCATTAATTATAAGCACTTGAATGATATTATCATTAAAAATCACTACTTATTATTATTTATATCAGATATGTTGAATCATCTTCAGAGAGTTAAGAAGTTCATTAAGCTGAACTGTAAGAATGCATATAATTGAATATAAATCAAGGGTGAAGATGAGTGAAAAACAGCATTCTGAACATAATTTAATCTGTTTAAATATCTTGTTATGCTTTTCAGTCTTATGAATGCTCCTGCTATGTTTCAAGTTTTCATTGATAAGACATTTAATGAGTTCCTTGATATAATCTGCATGATTTATCTAGATGATATCCTGATCTTTAGCAAAAATGAATCTGAGTATGAGGAGCATGTATGACAAGTATTAATTATATTATAACATCATGATCTTTATCTTAAGATCAGCAAATGCTCATTTAATACAACAGAAGTGAACTTCCTAGAGTTTAAGATTAATACTGAAGGCATACATATGAGTTCAAAAAGAATTCATGCTGTTAAAGAATGATTACTCTCAAAGAACATTCATGAACTGTAAGTTTTTTTAAGCTTTGTGAACTTCTTCTGAAGATTCATAAAAGATTATTCTTGCATAACAACATCACTGTTAAATCTTCTAAAAACAGGAAAGAATAAAAAGAAGACTGAGGATATATTATTCTCTTCTCTTTAATCTCAACAGATTATTATTAAAAGAAAGCAGAACAACCTGACCTCATTGTAAAAATTTAATACAAAGTATTTAACATGCAATTCATAAGTCAAAGAAGAATTATAATAAGAAAACATCATACCTGCTTTTTTTTCACTTTCAGAAGTTGCATTGAAAGTGTTTAATGCTTTAAAGGAGACCTTCATGAGTGCTTTATTATTATGCTACTTCAATGAAAATAAACTCATGAGGGTTGAAATGAACACCTCTGAATTTGCAATTGAAGAAATCTTGACACAACACTTCAAGATTGATGATCAATTGCATTGATTATTAATTACTTACTACAGCAAGAAGCTGCTAAATACTGAGATCTGATATGATACAAGTTGTAACAGGTGATGTCATAGTGACTGAAGTAGTACTGTCATTCTTTGAACTGTAAGTATCACAAGTAATATTAAGTAGATTGATGATGACATAAATATTCACAACTTCTTCATATTGATAAGAAGACTTCATTTCAAGAAATAAAGTAAATATATGCAAATCAACAAATCTCTGCATTAAATATAAAATTATTAATCATTAAATAAATAATTATATGATAAAATGATTTATGATCATCTTTATTACAATTAATTTAAATAAATGATTCATAAGCATCCACAACTTGGCAGCTCACTCAAAAATAAGATTTTAGTTAATAGTACTTTATGCGCTCAGAGCACTCTCTGAGCAGTAAATGAGCTCATACAAATGTTACACTTTAAATAACTATTATACCTTCATGAATAATAAAAAACTTTTTATTGAAAAGTTTTAGATCTCTTTATTCTGTACACTTTACAAACTAAAGATTTCTTCATAAGTTTTAATTTGCAATAGTTATGAATTAAAAAACTTTTAACTAATTATAAATATATTAGCATATTGAATAACTATTACGCTTTTATACTTATGATATAACTTTCAATTTATAAGTTGTAGAGAATATATCATAAGTATAAAAGCGCAATAGTTATTCAAAGTATGTGACTTTTTTTTGAAAGATTTTTCACTATTGATAACTTGAATTAAATATAACTTAACAACAATAGCAGTTATGAAGAAACTTTTAATTTAACATTAATAGATAATACTGTTTTTTATAATTTATGCATTGAAAGTTTCTTCATATCTGTTGAGTTGCAAAAGTTATTAAAGTGTGTAAATTTTTAAGTGATGAAAATCTTGAAGTTCTTTAAATATTTAGAACTCAACACTTATACAGTGCTTTCAGACTCAACAAATCATGATTTTTTATTGCAGAAAAGTGAATTTTAGCAAAAGTTTACTTATTATAAGTTTTACTGTTATTATAACACTGTGTGTGTACTTGTTTAAACAATTGTTTTAATAATTATTTTTTTATCACAAAATTTTGATGTTCCGCTCAAGATTTAAGGTTGAGCTCAAAGCACTCAGAGGGTGCTAAGAGCGGCTGTTAGCTGAGACATGAGATCAGAAGCTCAGAGCGCTCAAAGTGTTAAAAATTAACTCAGAGCTAACTTGCTAAATTGCTGATGCTGAGAGTTCAATATACTCTTGATGATGATGAGATTAATGAGTGTTGAGGATGTGAAGAGCATGAGCAGTGTTTTTCAACAAGACAGCAAAAGTTTGAATGAGCTTTTTAAAATTATTGAATTAACATTAATCATCTCATTGTGAATATCATGAAACTCATGTTGAGGAGCAGCTGCAGAGGTTGTGAAAAATGCTAATAATAATTAATAAAAGATGACAATATGAGGATCTGATGATTAATCATTGAACATTATAATTAATTAACAATGCATCAGTACAACATAAAGTACAATAATTAATACAACACTTATCATATTAAACAAAATGAAAGGAGATTAGAAAAAGCAGACTTATAATGTGTCATCATTCCTCTGATCATCATAAACACATGTATGCAGAACAACAACATCAGAGCTTTTAAAAGTTAAGACAATGATGATTAAAGACTTCATCATGCATTAATCATGAGGATTGTGAAGTGATGTGTAACAAGCACAGGCTGAATTAATCTGTGACATGAAGCACTGATCAACTTCAGCTCTTCTGCAAGAGTCACAGTGAGCAGTACTTGACAGCATGTGATTGAGATTCTTTTAAATCACACACTCATGATGATGAGCCTGCTGCACATAAGCTGACAGTGAGGTATCATTATGATATTACATAAAGTGAAACTTCCTGTTAAAGATGTCATCTGAAGATAAACATTAAGATTTTTTCAAATGCTGAATAAATCATTTTTCTTCTCTGCTTTCTTATCTTTTTCTGAAGATGTCAATCATCATGAGTTCACTTGTTGATGATGATGCCTCAGAGCCTTCCTCATCACACTGAGCATGAAGACTAACAGGCTTGCTCAGTGAAGATGAGTCTTCATCATTGTTCATGATCATGATTTTGAATGTTTAAATATTGATAAGCTATATATTATGTTAGCATTCATACATGTATAATAAAAAGTATAACATCACAAGAATGTTAAACTGTGAGCTGTAAGTTTTATAATGCTCTCTTCATGAAGTAAACACCTCTGCAATGAGGAATGACATTATGAAGTCATCAAGTCACTTAATAAACTGTGAAAAAGTCATGAGATGTACAACAACATGTCATAAGATAAATGATTAAACAAATGATGAAGAATAAGCACAAAGGAAAGAGCATTTTAAACTTATAATAAACATGATGACTTTAATATTTATGTTATGAAGAAAGCTTACTGTCAGCGTGATATCATCATAATTAAGTGAGAGCATGTAATCAGTCTTACTTTAATGCAGTCTTAATGCACTCACCTTACAACCTCAACTGTTACAATATCATAATAAAGTTTATGAGCAGTCAGTTGACTTCAAAGACAGCATCATGAGAAGAGAAATACTGTGTTAAGGTCATCATATAATAGTATGACAGTATGACAGGTACAACACTATAGTATGACATTATAATATGACATTATATGAATATGATGACTCAGCGCTTAATGCCTTGACATTAAGTGAAAACTTTTCATAAGAAAGTTTGAAAACCTGCTTCCTTAATGATCAGTTTTTATCACTGAATAAAAGATGTATAATCACTGCATTAACTCTTTCATGATTATATTGCTTACAACATCCTGTTCAACACCTATATGATGATCATCATACACTCAGCCTCTTACAAATTCAGGGTTTTTAATAAGTTTAATGCTCAACTGATCATCCTCATGTAATTGAGCTGAAGTATGATTTAAAAACTGTGTTAACTTAACTTTTTTAAGTCACTCTGTAATTCAAGCTGCTGTCTTGACAGTGTTGTATAATTTAACATATTCAGCCTCAGTGATTAATGTGATGATGATTTTTTGCTTTTAACTAAATCATGATATTGCTCCCTCAGCAAGAGTAAACACATATTTATATGTAAACTTTTTATTCATGATATCTTCAATGTAATCTGAGTCTGAATAGCTTTTTATACTTATAAGAGTAATTTTTAAAAATTACATTTTCAGGTCTTTCATGCCTTGCAGGTAATAAAACACATGCTGTAAATTTATTTAATTTCAAGTAAACAAGACATGACAAAATTAATTAAATTCATTTATAATAAAAATTAAGTTTAAGTGAGTAATAATCATGATGTACATTAAGCTTCTGACTACCTTTTGATATTTTAATTGATTCATCATTGACTCATCATCTAGGGCTGATTTTATATATTTGTAATTATTTATTAATATAAAAATAATCTTTAAATAATTTAAAAAAAACTCCTTAAGAACTTTGTTAACATAAGTATATTAATTAATCATAAGGGTTTAATTTTTTTAATTTCAGTGTATTTAAATTTCAAGGTAGATATTTGATTCACTTAAATTCTTTATATTATATGCCTTTTGAAGCTTCATTTTAACTTTCATAATTGCTTTTATTTCCTTCAAGAAAATAAGTAAATTGTTGATATAAAGAGCAATAATTACCTTTAAATTTTTATTTAAAAAAACAGAATTGTCTTCAGACAGTTTGATAAACCTTAAATCATTTAAAATAATTTAAAAGATGTTGTTTTAAATCTGTTCAAACTGCTTTAGCATCTGCAACTTAACAGCCCGCTCAAAAATAAGGTTTTAGTTAATAGTACTTTATGCGCTCAGAGCACTCTCTGAGCAGTAAATGAGTTCATACAAATTTTACACTTTAAATAACTATTATACCTTCATGAATAATAAAAAACTTTTTATTGAAAAGTTTTAAATCTCTTTATTCTGTACACTTTACAAACTAAAGATTTCTTCATAAGTTTTAATTTGCAATAGTTATGAATTAAAAAACTTTTAACTAATTATAAATATATTAGCATATTGAATAACTATTGCGCTTTTATACTTATAATATAACTTTCAGTTTATAAGTTGTAGAGAATAAGCTGTTTAAGAGTTGTCTTATACAAAGTTTCTTTTTATGTGTTATTGTTGTTGAGTTATTCAAAAAGTCATTAAAAGTCTGTTTATTAATGTTGTAATTTTCATCACTGAAAGTTTGAAATCAATATAACTTTTTAACAACAACAGTTATAAAAAAACTTTAAGTTATAAAACTGTTAAATAGCTTCTTCTCTACAACTTATAAACTAAAAGTTATATCATAAGTATAAAAGCGCAATAGTTATTCAAAGTATGTGACTTTTTTTAAAAGATTTCTCGCTATTGAAAACTTGAATTAAATATAACTTAACAACAACAGCAGTTATAAAGAAACTTTTAATTTAACATTAATAAAGAATACTATTTTTTATAATTTATGCATTGAAAGTTTCATCATATCTGTTGAGGTGCAAAAGTTATTAAAGTGTGTAAATTTTTAAGTGATGAAAATCTTGAAGTTCTTTAAATATTCAGAACTCAACACTTATACAGTGCTTTCAGACTCAACAAATCATGATTTTTTATTGCAGAAAAGTAAATTTTAGCAAAAGTTTACTTATTATAAGTTTTACTGTTATTATAACACTGTGTGTGTACTTGTTTAAACAATTGTTTTAATAATTATTTTCTTATCACAAAATTTTGATGTTCTGCTCAAGATTTAATATTGAGCTTAAAGCACTCAGAAGGTGCTAAGAGCAGCTGTTAACTGAGACATGAGATCAGAAGCTCAGAGCGCTCAAAGTGTTAAAAATTAACTCAGAGTTAACTTGCTAAATTGCTGATGTAAGCTGTATAAATCTTTAATTAAGCAGCAGATCATTTTCTTAAATCTTTTATATAATAAGTTTTTAAAAGATATTATATATTTTTTCTTTTTAAACTCATTAATGAAGTATATACTAATGATGTTCATTTAATATATATGCATGTCTTTATACACTGCAATAGTCAGAAGTATGTGTAGTGAGTTGAAATATAAAATTAAAGTAAAGATTTCTTCATAATTAATTTTATATTGTTAAAAAAATCCTCTGATGATTAACTTGACTTTGAAACACTTGATAAGATCACTGAAAGTGTATTTAATCTTAAATACTTATTTAAATGTGATTGATAAATATTTTTTAATAATTTAATTAATTCTCATGTTCTGTTTATTATTAAAGAATTTAATTCTTCTTTTATAATTTGTATTTATTAATATTAATAAATAAAGCTTCAGACAACCTTCTTGTATATAAAAAGCTTATATATATACTTGTCAGGGCCACCATATAATAGTATAACAGTACAACAAGTACAACACTATAGTACAACACTATAGTATGACATTATATAAACATGATGACTCAGCGCCTAGCATCTTGACATCAAGTGAAAACTCTTCACAAGGAGGTTCAGAAACCTGCTTCCTCAGTGATCAGTTTTGTCATCAAATAAAAGATGTATAATCATTGCATTGACCTCATCATGACTATATTGCTTACAACATTCTGTTCAACTTTTATACAACAACTGTTGTACACTCACTCTCTTACATACTGATCACTCAGTACCTTCAGGTGAACAGTCATGTTGAAAGCAAATAAGACATGATGACATCAACACTTCAATCTCATCAGGTCAGTGAAACAGTCAATAATCAAGTTGAGACAGGCCCTTCAATTAGCAGGTTTACATTATCAGTCATTAATATCTCTACTTCTGACATCATTAATGATGATGAACATATCACTACAGGCAACCTCAATGACATCATTAAAAACCTTGAGGCAGTCACTGCTCATAATCAGGAGGTCATCAAGCGTCAGTGATTATAATTACAACATGTACAACAAGAAATTAAGTTTAAGGACAATAAAAGAAAGCTTCAGAAGCTTAATCAACATCTGTAAGAAGATCCTTCAATTACAATTACAGTAAACTCAGGGAATGATGCAGGTTCATCACATGAATTATGATGTCAAGTTATGACAAACATCACACCTCCCCCTTTTCAACATCTTGTAAAGTCATGAGAGCCTTACCTCTATGCAGGAGGCATCAAAGTCATGAGATGAAAACTTCAAGAATACTTGAATGAAATCAATTAAAACTGAGAGCTGATGTCAGAGTAATTTTTTATTAAATGAGATTTCATCATCTGAGCAGGCACCTACCTTGAGAAAACAGTCATGAGTGACTGATGAAAGTAAAAGGAGCAGCATGATCACATTTAAATCATTTACAACAACTTTTTAAAAATTTTAAAGAAGAACCTATCCCCTGATGAAGATACAAATGAATGAAATATCATCACTTTCAATGCAGTTGAATCTTGCAATCATGATATAATCACCTCCTGATATGATAAATTATCAGAACTCTACTGCTTTCTTTCAGCTTCACACAAGGAAATCAGTGAGATGCTCATTTAAAATCACTGATGATCAAGGCTTTCTCATCACATTCTGACTGAACTATGACATTGAGATCTGACGCAGGTTGCAAGACAGTCAGTGCAGGAAATTTCAGTACATCTTAATGTCATCATTGATCATGAACTGTTCTGAAGCCGCTCAGACATCAAAAAGGATCATTAAAGCAAAACTGATAATAATGACAAAAGTATGACACAGACATCATACTATGACAGAAAAGAATCTTTCATTGAACAATAAACCTCTCACCCTCAACAATTCAACTGTGAAAAAGGAAACAATTCATGAAGCTTTTATCAAGAAAGTAATCATGATCAAAGCTGAAATTTAAATCACATATCAGTTGTGAAGAAAGTGATCATGACAACAACATAAACATTCACAGAACCCTCATGCTGACAAGAAGACTTTATTCTTAAGAATGAAGTGAATGCATGAAAAGCAGCAGGTCTCTGTATCAAGTGTGAAGTCATCAATCATTGAACAAATGAATGTATGATGAGATGATCAACAGCAGTCACTACTGCAGTTGATGCAAATAAATGATTCACAGTCAACCTTCAGCTCACCTTTTTACTTATCATTGATGATATCTCACATCTGATATCAGGGCAGTTAAAGGTGAACTTTCATACAACAAGAAATGATCTGAAGAAAAAATACTCATATATTATTAACAATGACAGTCAAGACAATATTATCACATGATATGTTGTCAATGAACTGTCTTTACAAACTGAACCCTATGAAGCTCAAGTCAATGCATGAGGCAATATGATTGACTTGTCAGAATTCATCATATTGACTATTACAGCATACAACATCAACAGTTAATCTTATCATTATAACAGCTGCTTTTTTATCACATAAGACAACACATCAGCTCCTTTTATCCTCAGGTTATCATTTTTAGTCAATGCAAACCTGAATCATGAATATGACACGGGGAAATTCCTATGGAAAAAGGTGAGGCATATCACAGCACATCAAGTATTCATCATCAGTGAAAAAAAGGTACTGAAGAACATTCTACATATGAATAATCTTTTCATTACAGAACACTTCATAGGACTGTCAGACTTAATGATTAATATGAAAGAATATACCCTTCAGATGAACTCATTACAGTATGATAAAAATAGTGATGTATACAACACACTACCTCCTGAATATCATGACTTCACAGACATATTTCAGAAAACTGAGAAGCAGTCTTTGCATGAGAGAGGTTCACATGATCATGTCATTGACTTGAAATCAGAGCAGCAACCTTCATTCAGAAAGTTATACTCAATGTTCTCAGCTGAGCTCAATGTACTGAAGGTATATTTAGATGATGTCATGAAGGTAAGTATAATCTGTAAATTAATATCACCTGCAGCTTCACCTGTTATGTTTGTACTGAAATCAGACGGCAGCTTATGATTAGTCATTAATTATAAGTGCTTGAACAATATTACTATTAAGAATCATTACTCATTACCACTTATATCAGACATGTTGAATCATCTTCAAGGAGTTAAGAAGTTTATTAAGCTGAACTGCAAGAATGCATATAATTGAATATGAATTAAAGGTGAAGATGAGTGAAAAACAGTATTTTGAACATGATTCAAGCTGTTTAAATATTTTGTCATGTTTTTCAGTCTCATGAATGCTCCTGCTACATTTCAAGCCTTCATTTATAAAGTGCTTGATGAGTTTTTAAACATCACATGCATGATCTACTTGAATGATATCTTGATCTTTAGCAAAGATGAGTCTAAGCATGAAGAGCATGTACAACAAGTATTAAATGCATTACAATGTCATGATCTTCATCTTAAGATCAGTAAGTGCTCATTTAATGCAATGAAAGTGAACTTCCTAGGATTCAAGATCAACACAGAAGGCATATACATGAACTTGAAAAAAATTTAAGCTGTTGAAGAATGACTGCTCCTGAAGAACATTCATGAATTGCAGGTTTTTTTAAGCTTCATCAACTTCTTCTGAAGGTTTATAAGAGATTATTCATGAATTGCAGCATCACTGTTAAACCTTCTGAAAACAGGAAGAAATAAAAAGAAGATTGAGATTATATTAAATCTTCTTTCAACTCATTGAACTGCTCCTCATCAAGACATTGAAGGAAAGCAGAGCAACTTAATCTCATTGCAGAAGTTTAACACAGGCTATTTAACATGCAGCTTACAAGTTGAGGGAAAGCTACAAT
Organism: Umbilicaria muhlenbergii; assembly: GCA_000611775.1. Lineage (NCBI taxonomy): Eukaryota > Fungi > Ascomycota > Lecanoromycetes > Umbilicariales > Umbilicariaceae > Umbilicaria > Umbilicaria muhlenbergii. The sequence goes on from KK106982.1 coordinate 712,748, forward strand.
AAGAAAACATCATACCTGCCTCTTTTTCACTTTCAGAAGCTGCATTGAAAGCATTTAAAGCTCTGAAGAAGACCTTCATGAGTGCTTCATTACTACACTATTTCAATGAAAATAAACTCATGAAGGTTGAAATGGACGCCTCTGAATTCACAATTGATGAAATCTTGACGCAACACTTCAAGGTCAATGATTAATTGCATTGATTATTAATTACTTACTACAGTAAGAAGCTGCTAGATATTAAGACTTGATATGATACAGATGAACAAGAGCTCCTTGTCATCATGAAAGTCATGCATCATTAACAGCATTACTGTCAAGGTGCTAGGCACTTGATCATCATATTAACTGATCATGCAAACCTTGTTTAATTTATGACTACCTCAAACCTCACATGAAGGCAGCTCAAGTGAGCTGAAAAGCTCACTGAGTATGACTTTAAGATCACATATCAAGAGGGCAAGAAGAACTCTGCTGACAGTCTGTTAAGATGACCTGATTATGAACTGCTAAAGACTGTCAGTACCTCAACTGCTGCTGAAATAATATGATAGTCCTTTCATTTAGGAAGCAAGGATTATAAGTTAATGCAGAAGAAATTATACACACTTGCTGTAATGACACTGCAGTCAAGACGCTCAGTATGACAGAAGTTATGACAAGAGAATGTCATATCTGTCATAATGAATATTATCAGTACAATGAACACTGAAGATGACAGTCTCATTAAAACATCAATGATGTAAAACTTATCTGCTTAAAAAGAAGCAAGCTGTAATGAAAATGATGAAAGTGTCATGTCAGATAAAGTCAGTGATATCATTAAAACATCAGCAGTGCATCATCTACTCAGTATGATGATTACTGAAGATGACAATCTCATTAAAACATCAGTGATGTGAAACTTATCTGCTCAAGAAGAAGCAAGCTGTGATGAATATGTTAATATGATGAATACTGAAGCTGATGACATGACTGAAACATCAGCAGTTCATAATCTACATGCTCAAGAAGCAAGCTGTGATGAATATATTAATATGATGAATACTGAAGCTGATGATACAACTGAAACATCAGCAGTTCATGACCTACATGCTCAAGAAACAAGTCATGACTGAATAAGAGAACTTAAATATGCAGAGCCTCAGCAGCACTCAATCAAGAATAACTCAACAAACACTGCAGCTATGAACAGTGATGCAAGTCATGTTTTTATTAATCTTCAAATTGAGGATAACACTTCTGCTGACACTGTTGAAGCGCTTCAACTCATGTCTACTCACTCATCAATAAGTGAGGAGATAACAGCTTATATAAGAATATTTATTAAACAATTTAAATGTGCAATTCATACTGAGCAGTCAAAAGATGATTTAATATGATGAGTATGACAGGGATTAACTACCCCTCTTAAGGATAAAAACAACTTGGCTGAGTCTGAGATGACAAATATGAATATAAACATGAACCCTGAGATGATCATAACATCAGAGATGCAATCAAATATGACATTTATACTGTCAGATATATGAAAATGTTGACAAGAAATAAATGATGTCATACATTATGATGATAAAATTTACATTTCACAGAATTCTGCCCTTCATGATGCAGTGATCAGTTGATTTCATGATGATGTTTTTGCAGATCATTTCAAGAAGTCAAGAATTACAAAATTGATGCAGTGATCTTATGATTAATCTGATGCTGTCAGAGATGTACAACATTACTGTCATGATTGTGTTGAATGCCAAAAGGTGAAGCCAGCTCATCACAAACTATATAAGTTATTAAACTCATTATCAGTCCTGAAAGTGTCATGACATACAGTGACAATGAACTTCATTATGAACCTGTCACTGAGCAGCACATATGAAAGTATGACATGAGATTTAATCCTCATCATAGTTAATAAGTTGATTAAAATGGCTCATTATATTCTTGTACAGAAGACAATGTCAGTTGTTGACTTCATTAAAGTGTTTATTCAGGACATTATTAAACATCATGATGTGTCAAAAGTTCTAATCACAGACAGAGATAAGCTTTTTACATCAGAGTAATGAATTAACTTCTGTTTTCACATGCAGTGCTGTCATAACATGTCAACAGCTTTTCACCTGCAAACTGATGATCAAACAAAGAGGCAGAACCAGTCCCTGAAGGTGTATTTATGCATATTCATTAATGAGCAGCAAGAGGACTGAGTTAAGCTTTTACTTTGCACAGAGTTCTTATACAACAACTTCATACATGCTGTTATGAGAAAGAGCCCCTTTCAGCTTAATTTAAAGTGAGACCCTCAGATGAGCCTAAGTAAGCTGCTTATACAGCACTCACATGAACAAATAAAACCTTATGCAGATGCACAGCAGCTTCAAGATTAAATTGTAATGACTTAAGAGCAGCTATGACAGGTCAATGAGACATATGCAAACTATTATAATCAGCGCTGAATGAAGATAACATTCAAAGAAGGTGATTTAATACTGATCAATGAAAAGAATGTGTCAGTGAACAAACAGATGAAGAAACTGCATTGAAAAAAGCTCAGCTCATTCATGATATGATGTGTGATAAGTCAGTCATCATACAAACTTAACCTCTCAGAGGATCAAAACATTTATAATGTATTCAATGTCACTTTATTGAAGTCATTTTAAAGCACATGTCACATGTCTCCTGCATTGACAGGAAAAGACCTACTACTCAACTGAGATGATGAGTGAGAAGTTGAGGCAATTGTGAATAACTGCATTCATGACAGCAGGCTTCAATACCTCATCAAATGAAAGCTGAAAAAGCTGTCACAAAAGTCATGAACCTTAAGAAAGCTGTTGCAAAAGTCATGAGTCTTAAAAAAGCTGTCACAAAAGTCATGAACCTTAAGAAAGCTGTTGCAAAAGTCATGAGTCTTAAGAATTAAAAACTTTGTCAGCTTTGTTAACCTGATCTTTTATGACAGAGTCAGCGCTTTATGACAAGAATATAACAGAAGTTATGATGCTACAACAGAATTTATAATAAAATTACTGCATGAACTACATTATAACAGACATGTCACATTGCAGAGAATCAGAGAACACTTAAGTGCAGAAGCATTTCATTTCAAGTTTAAAGATTAAAGTGAATCTGAGATCAACATCTTACACTCAACTCTTCATCAGTGTCACATCAAGTCATCTTCATTTATTTACTTGTCTTCTGCTGTCTTAAATTCTTCTTCATTGTTTGATGAAGCCTTTAACCTCATCTTCTTAACATGATGCTGTTCACAGAGTTTAATATACTCTTGATGATGATGAGATTAATGAGTGTTGAGAATGTGAAGAGCGTGAGCAGTGCTCTTCAACAAGACAGCAAGAGCCTGAATAAGCTTTTTAAGATTACTGAATTAACATTAATCACCTCATTGTGAATGCCGTGAGACTCATGTTGAGGAGCGGCTGCAGAGGGCGTGAAGAGTGTTAATAATGATTAATAAAAACAGCAGCATGAGGATCTGATGATCAATCATTGAATGTTATGATTAATTAGCAATGCAAAAGTATGACAAAAAGTATGACATAAAGTATGACAATTAATATGACATTTTTTCATTTTAAACAAAACAAAAGGGGATTGAGGAAGGCAGACTTACAGTGTGTCATCACTCCTCTGATCATCATAAACACGCATGCACAGGACAACAACATCAGAGCTCTCAGAAGTTAAAGCAGTGATGATCAGAAGCTCTGTCATGCATTGCTCATGAGGATTGCAGAGAAATATACAACATGTGCAGGCTCTCCTGTTCAACACAAAGTAGTGATCAACTTCAGCTCTTATATAAAAGTCACAGTGAGCAGTACCTGACAACATGTGACTGAGGTTCTCTCAAATCACACACTCATGATGATGAGCCTGCTGCACATGAGCTGACAGCAAGGTATCATCATGACATCATACAGAGCAGAAACTGCTGCTGAAGATGTCACTCAGAGATAAACACCTGACCCTCTTCAGGTGTTGAACAGTCAGTTTTATCACTCTGTTTCCTCATCTCTTTCTGAAGGTGTCAATCATCATAGTTTCATTTACTGACTCTGACTCAGAGCTCTCCTCCTCACATTGAGCCTGAAGCTCAACAGGCTTTCCTGATGAAGACAGGTCTTCACTGTTGTCTGCAGTCATGAGTTTAATCATTCAAATATTGATTGACTATATATCATGTTAGCATTCATACATGTATGACAGAAAGTATGACACTGCAAGAATGTTGAACTGTGAGCTGCAAGCTTCACAACACTCCCTTCATGAGATGAACACCTCTGCAATGAGAATGACATCATGAAGTTATCAGGTCACTCAACAAGCTGTGAAAAAATCATGAGATGTACAACAACATGTCATGAGACAAACAACTAGACAAACAATGAAGGATAAGCACAAAGAGAAGAGTGTTTTGAACTTACAGTAAACATGATCTTGATGTTTATGTTATGAAGAAGAACTTACTGCCAGGTGTGATATCATCATAATTAAGTGAGAGCACATGATCAGCCTTATTTTAATGCAGTCTCATGCAATCACCTTACAACCTCAACTGTTATGACATCATAACAAGATTTATGAGCATTCAGTTGACCCTGAGGACGGCGTCATGAAAAGGAGAATGCTGTGTCAGAGTCATCATATAATAATATGACAGTACAACAAGTACAACACTATAATACAACACTATAATATGACATTATATAAACATGATGACTCAGCGCTTAGCGCCTTGACATCAAGTGAAAACTTTTCACAAGGAGGTTCAGAAACCTGCTTTCTCAGTGATCAGTTTTGTCACTGAATAAAAGACATATAATCATTGCATTGACCTCATCATGATTATATTGCTTATGACACCCTGTTCAACTTCTATACAATGACCGTCATACACTCACCCCCTTACAATACTTTTGCACTGTCATATTAACATAATGAGGGTTTAATTTTATTATTTAATCAGATTAAATAATGTATAACTTTAAAACCTGCTATTGCAGCAGTCTTAAATTTTACTTCAGAATTTCAATAATTAATTTAAGAATTAAATGTATGACTTCAGAAGCTTCTTTAAAGTTAAAAGAATCTTCATTATTGTTTTTAACTTAATTCAATTGTGTATCATTATCATTTGAATTTTCTTCAAAATTTTCAGTTTGATTTTCAAGCTTTTAAGTTGATGTTGAAGACTTTAATAAATTCATCACTGCTTTAAAGCTTTCAGAGCTTAAAGATATTATTTTTTCATTTTTAATACATTTTTAAGTAAGTTCCTGTGATGTTAAAATCACTGAGTAATCATTGTTTTCTGTATATGAGTTCATAAGGTCTTAATTTTCTTCAAAGCATTTTAAATTTTTCAGTAAGCTTTTACCTTTCTCTCTCTCAAGAAATAAAACATGTGTATGTATTTTTATCAGCTTTTTCACTTGATTTCAGACCTGAAATTGCTGATTGCTTTTATAATAACTCATGAAAATCTTTTTATAAAATGTGTTTTCAAGTTTCACCTGTTTTTCCTTTAATATATGACAATGAATATTACACTTGAATAAGCATAAATATTTAATAAAGAGTTTAAATTCTTTATATAATTTATATAAAGTTCTCTCTTTATAATCATCTTTTAAAGGAAGGTGATTTTTTAAGTAACAAATAATTTTAATGACTTTATTTTAAAATTCAATTAATAATTAAACATTATAAAGCATACATTTAATTGCTTTCATAATTATACAATTTAAACACTCAGAGATGTTATTCTGTTTAAACATGTAAATAATAATAAATTTAAATTTCACTTCCTTTAAATCTTATGTGTTAATCAATTTCTTATATTCTTTGTCATTGTTAACTTGTATAATCTTTAATTTCTCTTCAGTTTCTTTCTCAGCTTTTATTTTTCAAGTTTTAAATATTTTGTAGATATTTATCTTCTTTGTCATTAAGAAAATATCAGAATATTAAGTAAATTCATTTATAAAAATAATAAAATACTGATTTTCACTTAAAGTATTAACACAGTAAACTTTTTAAATGTTTAAATATACATGCTGTAAATAATTTATAACTTTTAATATTAACTTCTTAACCTGTACTTGTATTATTTTATTATATAAACACATTGAGTAGACTTTCTTCACCTCATTAAAGTGTAATTTATAAGTTATATTCTTCACACATGATTTAAAGTATTGTATACAGCTTGCTTTAACATAATTAAATCTTTAATGTTACTTTCAGTAGTCAGATTGAGCCTGTGTTGAATAATTAAATTTTTCAGAGGTTTTAAAAGTAATATGCTTTAAACTTATTTTCATATAAAGAGTGATGAAATTAATAATCATACTGTCTGATACTGCTTTTATTAACTTTGAAGTGAGTTTTAATATAAATAATTCTCCCTCTGCTGTTATTAAAGCTGTTAGGTTACTCATTGATTTTTAATAAATTTAAACTTTAAAGATCACTTTTCTGCTTATCAACTCAATAATATAAATTAAATCATGTTGATTTACTGTGATCATAACATTTTCATTATGCTTAAAAATAATATTTTTAAGTTTAAATTTAATTATTATTTCATGCTTACTTGCTGCTTCAATTAACAGCAAATTTTCATTCAATTTAAAGATATAAAAAATATTATTTAAAGTGAGTTTTCTTCTTTTAAAAGTAATTTTCATCTTATTTATTTCAACTGTTTTTATTGAGTACCTGTTGATTAAGCAGACTTTTATGTAATAATTTTAAATTTTAACAAAAATTGCTCAATTCAGAGTCATGTGATGACTCACTTCAAAGTTCATAATTCAGTAGTCAGAGGAGAATTTCAAGTTGATTAAAACTTTCATGATTATTACTTTTTATATTTAATTATCTGAGTTGAACTTGTTGTTCTAATTAATCAAATTTTTTAATTTTTTTAAATCTTTCATCAGCTCTGAATTTTCATTGACTTGTCATGTATTTACTTTAAACTTTAATGATGATTTAATTTCATTAAAAGGTAGTTTTTCCTCATCTTTTATTTTTAAAGTATAATAATTAAAAATGAAATGCTCTTTTTTCTGACACTGAAAATATATTTATTTTATTTTATTATCTTTGTCTTTGCTTCTTGCTTGAGCTGTGTTTATGATGATATTTTTTAAAAAAAATATTATTTTTTATTTCTTCATTAAGTGTATGTAGTTTAAGATTATGACACTGTGTATTCTACATATGTGAAGTATTTATTACCTCAATTTAACTTATTTTGTTAATTTTTATTTTATTTCTTCATTAGGTGTATGCAGTTTAAAACTATGACACTGTGTATTTTATATATGTGAGGTATTTATTACCTCAAGTCAACTTGTTTTGTACATTTTTAAATATTTCTTTTAATATCTCCTCACTTTACTTCCTGATTTTCATCCTCAACTCTCTTTAAAAGTCACTTCCGTGTAGTTATTTTTGTGTGTTTTAAAAATACTAAAGTATTTTTAATTTCTTCCTTTGTATAAAGTAGTGATTGTAATATTAATTGTGTAAATTTTACTTTTTACATTTTCTGTTTCAACTCCTGCTGCTCTTGTTTATACTGCCTGCAATTTAACAGTAAATGCTCTGATGACTATTTCACTTTACATTGAAAACATTAATTATTTTCGTATGTAGGTAATCTGCAAAGATATGATTTAAAATAATCATGTTTTAATTTTAATTGTGTAAATGTTGTAAAGGTTAACCTTTCATATTTGTATAATTCTTTTAACTTTATGACTAAATTAAATCTTGTAGCATATGTTTTGTATTACTGTTCTTGATTTGTATTTTGTTATTTTATTAATCATTCCTCTTTGGCAATTTCCTCAATATCTTTTTTGATATAAGATAAAGAAATATGCCTTGAGTCTGCATTAATAATTGCATTTTCTGAGTTTAAAGCTCTTTGTTTAACTGCTTTATCTGCTAATTCATTTCCTGGTATTTGGCTATGGCTGAGAATTCAGTGTATATGAATTAACTTTTGACTTTGTTGTAATTGCTGTAGACTTAACTGAATTTGTTGTAACACTTCAGTATTTGCAGATTTTTGTAACTTTTATATTGCAGTTTGACTATCTGATAATTGTTGAATAAGCAAATCAAGAAACCAAAAAGCAATCAAGTCACACATATGATATATTATTGTCATAGGCCTCATAAACTACTCAGTTCAGAGACTTAAACCCTTTTTTTCAATTCTCAAAGCCAGTGGTGGTTGCGAAAGCATGATGAATTTAAACATATCACAAAGTTGTCACAATCCTCACACCAAAAATGAGTGAAAATCACAAAAACAACAACACAACAACCACAACACCTTTTTTCTTAATTTGTCATGTAAGAATTAAATTTAAATCTATCTTACACTGCTTTTACAAATCACAAAACATTAAAAACACATTGTTATTCACTGCTTTCTGCCTTTGTTATTACTCAACACACGTCAAATCACGGTTCTTGAGAATTTTGGTGAGGTGTAAGCACTAAACCTTAAATCAATCACCTTGCAAAATATCATGAAACTTCACTTTTTCTGCATTTTCCTTCATGCTTTACAATACTAAAGGTCATTCTTTTTGAGTTTGACATAAAGGACTGTAAAAAGCTCAGATTAGTAAAAAAGCCTGCAGGGGAAAGCGCTATTCTGAGTACAAGAGATATAAAGAACTCTCATAAAGCATTTCATATATAAAGAGTAAAGATCAGTGAGTCTATATCATTTTCTATTTGAATAAGCTCAGATTAAGTCAGGCTACAGGTGATTTTAAGGGCTTTTATAAGACTTAAATTTCTAAGGATCATAGGGGCTACTTATTCTGAGTATCAAAGATAGAAAATGAGGCCTTTAGACTCTTGATTGTGCTTGAGTTTATAAAGGAAGGGATATTAAACTTGAAGTAAATTCAGGATATCACCAGGACTAGAATGTCAAGAAAACATTAAAAAATGTTATAATGAATATAACATCAGACATGAAGTCTGAAAACAGTAGTCAGTGCACTACACCTACACTTATACTGGTGGCATTCATAACAAAGGAAAACTACTTTGTTATGAATAATAATTAAAACAGCCCATTCACCTTCTCACAAACACACAGGCAAATCAAAAAAGTCACATTGCAAGGTAAAAAACACAAAAACATCACTTCCTCACAGGAAAGTCAACCGGCGAAGATGTGAATTTAAAGTTCAGAGGAAAACTGTGAAAATCTGCAAAACAGTGAACAGAGTAAAAGTGGAAAAATGCTGAATTTGAGACACAAAATGATGAAATCACTGTATTTAGCAGCAAATTCTGCGCTGCTAAATCTAGTCAATGCATCACACCCGTCGCAAAAATTTAACCTAAATCAGGCAATTTTCCACCTCGCAAAGTTGCAAAACTCACAAAATGTGAAAAGTCCACAATTGGCAAATTTGAACACAAACGTGCAAAATCACCACTTGCAAAGCCAAATTCAGGTCATAAATTCTAAAATGAATTTACTACTGCGCAAAACAGACAGTGTGAATGCAAGTGTAAAAACAGCTGCAGAAAATATGAGGAAAATGCAAAAAGCTGCAAATGCAGCATTTGCACAAAATAGTCATTTTTTATTTATTTCTTCATTAAGTGTATGCAGTCTAAGACTATGACACTGTGTAGTTTACATATGTGAGGTATTTATTACCTCAAGTCAGCTTATTTTGTTAATTTCTTTTGTGACTGTTATTGGTGTCAGAATTGCACATTTTTAAATATTTCTTTCAATATCTCCTCACTCTACTCCCTGATTTCCGTCCTCAACCCCCTCTAAAAGTCACTTCCGTGTAGCTATTTTTGTGTGTTTTAAAAATACTAAAGTATTTTTAATCCCTTCCTTTGTACAAAGTAGTGATTGTAATGTTAGTTGTGTAAATCCTGCTTTTTGCATTTCCTTTTTCACCTCTTGCTGCTCTTGTCTATACTGTCTGCAATTTAACAGTAAATGCTCTGATGACTGTTTTACCTTATACTGAAAACATTGATTGTTTTCATATGTAGGTAATCTGCAAAGATATGATTTAAAATAGCTGTGTCCTAGTTTTAATTGTGTAAATGTTGTAAAGGTTAACCTTTCACATTTGTACAATTCTTTTGACTTTATAATTAGGTTAAGCCTTGTAGCATATGTCTTGTATTGTTGACCTTGATTTGCATTTTGTCATTTTATTAATCATTCCTCTTTGGCAATTTCCTCAATATCTTTTTTAATATAAGATAAAGAAGTATACCTTGAGTCTGCATTAATAACTGCATTTCCTGAGTTTAAAGCTCCTTGTTTGACTGCTTTATCTGCTAATTCATTTCCTGATATTTGACTGTGGCTCAGAATTCAGTGTATATGAATTAACTTTTAACTTTGCCGTAATTCCTGCAGGTTTGACTGAATTTGTTGTAAAATTTCTGTATTTGCAGATTTTTGCAATTTTTGTATTGCAGTTTGACTATCTGTAAATATTCAGATGTTTTTCCCTAAAAACTGTCTTTGTATTGCTTGTTTTGTAGCCTGCATTATAATATAAAGCTCTGCATCTAGTACTTTCATGTACTGACCTAGAAAGTAACTTTTTGTACTTGTATAATTGTCTTTTATACAGTAAATTTCAGCTCCTATATGATCTTTTGTACTTTGTGTTGTCTTTACACTGATTTTTGACTCATCAGTGTAAAAGACTGATGTTTTGCATGCAATCAAATGCTTTACTTGAGTAAAGTGTTTTTTAATTGTGATTTCTTTTGTTTCTGCTGAAACTTGAATATCTGCAATATGTGTATTACTTTGTAGACATGGTTTTTGAGCTGTAATAAGATTTTACACTTGTCTTAATGATATTAATGTAGATATACTGTTTAGTATTTTAATTAATTGTGTAGGGTGTTTTTTCCCTGGTGTATTTTAATTTCAGTCTAGAAATTTAAAGTTTATAAGTATGTCTTGACCTATTTGTGACTTTGACAGGTATGAAGTGAGTATTCTCTGCTTGATACAATGATTTTCTGGTAAGGTTATAATTCTTAATGCATATTTCCTGCATTTTTTGTCTAATCTGACTTGTATCAGCTGAATATTTGCTTCAATTTTCATTGCAGCTCTCAGGGAAGTTCTAAAAGCTCTTAAGATCTTGTGTAATGCTGAGTTTTGCAATTTTTCTAATTGCTTCAAGTAGCCTTTCTGGTTTTTCCATCAAATTTCTGACCCATAGTCACTAATTGATGTAATGCATGCTTGATAAAGTTGTTTTGCATTTTTAGCTGAAAGACCTCATTCTGAATTTGTTAATCTATTGATTAAGTGCATTACTCTGATTGCTGTGGAGACTTTTTTTTGAACATGTGTTTTAAAGTTTAGTTTTCTGTCTAGTCAAACTTTTAATCACTTGACTTCTTTGACTGGTTTTACCACCATGTCATTTGATAGTGTAATACTGTTTTCCACAGGTTTTCTTGACTTTTCAAAGTGAATTAATTCAGATTTACTGTCATTAAACTGTACTGCATTTGTTTCTGCTCATAAGAAGACTGTTTCAGCTGTTAATTATAATTTTAAACAATTTTCTGCAGCTGATTTTCCAGTAATATATAGTGTCACATCATTTATATACCTGGGTTTTCCCATATCTGAGAATTTGGCCTTGATTTTTGGGAATAAATACTTTATATATATCAATAGGCTGTCATTTGGGTCAGGTCAGGCCGGGTTCATGGTCAAAGACCTGACCCACGGGTCCGGCCCCTCCATGGACCCGGTATCCAGTGGCCAACCGGGTTGACCCTGAGGTACCCACATAGACACTGAACTAACTCAATCAGGTTAACTCCCGCGCGCTAAACTTTAATTTTTGAGCCGCGAACTTCAAAAAATAGATAAGGCCGCAAGGTAATGCCCTTATTAAATATGACATTACGACTTGATTTCTTTGCAACTCTATTGAATTGTAGAGCTTAATGCGCCCGTCAATTTGATGCAAAAATCATCAAAAACGGATCACGGCGCATTGCGTTGTGTGGGTTTGAAGTTCACGGTGGCGAACATCGTCAATCAATCAACTTGACGAAAGTGTCAACTTTCAAACTCACATAACTTAATGCGCAGCGATCCGTTCTTGATGATTTTTGCATAGAATTGACGGGCGCGTTGAGTTCTATAATATATTAAATTATGGAAGGGTTTAGCCCTAATTATTGCGGCTCTCAGTGTCCTAATTACCCTCAGTGTCTGCCTTCATTACCCGCCCCGACCTGACACGCCAAGGTGGGTTCAAAATCACTGAGACACAGTCACCTGACCCGGCCTGACCCGGCCTGACCCGGCCTGACCCGGCCTGACTCAGTGTCGCCCCGACCCGCGGTGACAGCCTATATATCAAAAACAGTATTGAGGATATTGATGATACTTGTAAAATTCAAATCTTGATATTTTGCATTTCTTGTCTTTCATCATCAAAGGCTAATCCTGATTTTCTATTTTCTAGAAAGGATTTTGTTCATGATTTTATTTGTACTGATAACTTCAATTTCTTCATAATTAAAAGTAATTGCAGTAGTAATACATGATTAAAAGCTCCCTTGACGTCTAGTAATAAACATGACAGAATATTGTCTTTGTTCTGAGCTGATTCTATATCATGTGTTAAGGCTAGTACTGCATTAATTACTGATTTTTGTTTTCTTCCTCTGATTTAATCTTGATCTAATAAGTCTGTGACTTGACTTAAATATGATAATCTAGTTGTCATGATTTTCTCTGCCACTTTGCCTAAATAGTTTAATAATGTAATTATTCTGTAAGCTTTTGATTTTGAATAATCTGGCTTTCCTGGCTTTTTTAGAATAACACTCATGCCTTAATGTCAACATTCCGGGTAAAAGCCTGCTTGAATTAATTGTTTATAAATTGTAAACATTAATTCTAGTATTGCCTGATATGCTTTTTGAATAATAACAAAGGAAATATTATCTAATCCAGGTGCTTTCTTTGTGAAGGATATAAATATAACTTATTTAACTTCATTTTCTGTTAAGTCTGATCAATTTACATGTATTGTGTCTTAATCATCCTCAATTTCAGCTGTAGAAGGTTCTGAATACATTGCTGTAATGAATGCTTGACATTTGTCTTGAAATTTCTGACATAATATACCATTTTGATCTTGTATTGATGGTATTTTCTTCATAAGTCGTGGCTTTGTGTATTTATATACTTGAAATATATCTTTTCCACTTGCTTCTGTAAGAAATGTTGTTCAGGATTTTTGTTTTGCATTTTTAATAACTTGAAAGTACTCAGATCTGCTTTTTGTGAATTTAATTCACTGTCTTTCAGATTGATCATGCTTGTTGTAATGTCTTCTTACTGTTAACATTTCTTTTCTTAACCTGATGAGGTTTTCTGTTCATCATACTTTGAATTTGTTGCATGATTTTCATCTAGAAATATTAGTGTTTTTCACAGTTTGTGCAATTAAGTTTCTTAAGTTTTCAGCCATTTGTTTTAATGACTGATTTAAACTTATTACTTTTGCATTTTGCTGTAATTCCTTTATGAAGTTCTTTCAATCCACTTTTTGTATGTTAAACAGCGCGTTGAATGAGCTTTTCATCAGTGTAAGGTTTTCAGTAATTATTGAAAACTGAATAACCTCATGATCTGAATCAGTATAAACTTCTTCATTGACTTGTCAATCAATTATTTTCAGTATTAATTGATTTGTTGCAAATGTTAAGTCTAGAACTGATGAATATTGTTTATTTACAATATGTTTAGTGAACATCATAATATCTGATATATTGACTAAATCACAATGATTTGTTTGCAGTCATTGTAATAAGCTTTCTGCATTTTTTGCATCTGTGATTGTGAAGTTCTATCATGCGTGATGTGTATTAAAATCTTCACAGACTAAAGTTCTTAATGTTGCAGTTATTTAACTTAACACCCTTTCTACTGTTCATGTATTTAATTCAGGCTGAAGAGACTTTTCATTATATATATTCAATAGTAGAATTTCTTCTAAACCTGATGCAGAAATAGACAGAGCTTATAAATCTGCATTCTTTAATATATCTGATTTAAGCGTGCATTTTATTCCTTTGTTTGCTTTTGTAATAAATGCTAAAACTCATGGTCTGAGTTCTGACGTTGAGATAATGCTAATAAATGCTGAGTGTGAAATAGTACTGTTATTTGGCTCAATTCATGATTCTTGAATTAACATAATATTTATTTTCCCCACTGCAGCTTCTAGACATGATTGCATGATGTTTGTTAATTTATTGCAGTTATATTGAAAAATCTGTATTTTAAATAATTCCTGCAGGTCTGTGTTTAAATGTTGTGTGTTTATACTACACATTATTTATTCATGATTAAAGGGTCTCTGTCTGTTGAATAAAGTTCAACTGCTTTGTAATATTCACAGTCTTTGCTATTCACCTGATGATTTTCTTTGCAATTTGCACACTTTATTATTGTGTGACTGCATATTTCTTGTCTCTTTTTGTAAATAAAGCACGTGTGCTTCCTGATATAATGATTTTCAGTGCATATTTAGCATTTGGCTTCATGCATGCACTTATGCTGTGTGTGATCAAATTCTTGACATTTGATGCATTGCTCATAAGGTTTGCAGTCTGTGTATTCCGCGGTATGCAGTGAATTTTCAGTCATTATTAACTTAAATCTCAAAGCTTTTTCAGCCTCTTGACTGCTTGCAAAGGCAATGACTGCAGATGAATGCTTTTTAAATTTTCTACTCTCTGCTGTAAACATTCAGCTTGATTTACACATTAATTTTAAACCTTTATTGAAGATCTTCACCTCATTTTTTAATAATTGCATTCCCTCTGCATTGTCAAAAATCTCTGTATATACTCTGTGTAAAATTATCTTATATCATTTCTGATCTTTTCACACATGAACTAGATTCAAGTTTAATTCTGGCTAGGCTGTCATTTGAGTCAGGTCAAGTCAAGTTGATGATTAAGAACTTGATTTACAGATTCAGCCTCTTCATGAACCTGATATTCAGTGATCAATCAGGTCAACCCTGAGGTACTCATGTGAACACTGAACTAATCATATACAGTTAAAATTGCTTAATCATCATAACAGTAGTAAGTTTAATATAAGTAATAACATCACTTTTCTTCTCATGTTATCACAGCTTTGCATTGTGTTGTTATCAAAGATAAATATTATGATAATTGAATACTTTTACATATTTTTAATTGAATTATTAATCCACAAAGACTGATATTATACATTGTGAACACTGTGCAAACATGAAGAAAAACATGATATGTTAGAAAAGTAATGCTTAAAGGTAATGCTCAAAGGTAATGTTTATCTAGAATTTGTGATGACTGTATACTTTTTTTAACTTTGCAGACTGTATTTATAACTGATCTTGTAACACAACCTGATGTTGATCTGCAGATAACAATACTGATTGACTGATGCTGATAATGATGTGTCACTCATATGTTGAATTCATAGATTGCTTGCTTTAACTGACTGCAGTTGATTTTCTCTGAGCTTCACTCCTTCATGCTGAAGTGAGGGAGGTCATCAGGTCATTAAATGATAAAAATATATTAAAATCATCTTGCCCTCTGCTCTTCAACACATCTTCAATTGTAATAAAAGTGTTTAAGTCATCACTCTGCCTCATTTTCACCCTCATCTGATACATATCAGCAAGTTCATCTACTCTCATATCATCTGAATTATTCATGTTGAACTCATCATAATTATCACTGTTCATTGTCACTGTTTTGCACTTAATAAAGATAAGCTTCCTTCATTGAGGTATCTTCATGAACTCATAAGCCTCCTCATCATCTGTTATAATTAACTCATTCAAAACAGAGGCTTCTTGAGCTCAAGTTTCAGAGGTGCTGACTTTCTCATCATTGTCATCATTATCAATGAGGTCATTCAACAAGGTGTTTTGCTCATAATACTTGATTAAACAGAGCATATGTATAGTCTCAGTGCTCAGATGTTCACATCATTAATTGCAGATGTCTTTAATTATATTAAAGATGCATTTCATGCTTACTTCAAAGGCACATACAGCAAGAACATCTCTTGTCATTTGAGAGAAACCTTTGAGGTCACTGTAGTTGACACTTCACATTTAATGATGTAATTAACTCAAGCCTCATATCAGCATTACCTTTGAGTATTACCTTTAGTGAATCATTGACATAATTGACTGATGTGAAAAGATATTTAAAAATATCATCTTGAATATTTATTCATCATTGATCCTTCAGCTTCATCTGTTTAATTAATGTGTTAAAATTCATATTCTGTGATTGACCTGCAGTGGTAGTTAAGTTCATAGTCAGACTCTCATATTTTGAGTAATGTAAATCATAATAATCTTGAAACTGTTGATTTTATTTAATTTCTTAAGATTTTGTTACTTCCTTCCTCTATGATGCATTAGTCATGATCAAGCAGATATATGCATTGAAGTTATCTTATACTTGATTATCTTACATGACAGGTTTAAAACAGTTGCAAGATTATAAATCTGTCATTAACTTGCTTGTGAATTTTTATAATAATCCCTCAACTTATCCTAACAGGCTTTCAGGGCAGTGATCAGTTCATGTTTTCAGAGAATAATTTTTAACTGTATTCAGTGACAGTGATCTGCAATGTGACTGATGAGTTAATTGTACACATATCAGATCTTATGTATTATAACTTCAGTAATTTTTGAAAGTGCTGCAGTTCAGTCTTTAAATGATTTTAATAATGTTAAAAGGTAACAGACCTGTTCTCATTCTGAATTAATAATTGCAAGAATTCAGAGCTTTTTATCTTGTTTATTAAGAAAAAAGTTGCGCAGAGCCTCTCATAGAACATAAGTTTGAAGAAGCATGTCATATGTGAAATTTCATCACATCTTAACATCTTAAATCATTTGAAGAGGTTTTTAATTTAAGTTGTCTGCATAAACTTGCTGTTGAATATCTGCAAATTGTTCAAATCTCTGTGAGAAAGAGTTGATTATGATTGAGAGATACTGAATCTGTCACATGTTGTTAATATTCAGGCATTATCAATGAGCATTATCATTTCACTTGCTTTTTGCATGATGTTAATCAAAGATATCTTCTCTTAAATTTTTGTCAACTTGTCTGCATTTCATATCTTCATATGATGATCATTTTTGATGTTCACATCAAGTGACCTCAGTAAAGCCTTGACAGCAAGAGCTAAAACATGTGTCATGCATGATATTATTACTTCAGCATTGTCTCATTGAATATCATGATCATCACTCAAGACTGACTTCAGATGTGTGTGCATAGTGATGTTATTAAAGATGTTATTCATAATGATAATGAAGAGCTTGTTCTTGATTTTAAAAATCTTCAGAACATTAAAAACATGACCTGTCAAAATGACTTTAATATGTGACTTATTTACATGCTCAAATCTCAATAAGGCCTCATTGTAGTTTCAGTTATTATCAATGTAATAAGCAGTAACTGTCAAGAAGGATAAGTGATTATGAGATTAATAATTTAAAGTTAATGACACTTTACTGTTTGTCTGAGCAAGACTCTCTTATACAGTGAGTATCACTTTTTGATATCAATCTGTGACAAGGTTTCAGATTTTATTGTGGCAACATCAGCAATTTAACAAGTTAACTCTGAGTTAATTTTTAGCACTTTGAGCGCTCTGAGCTTCTGATCTCATGTCTCAGCTAACAGCCGCTCTTAGCAACCTATGAGCACTTTGAGCTCAACCTTAAATCTTGAGCGGAACATCAAAATTTTGTGATAAAAAAACAGTTATTAAAACAATTGTTTAAACAAGTACACACACAGTGTTATAATAACAGTAAAACTTATAATAAGTAAACTTTTGCTAAAATTCACTTTTCTGCAATAAAAAATCATGATTTGTTGAGTCTGAAAGCACTGTATAAGTGTTGAGTTCTGAATATTTAAAGAACTTCAAGATTTTCACCACTTAAAAATTTACACACTTTAATAACTTTTGCAACTCAACAGATATGAAGAAACTTTCAATGCATAAATTATAAAAAACAGTATTATCTATTAATGTTAAATTAAAAGTTTCTTCATAACTGCTATTGTTGTTAAGTTATATTTAATTCAAGTTAAGTTATATTTAATTCAAGTTTTCAACAGCGAAAAATCTTTCAAAAAAAGTCACATACTTTGAATAACTATTGCGCTTTTATACTTATAATATAACTTTCAGTCTATAAGTTGTAGAGAAGAAGCTATTAAACAGTTCTATAACTTAAAGTTTTTTTATAACTGTTGTTGTTAAAAAGTTACATTGATTTCAAACTTCCAGTGATGAAAATCACAACATTAATAAACAAACTTTTAATGACTTTTTGAATAACTCAACAACTTATGAAGAAATCTTTAGTTTGTAAAGTGTACAGAATAAAGAGATTTAAAACTTTTCAATAAAAAGTTTCTTATTATTCATGAAGGTATAATAGTTATTTAAAGTATAAAATTTGTATGAACTAATTTACTGCTCAGAGAGTGCTCTGAGCGCATAAAGTACTATTAACTAAAACCTTATTTTTAAGCAGGCTGTCAAGTTGCGGATGCAGAGTCAGCTTGCTTCAACAACTCATAATCAGCATGATATATCAGTCATTCAAGATGCTGCATAATTAAAACATTATGTTTAAAAATTACCTCTTCAATCTCCTCTGACATTTATACTCATTAATCAGTAGATAATGTCAGTAAATAATGCTCATATCTGCTTACCTTCTTCTCTTCATCATCAGCATCAGTGTCATCATTATTTTTATTGTCATCTTCATCATCATCTTCATCCTCTTCATCATTAATATTAATGTCTTCATCATCATCATTCCTCTCATTGATGCATATTAAGTTTCACTCAATTTTGTTACTTTTTCACAGCAAGGCTTGAAGGAACTCATCTTTCACATCTTCATGCTTAAAGATAATCTCATTTTGAATACTCATGAGATTTTGTTTGAGTCATTCTGTTATAAGTGTAAATAACTTGCAAAATGAGCATTATTTATCAACCTTACCTGATAACTTCTTCTTGAAACATTTTGCAGACTCAACTTCTCAGGCATTTTTTAATAAGATTTAATGTTCATTATAACTCATTTTATTTCAACCTGATGTTATCTTTTATATTTTTTAATGACATTTCAACTTAGCCTGCTCATCTGCATTCTTAGCACGTGCAATTATAACTTGATTATCAGTTTTATTATAACACTTTTGCTGCTTTCTGATCATGTTTTCATGCTGACTATATTCATTGAGGTGCTTTTGCAGAGTGATTAATATAACATTTATCTTACATTAACCTGCTCACTGAGGCGTGATAGGTAAATTAGTCATGATGAAGTGAGGAAAAAACTTAATTGCATCATTATTACATAAATTAGTGATCTGTCTTTTATGATGTGAGTATTATCTTTGATCATTATCTTGCTTCTGACATAAGAGAGTGAGAAAACAGGTGATCAAGTGTACTGATGAAGAAATGATGTAAATTAAACAGTAAGTATTAATAATTGTCATTATCATTGACATGTGAGCAGTACCTGAAGAAATGAGACATGTTGTTAAATGATGAAAAAAGATGAATATTGAAGAGAGCTGATATGCACAGCTGATAAATTATTCTTTAACTTGTGAATTTTAATACTGAGGCTTATGTGATTAAAAGCGCTGCTAGACAGGATCTGATGTTGATATTAATTTACAACATTACTTAAATGATGAGGTAAAGTGCAAATCAAATGATAATAACATGAGCAGAGGTGAATTGCGCAAGAAATGTTTATATTTATGTATTTTAATTGTGTTTCTGAAAACTTGTGTTAATATCACAGCATCCCGCCTCTGCAGTGAATGCATCAGAAGTTAAATGTTGATGTTACAACATTTCACCTTTACAGTGAATGTGCTGAAAGTGTTATATTGATCTGACAACTTGATTACAGATGTGAAATCTGCAGCTGATCATGTTCTTCTTTTTATGCATTTTAGCATCCCCTTTTTACATCTCATTATTGAAGTTTCAGCTAGGTAATGCTTCTAGATAACACTTGCAGTATTTATTCATGCTGACAGAGGTTTACTTCTCTTCAGATCTTTAAGCTCTGCATACTTTCCTCATTATTTTTAATGCACATCTTTCATGTTGTCCTTCACTTAAATACCTGTCAGTTAAGTAATGCTCATAAATAATGTCTGCATTCATTTTTGATGATTGATATTTTATTATCTTCAGATCTTACACACCTTTTTGATATGCTTCTTCATCTTTGACATATCTTTTCAACTTCAATGCACTTCATCACCTTCAGCAAACTCATCATCTTTAATGCATCTCATCACCTTCAGAACTCATCACCTTCAACATATTTCATCATCTTTAACACACTCAGTCATCTTCAACTCACTCTGTCACAATCATCACTTTCTGTCATATTCAACATATTTTTTTAATGCACCTCTTGCCTCTTCTAGCTAGTCATACGCCTTCATCACTTTTCACAAGTATAGTTAGACAAGTCAACACTCATAGTAATGCTGAAAGCTAATGCCTACTAAGTAATTGAAGTATGATGAGTATCAAGAGTGAAGTTAAACATCTGTCAGCTGTCCCTCCTCCTTTTAAAGATGAGCTTCATCAAGTCAGAAAGTCAGTGAAGATCTACAAATCATCAAAGAATAAAGCTGCAGAGAAGCATCAGAAAGATTTAACACAATGATGATTAATTGCATAATTTACACCTTGAGGAAAAGGACCTGCTCACTCAGAGTAATCAGAGGTTTTGTGAAAGGTCAAGTCAGGAAGTAAGTTTCTCATATTAATTAATAATGTCAGAAGTTAATGCCCTTTTGCAGTGAGGACCCTTCATAAAATTAAACATTATCAACTTATGAAAGAGCTGCTTATTCTGAAAGCTGCATTTTAACATTTGATACATGAAATCATGATCAATCTGCCAGGCATGCAGAACATCAATGTTAAAGAAATATATTAACAGAAGACTGCTCTGCTGATGTTGCAGAAGTCAACAGAGATGTTGTTGATTTCATTTTTTAAAAGTAGGTTGTCTGAAATACAAAGTAATGCTAAAGTTAATGCCCTCACGCAGATATCAATTTGCTCATCATTCATGAAAAGTGAATCACTATTTAGAGTAAGGATATAATTTTAACAAAACATCTCTTGCTTCTTGATTCAAGTGAAAATCTTGCGCTGTATATCATTGAAATGCAGGATTCAAGGGCTATACCTGCTTCAAGGCAGCATGATGGCTGAAGAAGTAATGTTAAATGATAATGCTTAAATTGTTTCTGTAGAATAGGATACTAGTGTAGTAATAAGAACATGAAACTTGAACTGAGATCATTCTGGCCTGCATAAGTGATAACTTTAATGCGCAAAAGTAAAGTTTTAACCCTTGTGTGGATAGAATGCATCATGTATAAATAGGCTGTCACCGCGGGTCGGGGCGACACTGAGTCGGGCCGGGTCGGGCCGGGTCAGGTGGCAGTGTCTCAGTGATTTTGAACCCACCTTGGCGTGTCAGGTCAGGGCGGGTAATGAAGGCAGACACTGAGGGTAATTAGGACACTGAGAGCCGCAATAATTAGGGCTAAACCCTTTCATAATTTAATATATTATAGAACTCAACGCGCCCGTCAATTCTATGCAAAAATCATCAAGAACGGATCGCTGCGCATTAAGTTATGTGAGTTTGAAAGTTGACACTTTCATCAAGTTGATTGATTGACGATGTTCGCCACCCTGAACTTCAAACCCACACAACGCAATGCGCCGCGATCCGTTTTTAATGATTTTTGCATCAAATTGACGGGCGCATTAAGCTCTACAATTCAATAGAGTTGCAAAGAAATCAAGTCACAATGTCATATTTAATAAGGGCATTACCTTGCGGCCTTATCTATTTTTTGAAGTTCGCGGCTCAAAAATTAAAGTTTAGCGCGCGGGAGTTAACCTGATTGAGTTAGTTCAGTGTCTATGTGGGTACCTCAGGGTCGACCCGGTTGGCCACTGGATACCGGGTCCGTGGAGGGGCTGGACCCGTGGGTCAGGTCTTTGACCATGGACCTGGCCTGACCTGACCCAAATGACAGCCTATGTATAAAGGCTTGATGAGTCTTGCAGGACCCTCAGTGTCTTACTTTATTACTCACCCTGACCTGACACATCAAGGTGAGTTCAAAATCACTGAGACACTGCCACCTGACTCAGCTTGACTCAGCCTGACTCAGTGTCACCCTGACCCGCAGTGACAGCCTAATTCTGGCTCTCAGATATTTCTATATTGCAATAACTCTTCTGCACTGCTCTCTTCTACCGCAGTGAGGATTATGCTATTTTGTGATCTAGAAATAATAGCTGTTGTGACCAACACCTTTGCAATTTTTGCATTTTTCAATGCATTGTTGACTTTGTCTCAAACTTGCATTGAGTTGAAGCTTGCCGTTGCAATTGATGTTTTTGATGTTAACAGTACTCTGCATTTCCTTTGTGTAATCTGCTTAGTCTCTTTGACTAATGCAGACTTTTGCGCCTTTTTAACCACCTCCGTCCATGGTTTATTGCTGTTTTGGGTCAACATTTGCGTAAATGTTGATTTTGAGCTTTGGTGTTTTTGGGTGTTTTCAGCATTTTCAGTCATACTCACTGAAAAGTTACCTGATTGAGCTGAATTTTTCACCATATATTCAGGCCCTTGTTTTGCACTAGTACTGAAGGTTTCAGCCTTATCTGATGCAATTCAACTGTTTTGTATTTCCGCGTGCTGTTTTTGGCTGTTTTGTGCAAACGCTGCATTTGCAACTTTTTGCATTTTCCCCGTGTTTTCTGCAGCTGTTTTTACGGTTGCATTCACACTGTCTGTTTTGCGCAGTAGTAAATCCATTTTAGAATTTATGGCCTGAATTTGGCTTTGCAAGTGGTGGTTTTGCATGTTTGTGTTCAAATTTGCCAATTGTAAACTTTTCGCATTTTGTGGGTTTTGCGACTTTGCGAGGTGGAAAATTGCCTGATTTAGGTCAAATTTTTGCGACGGGTGTGATGCATTGACTAGATCTCACAGCGCAGAATTTGCTGCTAAATACAGTGATTTCATCATTTTGTGTCTCAAATTCAGCGTTTTTCCACTTTTACTCTGTTCACTGTTTTGCAGATTTTTGCAGTTTTCCTCTGAACTTTAAATTTACACCTTCGCCGGTTGGCTTTCCTGTGAGGAAGTGGTGTTTTTGCGTTTTTTACCTTGCAATGTGGCTTTTTTGATTTGCCTGTGTGTTTGCGAGAAGGTGAATGAGCTGTTGTGATTGTTATTCATAACAAAGTAGTTTTCCTTTGTTATGAATGCCGCCGGCGTAGGTGTAAGTGTAGTGCATTGACTACTGTTTTTAGACTTCATGTTTGATGTTATATTCATTATAACACTTTTTTAATGTTTTTCTGATGTTCTGGTCCTGGTGATATCCTGAATTTACCTCAAGTTTAATATCCCTTCCTTTATAAACTCAAGCACAATCAAGAGTCTAAAGGCCCCGTTTTCTATCCCTGATACTCAGAATAAGTAGCCCCTATGATCCTTAGGAATTTAAGCCTTATAAAAGCCCCTAAAATCACCTGTCACCTGGCTTAATCTGAGCTTATTCAAATAGAAAATGATATAAACTCGCTGATCTTTACTCTTTATATATGAAATGCTTAATGAGAGTTCTTTATATCTCTTGTACTCAGAATAGCGCTTTCCTCTGCAGGCTTTTTTACTAATCTGAGCTTTTTACAGTCCTTTATGTCAAACTAAAAAAGAATGACCTTTAGTATTGTAAAGCATGAAGGAAAATGCGGAAAAAGTGAAGTTTCATGATATTTTGCAAGGTGATTGATTTAAGGTTTAGTGCTTACACCTCATCAAAATTCTCAAGAATCATGACTTGATGTGTGTTAAATAATAACAAAGGCAGAAAGCAGTGAATAACAATGTGTTTTTAATGTTTTGTGATTTGTAAAAGCAGTGTAAGATAGATTTAAATCTAATTCTTACATGACAAATCAAGAAAAAAGGTATTGTGGTTGTTGTGTTGTTGTTTTTGTGATTTTTGATCATTTTTGGTGTGAGAATTGCAACAACTTTGTGATATGCTTGAATTCATCATGCTTTCACAACCACTGCTGGCTTTGAGAATTGGAAAAAAGGGTTTAAGTCTCTGAACTGAGTAGTTTATAAGGCCTATGACAATGATATATTATATGTGTGACTTGATTACTTTTTGATTTTCTTGCTCCTGTACTGCGTTTGTTTCTACAAAAAAGTCAAAAACAGCACGCGGAAATACAAAACAGTCAAATTGCATCAGATAAGGCTGAAACCTTCAGTACTAATGCAAAAGAAGAGCCTGAATCTATGGTGAAAAATTCAACTCAATCAGGTAACTTTTCAGTGAGTATGACTGAAAATGCTGAAAACGCTCAAAAACACCAAAGCCCAAAATCAATATTTGTGCAAATGTTGACTCAAAACAGCAATAAACCATGGACGGAGGTGATTAAAAAGGCGCAAAAGTCTGCATTAATCAAAAAGACTAAGCAGATTACACAAAGGGAACGCAGAGTATTGTTAACATCAAAAACATCAATTGCAACAGCAAGCTTCAACTCAATGCAAGTTTGAGACAAAGTCAACAATGCATTGAAAAATGCAAAAATTGCAAAGATGTTGATCACAACAGCTACTATTTCTAGATCACAAAATAGCATAATCCTCACTGTGATAGAAGAGAGCAGTGCAGAAGAGCTATTGCAACATAAAAATATCTGAGAGCCAGAATTAAACCTGAATCTAGTTTATGTGCGAAAAGACCAGAAATGATATAAGATAATTTTACACAGAGTATCTACAGAGATTTTTGACAATGCAGAGGGAATGCAATTGCTAAAGAATGAGGTGAAGATCTTCAATAAAGGTTTAAAATTGATGTGTAAATCAAGTTGAATGTCTACGGCAGAGAGTAGAAAATTCAAAAAGCATTCATCTGCAGTCATTGCCTTTGCAAGCAGTCAAGAGGCTGAAAAAGCCTTGAGAATTAAGTTAATAATGGCTGAAAACTCACTACATACTGCAGAATACACAGACTGCAAACTGTATGAATAGGCTGTCATTTGAGTCAGGTCAGGCCGGGTCCATGGTCAAAGACCTGGCCCACGGGTCCGGCCCCTCCACGGACCCGGTATCCAGTGGCCAACCGGGTCGACCCTGAGGTACCCACATAGACACTGAACTAACTCAATCAGGTTAACTCCCGCGCGCTAAACTTTAATTTTTGAGCCGCGAACTTCAAAAAATAGATAAGGCCGCAAGGTAATGCCCTTATTAAATATGACATTGCGACTTGATTTCTTTGCAACTCTATTGAATTGTAGAGCTTAATGCGCCCGTCAATTTGATGCAAAAATCATCAAAAACGGATCGCGGCGCATTGCGTTGTGTGGGTTTGAAGTTCACGGTGGCGAACATCGTCAATCAATCAACTTGACGAAAGTGTCAACTTTCAAACTCACATAACTTAATGCGCAGCGATCCGTTCTTGATGATTTTTGCATAGAATTGACGGGCGCGTTGAGTTCTATAATATACCAAATTATGGAAGGGTTTAGCCCCAATTATTGCGGCTCTCAGTGTTCTAATTACCCTCAGTGTCTGCCTTCATTACCCGCCCCGACCTGACACGCCAAGGTGGGTTCAAAATCACTGAGACACTGCCACCTGACCCGCCCCGACCCGGCCCGACTCAGTGTCGCCCTGACCCGCAGTGACAGCCTAGATTATGTCAGGATTTTCAAGACAAATGTCAAGCATTCATTACAGCAATGTATTCAGAACCTTCTACAGCTGAAATTGAAGATAATCAAGACACAATACATGTAAATTGATCAGACTTAACAGAAAATGAAGTTAAACAAGTTATATTTACATCCTCCGCAAAGAAAGCACCTGAATCAGATGATATTTCCTTTGCTATTATTCAAAAAGCATATCAGGCAATACCAGAATTAATGTTTACAATTTATAAACAATTAATTCAAGCAGGCTTTTACCTGAAATGTTGACATCAAGGCACGGGTGTTATCCTAAAAAAGTCAGGAAAGCCAGATTATTCAAAATTAAAAACTTACAGAATAATTACATTATTAAACTGTTTAAGCAAAGTGGCAGAGAAAATTATGACAACTAGATTATCATATTTAAGTCAAGTCACAGACTTATTAGATCAAGATTAAACTGAAGGAAGAAAACAAAGATCAGCAATTAATGCAGTATTAACCTTAACACATGATATAGAATCAGCTCAAAACAAAGAAAATGTTTTATCATGCCTGTTACTAAATGTCAAGGGAGCTTTTGATCATGTATCACTACTGCAATTACTCTCAATTATGAAGAAATTGAAGTTATCAGTACAAATACAATCATGAACAAAATCCTTTTTAGAAAATAGAAAATCAGGATTAGCCTTTGATGATGAAAGACAAGAAATACAAAAAATCAAGACAGGAATTTCACAAGAATCATCAATATCCTCAATACTGTTTTTGATATATATAAGGCATTTATTCCCAAAAATCAAGGCCAAATTCTCAGATATGAAAAAACCTAACTATATAAATGATGTGACACTATATAATACTGAAAAAGCAGCTGCAGAAAATTGTTTAAAATTACAATCTGCAGTTGAAACAACCTTCTTATGAGCAGAAACAAATGCAGTACAGTTTAATAACAGTAAATCTGAATTAATTCACTTTGAAAAGTCAAGAAAACCTGTGAAAAACAGTATTACATTATCAAATGGCACGGTGATAAAATCAGTCAAAGAAGTCAAGTGGTTAGAAGTTTGACTAGACAGAAAACTGAACTTCAAAACACATGTTCAAAAAAAAGTCTCCACAGCAATCGGAGTAATGCACTTAATCAACAGATTAACAAATTCAGAATGAGGTCTTTCAGCTAAAAATGTAAAACAACTCTATCAAGCATGCATTACATCAATTAGTGACTACGGGTCAGAAATTTGGTGGAAAAATCAGAAAGACTACTTAAAGCAATTAGAAAAATTGCAAAACTCAGCATTATGCAAGATCTTAAAAGCTTTTAGAACTTCCCTGAGAGCTGCAATGAAAATTGAAGCAAATATTCAGCCAGTACAAGTCAGATTAAACAAAAAATGCAGGAAATATGCATTAAGAATTATAACTTTATCAGAAAAT
>KK106982.1:741159-1022480 GCA_000611775.1 Umbilicaria muhlenbergii
TGTTACTAAATGTCAAGGGAGCTTTTGATCATGTATCATTACTGCAATTACTCTCAATTATGAAGAAATTGAAGTTGTCAGTACAAATACAATCATGAACAAAATTCTTTTTAGAAAATAGAAAATCAGGATTAGCCTTTGATGATGAAAGACAAGAAATGCAAAATATCAAGACAGGAATTTCACAAGAATCATCAATATCCTCAATACTGTTTTTGATATATATAAGGCATTTATTCCCAAAAATCAAGGTCAAATTCACAGATATGAAAAAATCTAACTATATAAATAATGTGACACTATATATTACTGGAAAATCAGCTGCAGAAAATTGCTTAAAATTATAATCAACAGCTGAAACAGCCTTCTTATGAGCAGAAACAAATGCAGTACAGTTTAATAACAGTAAATCTGAATTAATTCACTTTAAAAAGTCAAAAAAACCTGCAGAAAACAGTATTACACTATTAAATAACATGATGATAAAATCAGTCAAAGAAGTCAAGTGATTAAAAGTTTGATTAAACAGAAAACTGAACTTTAAAACACATGTTCAAAAAAAAGTATCCACAGTGATCAAAGTAATGCACTTAATCAACAGATTAACAAACTCAGAATGAGGTCTTTCAGTTAAAAATGCAAAACAACTTTATCAAGCATGTATTACATCAATTAGTGACTACAGGTCAGAAATTTGGTGAAAAAATTAAAAAAGTTACTTAAAACAATTAGAAAAATTGCAAAACTCAGCATTACACAAGATCTTAAAAGCTTTTAGAACTTCCCTGAGAGCTGCAATGAAAATTGAAGCAAATATTCAGCTGGTACAAGTCAGATTAAACAAAAAATGCAGGAAATATACATTAAGAATTATAATCTTATCAGAAAATCATTATATCAAGCAGAGAATACCTACTTCATATCTGTCAGAGTCACAAATAAGTCAAGACATACTTATAAACTTTAAATTTCTAGACTGAAATTAAAATACATCAGGGAAAAAACACCCTACACAATTAATTAAAATACTAAACAGTATATCTATATTAATATCATCAAGACAAGTGGAAAAGCCTATTACAGCTCAAAAACCATGACTACAAAGTAATACACAGATTGCAGATATTCAAGTTTCAGCAGAAATAAAAGAAATCACAATTAAAAAACACTTTGCTCAAGTAAAGCAATTGATTGCATGCAAAACAACAGTCTTTTACACTGATGAGTAAAAAATCAGAGTAAAGACAACACAAAGTACAAAAGATCACATAGGAGCTGAAATTTACTGTATAAAAGATAATTATATAAGTACAAAAAGCTACTTTCTAAGTCAGTACATTGAAGTACTAAATGCAGAGCTTTATGCTATAATGCAGGTCATAAAACAAGCAATACAAAGATAATTTTTAAGGAAAAACATCTGAATATTTACAGATAATCAAACTGCAATACAAAAATTACAAAAATCTGCAAATACAGAAGTTTTACAACAAATTCAGTTAAATCTGCAGGAATTATGACAAAGTCAAAAGTTAATTCATATACACTGAATTCCTAGCCACAGTCAAATACCAGGGAATGAATTAACAGATAAAGCAGCTAAACAAGAAGCTTTAAATACAGTTATTAATATAAACTCAAGGCATATTTCTTTATCTTATATCAAAAAAGATATTGAGGAAATTGCCAAAGAGGAATGATTAATAAAATGACAAAATGCAAATCAAGGTCAATAATACAAGACATATGCTACAAGACCTGACCTAATTATAAAGTAAAAAGAATTGTACAAATGTGAAAGATTAACCTTTACAACATTTACATAATTAAAACTAGAACACAGCTATTTTAAATCATATCTTTGCAGATTACCTACATATGAAAACAATTAATGTTTTCAGTGTAAGATAAAACAGTTATCAGAGCATTTATTATTAAATTGCAGGCAGTATAAACAAGAGCAGCAGAAGCTGAAACAGAAAATGCAAAAAGCAAAATTTACACAATTAACATTACAGTCATTACTTTGTACAAAGAAAGAAATTAAAAATACTTTAGTATTTTTAAAACACACAAAAATAACTACATAGAAGTGACTTTTAGAGGGAGTTGAGGATGAAAATCAGGAAGTAAGATGAGAAGATATTAAAAAAAATATTTAAAAATATGCAATTTTGACATTAATAGCAGTCACAAAAGAAATTGACAAAACAAGTTAACTTGAGGTAATAAATACCTCACATATGTAGAATACACAGTGTCATAGTCTTAGACTGTATACACTTAATGAAGAAATAAAAAAAATAAAGTTTACACCTCATCAAAATTCTCAAAAACCATGGCTTGATATGTGTTAAGAAGTAATAAAGACAAAAAGCAGTAAATAACAATGTGTTTTTAATGTTTTATGATTTGTAAAAGCAGTATAAGATAGATTTAAATTTAATTCTTACATGACAAGTCAAGAAAAAAGATGTTGTGATTATTATATTGTTGTTTTTGTGATTTTTAATTATTTTTGATGTGAAGATTATGACAGCTTTGTGATATTCTTGAATTCACTGTGCTTTCACAATCACTGCTAACTTTGAGAATTGAAAAAAAGGGTTTAAGTCTCTGAACTGAGTAATTTATGAAGTTTATAATAATGATATATCATATGTATGACTTAATTGCTTTTTGCTGTCATCAAATTATATTATTTCATAATTAAAGAGTCTTTGTCTACTGAATACTGAGTTCATGAAGAGGTTGAACTTATAAATTAAATTTTTAATTATGAACCTGACTTGACTTGACTTAAATGACAGTTTAATAATAAGCTTCTGAAGTTGATATTTTTAAGGCAATGTATGTAAAGATTAATTATGCATAATGAGCTTCTGAAGTCACATGTTTAAGGTTAATGTTTGTGAAGGTTAATCATGCATAATAAGTTTTTAAAGTCAACATTTGAGGCAATTATATGTGAAGGCTGATCATGTGTAATGAGCTTTTAAAGTTGATGTTTGAGGCAATTGTATGTGAAGGTTGATCATGCATAATGAGCTTTTAAAGTCACGTGTTTAAAGTTAATGTATGTGAAGACTGATCATGCATAATGAGCTTCTGAAGTTGATATTTGAGATAATATATGTGAAGATTAATCATGCATAATGAGCTTCTGAAGTCATATTTTTTAAGTTAATGTTTGTGAAAGTTAATCATGCATAATAAGCTTCTGTGTAAGAGGCTGAGTGTACAACAGTCATCATAAAGGTGTTGAATGAGATGTCATAAATAATAAAGTCATGATAAAGTCAATGCAGTGATTATACATCTTTTATTTGATGACAAAATTGATCACTGAGGAAGCAGGCTTCTGAATCTCCTTGTGAAGAGTTTTCACTTAATGTCAAGGTGCTAAATGCTGAGTCATCATGTTTATATATAATGTCATATTATAATGTCATACTATAGTGTTGTATTATAGTGTCATACTGTCATATTATTATATGATGACTTTAACACAATATTTTTCTTCTCATGATGCTGTCCCTGAAGTCAACTGACTGCTCATAAACTTCATTATGACGTCATAACAGTTGAGGTTGTAAGGTGAGCATGTTGAGATTATAAAATAATCATGCAAGACTGCATCAAAGTAAGATTAATTACATGCTCTCACTTAATTGTGATGATATCACGCTGACAGTAAGCTTTCTTCATAACATAAATAACAAAATCATCATGTTTATCATAAGTTCAAAATACTCTTCCCTTTGTGTTTATTCTTCATCATTTGTCTTATGACATATTATTGTACATCTCACAACTTTTTCGCAGTTCATTGAGTGATTTGATGACTTCATGATGTTATCTTCATTGCAGAGGTGTTTATCTTATGAAGGAAGCATCATGAAGCTTGCAGCTCATGACTTAATATTTTTATGATGTTGTACCTCCTGTCATACATGTATGAATGCTAACATGATGTGTATAACTCATTAATATTTAAATGTTTAAAAACACAGCTGTGAACAACAGTGAAGACCTGCTTTCATTGAGCAAACCTGTCAACCTTCATGCTCAGTGTGATGAGGAGGGCTCTGAGGCATCATCATCAACAAGTGAGCTCATGATGATTGACACCTTCAGAAAGAGATGAGGAAACAGAATGATAAAACTGACTGTTCAGCATTTAAAGAGGATTAAGTGTTTATTTTTAAATGACATCTTTAACAGCAGTTCCTGCCTTATATGATGTCATGATGATACCTTGCTGCCGGCGTGCATGCAGCAGGGTCATCATCATGAGTGTGTGATTTAAAAGAATCTTAATCACATGCTGTTAAGTACTGCTCACTGTGACTCTTGCAGAAGAGCTGAGGTTGATCAGTGCTTCATGTTGCAGATCAATTCAGCTTATGCTCATTATATATCATTCTGTAATCCTCATGATTAATGCATAATGAAGTCTCTGATCATCATTGTCTTGATTTCTGAGAGATCTGATGTTGTTATTCTACATGTATGTGCTTATGATGACAGGAGGGATGATAACACATTGTAAATTTATTTTTTTAACTCTTTTTCATTTTGTTTCATTTAATATGATGATGTTATATTACTTGTTATACATATAACATTTTGTCATACTATTTATCATATATATTACATTTTGTTGTACTGTCATATTATCATATTATTAATATGTTAATTGTTTATAGCGCCTGACAGCTGATCAATTCCTCATATCATCACTTTTTATCAATCATTATTAACATTCTTTGCACTCTTCACAATTACTCCTCAACATGAGTTTCTTGAATCTCTTGAGATTGAAATGTGTTAATTCAGTAATTTTAAAAAGCTCATTTAAACTCTTGCTATTTTTCTGAAAAGCACTGCTCACACTCTTTATGTCCTTAATGCTCATTAATCTCATCATCATCAGGAGTACATTAAACTCTGTGAACAACATCATGTTAAAAAGATGAGGTCAAAGGCTTCATCAAACAATGAAGAAGAAGAAGAGATGATGAAGTAATAATTAATAATGAAATTGTTTTTTTATTTTAACATATATATCATGCACATGTGACCTGTAGTGTTTTTTATAAAAAGTAACATAATTGTTGTAGCTTCTGTTATATTCTTATCATAAAGCACAGGCTCTGTTATAAGAGATTAAGTTAACAAAGCTGACAAAGTTTTCAATTCTTAAGGCTCATGACTTTTGTGACAGCTTCTCAATCAACCTTGAAGAGTCACATCATACAGCTCACTTGAATTTCAGTTTGTCAAAGTTGTCAGCATGAAATTTTCACATTTTTGCCTTTGCATTGCAGATGAAGTGTGTTAACTCTCATGTGTCATCTCACACCTGATTTGTCAACTTTCATTTAATGAGGTATTGAAGCCTGCTGTCATGAATGCAGTTATTCACAATTGCCTTGACTTCTCACTCATCATCTCAGTTGAGTAGTAGGTCTTTTCCTGTCAATGCAAAAGACACATGATATGTGTCTTGAAATGACTTCAATAAAGTGATATTGAATACATTATAGATGTTTTGATCCTCTGAGAGGTTGAGTTCATATGATGACTGACTTATCACATGTTGTATCATGAATGAGCTGAGCTTTTTTCAATGCAGTTTCTTCATCTGCTTGTTTATTGACACATTTTTTTCATTAATCAGTATTAAATCACCTTCTTTGAATGTTATCTCTATTCAGTGCTGATTATAATAATTTGTATATATTTAATTTACCTGTCATAACTGCTTTTAAGCTGTTGCAATTTAATCTTAAAGCTGCTGTGTATCTGCATAAGGTTTTATTTGTTCATGTGAGTGTTGTATAAATGACTTACTTAGGCTCATCTGAGGGTCTCACTTTAAGTTAAACTGAAAGGGGCTCTTTCTCATAATAGCATGTATGAAGTTGTTGTATGAGAACTTCACACAGAGTAAGAGCTTGACTCAGTTCTTTTACTGCTCATTAATGAATATGCATAAATACACCTTCAGGGACTGATTCTGTCTCTCAGTTTAATTGTCAGTTTGCAGGTGAAAAGCTGTTGACATGATATAATAACACTGCATGTAAAAGCAGAAGCTGATTCACTGCTTTAACATAAACAGCTTGTCTCTGTCTGTGATTAAAACTTTTAACACATCATGATGCTTGATTATGTTCTGAATAAACACTTCAATAAAATCAGCAACTGACATTGTCTTCTGTATTGAAATATAGTAAGTTATTTTAATCAACTTATCAATTATGATAAGAATTGAATCTCATGTCATACTTTCATATGTGCTGCTTAGTGACAGGTCTGTAATGAAGTTCATTGTCATTGTATGTCATGACTCAGTTGAGACTGACAATGAGTTTAATAATTTGTATGACTTGTGATGAGATGACTTCACCTTTTGGTATTCAACATAATCATGACAGTAACATCATACATCTTTGATGACATCAAGTCAGTCATAAGATCACTGCATTAATTTTATAATTCTTGACTTCCTGAAATGATCTGCAAAAACATCATCATGAAATTAACTGATTACTGCATTGCAGAGGGCAGAGTTCTGTGAAATGTAAACTTTATCATCATAATATATGACATCCTCAATTTCCTCTCAATATTTCATTACATCAGGAAGTATTATCATCATATTTATCATTTCTGATTCAGTCAAGTTGTTTTTATTCTTAAGAGAGGTAGTTAATCCCTGTCATACTCATCATACTAAATCATCTTTCAACTGTTCAGTATGAATTGTATGTTTAAGTTGTTTGATAAACATTTTTATATAAGCTGTTATCTCCTCACTTAGGGGTGAGTGAGTAGACATGAGTTGAAGCACTTTAACAGTGTCAGCAGAAGCATTATCCTCAATTTAAAGATTAATAAAAACATGACTTGTGTCATCATTTATAACTTCAGTTTTTGCTGAGTTATTCTTGATTAAGTGCTGCTGAGACTCTGCATATTTAAGTTCTCTTATTCAGTCATGACTTGCTTCTTGAGCATGTAGGTTATGAACTGCTGATGTTTTAATTGTATCATCAGCTTCAGTATTCATCATATTAATATATTCATCACGGCTTGCTTCTTGAGCATGTAGGTTATGAACTGCTGATGTTTCAATCATGTCATCAACTTCAATATTCATCATACTGATTATATTTCTTGTGATGAATATAATATTGTCTTGTCATAACTCCTGTCATACTGAGTGTCTTGACTGTAGTTCATTACAGTCTTCTTGAGTAAATAAATTTCACACTGCTGATGTTCTGATGAGACTGCTGTCTTCAGTAATCATCATACTGAGTAGGTGACGCACTGCTAATGTTTTAATGATATCACTGATTTCATTCAACATGACACTTTCATCATTTTCATTACAGTTTATTTCTTCTTGAGCAGGTAGATTCTGCATCACTGATGTTTTAATGAACTTGCTGTCTTCAGTATTCATCATATTGATATTATTTATTATAATAGATATGATGTTCTTTTGTCATGATCTCTGTCATACTGCTCTTGACTGCAGTGTCATCACAGCAAGTGTGTATAATTTCTTCTGTACTGACTTATAATTCTCACTTCTCAAGTGAAAGGACTGTCACATTATTTCAGCAGCAGTTGAAGTACTGATAATCTTCAGCAATTTATAATCAGACTGTCTTGATAAATCATCAACAGAGTTCTTCTTGCCTTCTTGATATGTGATCTTAAAGTCATACTCAGTGAGCTTTTCAGCTCACTTGAGCTGCCTTCATGTGAGGTTTAAGATAATCATAAATCAAACAAGGTTTGCATGATCAGTTAAAACAACAATTTGATGTTTAGCACCTTGACAGTAATGATGTCAATGATGCATGACTTTCATGATGACAAGAAGCTCTTGCTCATTTGTATTATATTAAGTCTCAGTATTTAGCAGCTTCTTGCTATAATAAGTAATTAATAATTAATGCAATTGATTGTTGACCTTGAAGCATTGCATCAAGATTTTATTAATTGTGAATTCAAAGGCGTCTGTTTCAACCTTTATGAGTTTGTTTTCATTGAAATAGTATAATAATAAAACACTCATGAAGGTCTTCTTCAAAGCATTAAACACTTTCAATGTGACTTCTGAAAGTGAAAAAGAAGCAGGTATGATGTTTTCTTGTTGTAATTTTTCTCTGACTTGCAGATTACATGCTGAATACTTTGTATTAAATCTTTACAATGAGGTCAGGCTGTTCTACTTTCTTTTAGTAGTAGTTCATTAAGGCTGAAAAGAAGAGAATAATGTATCCTCAGTCTTCTTTTTATTCTTCCCTGTTTTCAGAAGATTTAACAGCAGCACTGTTATACAAGAATAATCTTTTATAAATCTTCTAAAGAAGTTCACAAAGCTTAGAAAGACTTGCAGTTCATGAATGTTCTCTGAGAGTAATTATTCTTTAATGATATGAATTTTTTCTGAACTCATATGTATGTCTTCAGTATTAATTTTAAACCCTAGTGTTGTGAGTGATAAAGATGTTGATTCTATCTACTAAGAAGTCAGCTTTTATGCTGACTTCATTAAGCTACACTAAGCTAAGGTAAAGTAAGAGATGATGAGGCTCTGGTAGAGCTGAGGCTCTGATAAAGCCACAACAAGTGCCTCCTTTCAAACATGCTCATAGCCTCTATGAGCCTTTATCCCTTTAAAAGCGCGTTTCACTCTACTTAAATGCATGTCGCCGGGGTTTCTGCATGATAATATCATGCTGATCAAGACTCACTTGCTAACATAGGAAAACAGGAGGTAGAAGGGAGAGTGTTATAATGATTGAAGATCAAAATAAAGAAAGGGAAGAGGGTTGAAGTTCACAATGTCAGATGATGCTTAGATTTCATTCATCATCAACTTCCTTGTGACAGCTTCTTCATCAGCCTTGGTGAGAGGTGCTCAATGATGTTCACAGTGATCATTGCTGATGACAGCATGATTAAATCAGGAATGAATTGTTGAGCTTGTGTTCATTTTCTTCAAAGATCCTCACAGCTCTGACTTGATAGCCAAGCTTGTCTGACGTGCAGGTGTTGACATTGACGCTGATTGCATCACTGAAGAACTTCACTCAGTGAAGGCTCACATTCCACTCCCTCTGCGTCAAGTTTCATTCTCAAGTCATTCATGTTTCAATAAACATGATTCAGTCCCTCCGCCACTTGGCGTAGGCTTGGTAAAGCCATGTGTGGTGATCATTGCACATTTGTACAGAGTGAGTGGCGCGCATTTTCTTGGTTTGAAAGCCTACAAGCCAGATGACTTTATTTTCAGTGATGAGTGATCCCGTCACGTCTGATATATGATATTTGCAGGTGGCTTGTATGTCTCATGCTGAATCCTCAGATTCACTAGTGATCTTAAACCCTGTATCCCTTATAATTAGATAGGTTATATGACCTGTGAGGACTTGATACTTTGTAGCTCTCTTGTCCTCTTTCTTCAGACCCTTTCATTGTTTGTGAGTTTGTTCATCATGAACAATGCTGCATGAAACCCTTAAGATCACTACATTCTTTTCTGATTTCATCAGAGGAGACCTCAGAGCATTTTCTGCTACAACTGATGAAAGACTGAGCAGGAGAAAGGGTGCCATAACTGTGAATTTGCATACATCAGGTAAATACTGAATTATTCACTCATGCTCATATTTTTCTGCATCTGTGTGCAGTCATCCTCCTTCCTTTGAGTTCATTCTTCAGAATGAATTTATCAGAGTTTGAACAGCTTCCTTCATATCCTCATCTGTTATCTGCATCATTTCATTAATACTGAAATCCTCCTCCCTGTGTCTGTTTGCCCTCAACCAGGCTCTACAGCGGCTAATTTTGTCACAGGTGATGTTGAGTGGCATCTTGATTAATTTCAGAGGCTTGTTGCTGTCATCATCATCATTGATGTCCTCTGTGATTTAATCAGCTGTGATCAGCTCTGCTGTCACCTCTGTAAAAGCACCCGCGGTAACTTCCTGTGAATTAACTGTGGTTTCATCAGGTCAGCTAATCTTGATGAGCTCACTGTCTTCATCATATAGGTTGCATGAGCCCCCGTCTTCATCTGCATAGTACTGAATTTCATCATCAGGGTTTACTTCATCTTCATCATTATAATAAAGGTTCTCAAAGTTATGCCTGCTCAATGTGCTCATGTGATAGGTGCGTGCTGTGGGTTGGTCTCTCATCACAACATCATGTGATTTCACCATGGTTATTTCTTCCTTATGGGTGGTGAGTAGTGATAGGTAACTGGCGGTTGATCTGAGGCTCACTGTAGAATGTTGAGTGATGACTATATGATGATGCTGTGTCTTTTGTGAACAAGGGGAGGTTCACTGAATCAGTTGTGAAGGGGGAAGTGAGGTTCTCAGGCATAATCTGTTGAGTGATGAGGGAAGTGAGGTGTAGAGCTCACTGTTCAATGATGAAGCAGTGAATTATTCTGACCCTGCATGTCATCTGATGAGGAATTTCTCTGAGCATGCCACGTATGATGCTTTGTAATATGGTAAGTATGCTTCACTAAGTGTTATTCCATAGCACGCAGAGCAATCAGAGTCATGTGATGAGATTTTAAAAGATCTTAAAAGATCTTCTATTGATTCCTCCTTGAAGATGTCAGCTGTCATCACTGATCATCAGTGCTTCAACCTGAGCTCTCACATGTGTGTCATCATACATCTTTGTGAGATCTCTTGCGCTCCTCAGATCCTTGATGTTATACCACATGTCATGTTCAGGACTGTAGCCTTTTCATTGTACAAGGTATTCAGTGATTATTCTGCAGTCATCATGTTCAGAGCGCCTTGTTCTCTTCTTGAGCAGGTGTTCAATTTCATAGTGATTTAAGTTGCTGTTCATCATCACTGATGACAGGTGATCTGGCCTCAGCTGATTGTATGAGTCAGCTGTGATTGCACCTTCCAGGTGAGCTATTGATATGATGTCATGAATTCATTAATGAGGGGGGAGATCTAGCTTATAAATCAAGTGTCTGATTCTCTTGATGACTTTAAATGAGCTCATGAACTGCTGTTTGATCTTCTTGTTCTGAATGCCTGATATAGTGTACCCTCAGTGTAATCATAGGTTGATCATGTTGCTGACTTTGAAGAACTTCAGCATATGCCTGTCATCATAATATTCCTTCATGTGAATGATGATGAAAGTTATGATGTCTTTCACGTCAACTGCTGTAAGCCTGTATTTCATCATTTCTGCCATTGAGTCTGCGGGATTTGCATCTTGAATTTCCCTTGAGGCTGCCTCATTTGTAGGCTCACTATTCTCGTTGACTCATAAGAGGTTGAGGACTTCACGGGTTTAAAATTCATAAAGAACCTCAGTTGATGTTTTGATGATGCTGAAATACTTTGTAGAGTTGTTCAGGGCCGCCTGCATCCTTGGTAGTATCATGACTCAACTGTTAATGTCTTTCAATGATGTCAGAAAGTATCACAGCGCAATTTCTGCTGTCTGATTCATGATTTCAGAGCTCTCATCTGTTTGAGGGTGATACACTGTTGATAATAATGATTTGACCTTTAATTTCTCAAAGATTTTCTTTCACATTCCTGCTATGAATTTTGAGTCCCTGTCTGTCAGGATTGCCTTGAGGAGGCCTCAGTTCATAAGAGTTAAGCAGTCAAGGAACTTTATGGCTCATTGTGCATTCTTTCATGTGGTTTTGTCAGGGATAAAACCTACCACTTTGCTGAATTTGTCTGTTAAAGACATTATGCAGTCATATTCTTTCAGCAGAGGCGTTACAGGCAGTCTTAGTATAAAGTTCAATGAAATGATGTGAAAAGACTGTGAAAGCATCAGAATTAATTGAAGAGCGCTGTATGATTTATGCCTGAGTGTTTGACATAGCTGACATTGAGGGCATGAGCGGATAAACTCATGAAGCTTTTTGAAGAGGTTGAAGAAGTATAGTTCCTCAGTGAGATGCTCATGCATTCTTGCATATTCAGGGTGTCTCAGCTCATCATGTGCTTGCTGAAACAGTTCCTTCTTCAAGTCATTTACTGATGAGATGCTTAATTGTAGGCTGATTTTCAGGTTCTTGTAGTAGATCAAGCCGTCTATTATCTTATATGATAAAGCTGAGGTGTTCTCTTTTAATCTGATGTTTGCTTTTATCATGATCTTGACTCTGATTCACTGAGTGTCCTGATCATATCCGGCAATCAGGTGCTCTTGAAACTCTGAGTTTAACTTCATCAGTGAAATCAGGTACGCCGCCGTGTTGTAGACTGATGATGTGTAAAGAATGTCAAGAGTTGAGGTATCTGACTCCTGATGATAATCTCATCCTGCCAATCTGAATAACACGTCTGGTATCACATTTGATTTATCAGGCTTGTAGTGAACGTCAAGTCAGAAGTGTTGAAGGTATTCAGATGCTCAAATGAGCTGTAGATTCATCTTTTCAGTTGATGTTGTTGACAGGCTTGATTAACATATGATGTTGATTATTGCTGCATGATCAGTATATATGATAATGACCTTGATGACTGATTCAATCATGTGTCATATTTTCTGAACAACTCATACTAAATTTGTCACCTTCAGCTCAGTGAGTCAATACTTAGTCTCTGCATTCACAAGCAGCCTGCTGAGGAAACATATAAACTTCATTTCCTTTTGTTTCACCTTCAGAGTCAGTTCTGATTTGGTTTCATCATCACTTCAATGATGATAAACATGAGCATTGAACCTGAATTCTTTTGATGCATCTAGGTTGATGTACAGCTGACAGGCTGAATTGAAGTGAGTTAATATGATTGATCAGGAGAACATTGCCTGAAGTTGATTAAATGCCTGAAGCTCTTGTGAAGTTGACATGTTTATCTCTACTCTTTTAATCATCTTTTTCCTCATTGTGCCTTTGAATGATTTACCTGACTGCTTCTTAATGATCTTGTTTAGCAGCATTTTTCATTCCTGAAGCAGTTTTGAAATAGCTGCATACTTTGATATGTATTGTCAAAGGTACCTGATAAGATCAAGGTATTTCTCAAGAGCGCTCAGTAATTTAGGGAATTTTAGTCATGTAATTGCTGTGAGCTTTTCTTTCACTGTTGCTAGTCCTAGAGCATCAACTCTCTGGTTAAGAAGTTTTACTGAGGGATAATCAAGGAATGACTTCTTGAGGAAGAGGCAAATATTCTTCTTCATTAACACCCTGAATACACTATCTAAGTGATGTAGGTGCTCATTCAGCGTGTTGAAGAATATGATAATGTCATTCATGTAAGCTCATGTGAATTTGCATTGCTCTTGAAGGACTCTGTCTATCATTCTTTGTACATAAGCTGATGAGTTTTTATATTTCATCATCACCACTTTAAATACTTCCTGGCCTCAGTGAGAGGACATGATAAGCTTGTGATGTGCCTCTGATTTTACCCTTCATTGATGAAAGAAGCTGCTGCAGTCTACTGTGAATATGTAGTTGAACCCGTGTACTGCCGTGAGGATTTCAGCTTGAGATGGCACTGAGTAGACGTCTGACATCATTATTTTATTTAAAGCTTGTATATTCATGACAACTCTGCCTTTACAGCCTTCTTGAGTATCTCTTCACATGATGAAACAAGGGTATGTGAATGAGGTGATGATTGACACTCATTCTAGGTGATTTTCAGCATGTAGCTTATTGAATGTCTTATTAATGAGCTCTTTGTCTTGCTTCCTCAGTGAGTACACCTTGACTTGCCTGGCCTTGTAGAGCTCTCTTCAGTTATCAAGAAGTGATATGTTCATTCACTCTGACTCTGAAACATCAATGACGTTGCCTTGATCTTCTCATAACTGAAGGTATTGGTTGATGACTTCTGTAATTCAGTACATGATGCTCACATCACCGCACACAGTGATTTCATTCAGTAGCAGGCTCTCTGCAGATGATTGTGATGAGAATGAAAGGTTTCCTGTGAATAAGCTGTTCATGACTATGTTGAATGCCGTGACTGCAGCTAGAATGCTTTGAAAACTTCAGCATGCTCAGCTCTCATTATCTCTTGAGCAGGTCTTTCAGGCAGCAAGCATTAAGATGTTTAAGTGAGCTGAATAATAATCATCTGCCTCATATTTCATCACCTGATCTAGGTGAGTCTTCTGAGGTAGGACCACAGGCTTTTTGAACTCATTGTAGATCAATACTTCAGACATCACGTGATTGATGATGTGAGCATACACCGTGAGTTCAATGTCAATATCATCAGGTTTAAATAAGAGGTCCCTGTCCTTGAGGAGTTCAATCTCATGAAATGAGGTAATGAGTACTGCAATTTGAGCCTGTGGTGAAATCACAGTGTACTCATTAGACGTCACTGTTTTATTCATTCAGGCGTTAGATCTAGTCATTACATGTAGTGAAATGATGATATTTTGGCAGCTTCTTATCACAGTCATTGAGTTCTTTAATTGCAGCTTAACTGTGACCTCCTCTGCTGTCAGTATATTCATCCCAATAAGCATGTTTGCTTTGAGGTTGTTAATTAAGTGAAATTCACTGCTGACATGAGCTGTCCTGCCGTCAGTGCCTGAGAGGTAAATATTCAGAGTGACATACTCATTTGCTTGATGAGTTGCAGTCTCAAGGCTGTGAACTGAGATTGATGATGCTGTTCACTTCACCTTGTGAGTCTCATTCAAGGTTAATTCATGAAAGAACTGTCTGTTAATGAGGCTCATAGTGCACCTGCTATCAATGCAGACTGACTCTGCAGGTGTATTCAGCTTTTCACTGAACCTCACCTTTGCTGTGATGTATCATCAACCCTGGAAAGTGTATCCTTGCATAGGCTGCTTTGGCTTGCTTGAGCTCATTATGATAAGGTGATTAAGTGAGCTCTCAATAAACTTATGATTAACTGCTGATAGACAGCCTTTTCAGACATGCTTATGCAGTTTGTTGTTTAACTGAAATTCCTCATGACAGTTTCAGCAGGAGAGGGAGGGTGTATAATGATTTATGTTTAAATTTTCTGATTCCCCTCCTGATCCTTCCACGGCTTGGCCGTCTTGCTCATTATATTTGTTGAAGCTTGAGATGTAGATGTCCTCAGCACCTTGCTGATAAACCTGCTTGTAGAAATCATCTTCTCACTCCTGATAAGCTGACTGCTCATCTTCATCAGGCTCCTCATGATAAGCTCAGGGATGATTAAGCTGTCAGTGTCAGAAAGGGTTCTTGTTTTCAGCATTTTAATTCAATGATAAATCTACATCAGTGAATGATTTTCCATTTTCATTTGTGATCATGAGTGATTGATGTATCCCTTTAAGCTGAGATGTGACTGTGGTTTGACCTTGTGCCTGTGCATTGTTAGAATTTCTTCAATCTTGATATGCAGGATAGCAGTCATATCCTCTGTTGAATCACTCAGCATTATGAAAGGAAGGGTTATTAACAGAATAATCAATATTAAAAAATGAGGAATGATTGTTCCCTTGAAATTGAAACTGAGATGAATGATTAAAATGTTGCTTGTCTTGTTGATTGCCTGGCCGGCGTTCTCATCAATCATTGAAGATATTACCATGGTTAGACCCTTGATCTTTGATGTACATGTTAAATTAAATATCTTTCTGGTAATTGACGTCCTTGATAAGGGTCGCTATGGTAGAGTTTAATGTGAGGTGAGGTAGGTGTAAGCGTAGCTCAGCATTTAAATGCTCATAAGCAGTTAGAACCTGAGCTGCCTCTGTTGTAATGATTTCAGCATTCTTTCATGCAGAATGATGAACTGTATATAGGAGGCTGAATCTTGATGATGTTTAACATCATGAACAGTGTATCATAAAGCCTCTAAAGCTGTCAGAGCTCTACTGAGGTTATCCTGAAATCTGGCTTTCAAGGCATTACATCATTTGAATACCTCATTGTTGTCATTCCTCAAGCTTATATGAGAAAGGTGAGTGAGTTCCTCTGTGTATCAGGTGTCCGCCTTTCCTAGAAGGCAGACGTTCAGGTTTTGCCTAAGCAAAGCCGCGTTCATGATGAGTGCTTTGACGCGTAGATGATTGATGAAGCTGAACACATTATGATAGATTTGATGATTCTCCTTGACTTCAACTGGTTCAACATCTGAATTGAGGTCAAAGTAACTGATATCTCAGGGCTTGAATGCTGAGTTACCCTCAGTTTCATCACCTACTGAATCAACAGAGCTGAGGGGTTCAGCTTCACCTGATGATCCTGATGAGCCTTGTGAGCCTGCTTGTATGTTGATCATGACTGCTGTTATCACTGCTTGAACATTAACTTGAATAAGCTGCTGCATCTCCTCTCAAGAGATTCCTTCACTGTTGTTTATCATGCCTGAATCATGAGATGACCTTTGTTCACTCTGTATTGACTCAGTTTCACTTGTGATCTGTTGAGTGATGAGCTCATTGAATGATCTTGACGTGAATGAGCTGTGAATAAAGGAGTCAGGATGATGTCCTGTTGAGGAGTGATGTTCTCATTCTCATGAGCTTGAGGATGCAGCAGCTGAAACAGCTCCTAGAAGCTTGCAGATATCATGATTTAACTGTGATTTGTCTGTGACTCACTCAGGTGGTCAAGTGAGGGATTCTCAAGATACTGCTCTGATGAATTGACTGAATTCCTTTGATTGAGCGTCTGCTGATCTGGTGTTTTCTTGAACAACACAGGTGATGACTTGTTTCCTGGCTGCTGAGATGTCTTCAGCTTAATGATGATCTGAGTTGATGAAGTCCTGAAGTCAATAGCTGAGTGCTATCATAGCTTGATCTAGAGCCAGTTGATTGATGTCTGACGTGAACGCCAGATTGATGATTTACGTGGTAAAGCCAAAGCTTTAATAGGACTGATGCTAGGTAAGAAGACTTAGCTGTTAAAGCAGTCTATGATGCCTTAACAATCATTTATGGTGGTGTTGCTATCATTTTTGTTGTGAGTGATAAAGATGTTGATTCTATCTACTAAGAAGCCAGCTTTTATGCTGACTTCACTAAGCTACGCTAAGCTAAGGTAAAGTAAGGGGTGATGAGGCCCTGATAGAGCTGAGGCCCTGATAAAGTCACAACACCTAGGAAGTTCACTTCTGTTGCATTAAAGAAGCATTTGCTGATCTTAAGATGAAGATCGTGATGTCATAATGCAGTTAATACTTGTCATACATGCTTTTCATGTTCAGATTCATCTTTGCTAAAGATCAGGATATCATCTAAATAAATCATGCAAATTATATCAAGAAACTCATTAAGAGTCTTATCAATGAAGGTCTGAAACATAACAGAAGCATTTGTGAGACTGAAAAACATGACAAAA
The DNA here is from genome assembly GCA_000611775.1 of Umbilicaria muhlenbergii. Classification (NCBI taxonomy): domain Eukaryota; kingdom Fungi; phylum Ascomycota; class Lecanoromycetes; order Umbilicariales; family Umbilicariaceae; genus Umbilicaria; species Umbilicaria muhlenbergii. The sequence goes on from KK106982.1 coordinate 758,516, forward strand.
TATTCAAACAGATTAAATCATGTTTGAAATGCTGTTTTTCACTCATCTCTGCCCTTGATTTATATTCAATTATATGCATTCTTGCAGTTCAGCTTAATGAACTTCTTGACTTCTTGAAGATGATTCAACATGTTTAATATAAGTGATAATGAGTAGTGATTTTTAATGATAATATCATTCAAGTGCTTATAATTAATGACTAATTGTAGGCTGCTGTCTGATTTCAGTACAAACATAACAGGTGAAGCTGCAGATGATATTAATTTACAAATTATGCCTGTCTTCATAACATCATCTAAATATACCTTCAGTACATTGAGCTCAGTTGAAAACATTGAGTATAACTTTCTGAATGAAGATTGCTGCCTTGATTTCAAGTTAATAACATGATCATGTGAATCTCTCTCAGGTAAAGACTGCTTCTCAGTCATTTAAAATATGTCTGTGAAGTCATGATATTCAGGAGGTAGACTGTCATAAACATTGTTATACTTTTTATCATATCATAATGAGTTCATCTGTAGGGTATATTTTTTCATATCAGTCACTAGGTTCATCAGCTCTATAAAGCAGTTGATAATGATGAGGTTGTTCATATATAAGACATTCTTCAACACCTTCTTTTCATCAGTGATGAATATATAATGTGCAGTAATATGTTTTAACTTTCTTCATAAAAATTTACCTGTATCATAGTAGTGATTTGAGTTTGCATGAATTAGAAATGATAATCTGAGAATAAAAGGAGCTGATGTGTTGTCTTGTGTGATAAAAAAATGATTATTATAGTGATAAAGTTGATCATCAGTGTCATACATTATAATCATCAGTATGACAGACTCTGATAGCTCAATCACATTACTTCATGCATTACTTTAAGCCTCATAGGATTCAGTCAGTAGAGATAATTTATTAATAATGTCTCATGTGATTGTATTGCCCTGACTGCTGTTGTTGATAATATATGAATATTGTGAGGATTTGCTCATCATATCACTCATTGTCATTATGTGCAGTTTTACCTCTAGTTGCCCTGATATCAGATGTGAAATATCATTAATAATCAGTAATGAGGCAAACTGAAGATGATTCATGAGTCATTTATTTACATTAACTGCAGTGAAGACAGCTGTAGATCATTTAATCATATAATTATTTATTCAATGACTGATGACTTCACATTTAATGCAGAGATCTGCTGACTTTCATGCATTTACTTTATTTCTGAGAATAAAGTCTCCTTGTCAGCATGAAGAAGCTGCAGATGTTTATGTTGTCATTATAATTATTTTTTCAGTGATTAATAAGTGATTAAGGTTCTGACTCTGATTGTGATTACTCTCTCAGTAAAAACCTCATGAATTGTTTTCTCTTTCACAGTTGAATTGATTACATATTGTTTATTATTCAGTGAGGAATTCTTTTCTGTCATAATATGACATTTGTGTTGTATTTTTATTAATATCATCAATCTTGTTCTGATGATCCTTTTTATTGTTCAAGTAACTTCAGAATGATTCATGATTGATGATGATGTCAAGATGTGTTAAGATTTCTTACATTAACTGTCTTGCAACCTGCATCAGATCTCAATATCATAGTTCAGTTAAAACATGATGTGAAAGTCTTAATCATCAGTGATCTTAAATGAGCATCTCACTGATCTCTTTGTGTGAAACTGAAAGGAAGCAGTAGAGTTCTAATAATTTATCATATTAAAAAGTGATTGTATCATTGTTGTGAGATTCAACTGCATTAAAGATGATGATATTTCATTTATTTGTATCTTCATCAGGAGATAAGTTCTTCTTTAAAATCTTTAAAAAATTATTGTAAATGATTTAAGCATAATCATGCTGTTCCTTTTACTTTCATCAATCACTCATGACTGTCTTTTCTAAGTGAGAGGCTGCTTAAATGATAAAATCTCATTTAATAAGAAATTGCTCTGACATCAGCTTCTGACTTTGATTAATTTTATTCAAGTATTTTTAAAATTTTCATCTAGTGACTTTAACACCTTCTGCATAAAAGTGAGGCTCTCATGTCTTGATGAGATATTAAAAAGGAAGAGGTGTGATGTTTATCATAATTCAACATCATAATCTGTGTGATGAACCTGTGTCATTCTCTGAGTTTATCATAATTAAAGAATTTTCTTACAGATGTTAATTGAGCTTCTGAAGCTTTCTTTTATTGTCCTCAAACTCAATTTCTTGTCATACACATTGTAATTGTAGTCACTGACACTCAATGACTTCCTGATTATGAGCAGTGATTGTCTCAAGATTTTTAATGATGTCATCAGAGTTACCTGCAGTGATATGTTCATCATCATCAATGATGTCAGAAGTAGGGGTATTAATGACTGATAATGTAAACCTGTTAATTGAAGAGCCTGCTTTAACTTGATTATCAATTGTTTCACTGATCTGATGAGATTGAAGTGTTGATGTCATCATGTTTTATACTTTTGACATGACCGTTCACCTGAAGGTACTGAGTGATCAGTATGTAAAAAGTTGAGTGTATAATGATCATCATAAAGGTGTTGAACAGGGTGTTGTAAGCAGTAAAGTCATGATAAAGTCAATGCAGTGAGTATACATCTTTTATTCAGTGACAAAACTGATCACTGAGGAAGCAAGCTTCTGAATCTCCTTGTAAAAAGTTTTCACTTAATGTCAAGGCGCTAGATGCTAAGTCATCATGTTTATATATAATGTCATACTATAGTGTCATATTATAGTGTTGTATTATAGTGTTGTATTATCATACTATTATATGATAGCTCTGACATTCTGAACTCACATTTTTTAAGTTAATATTTATGAAGACTGATCATATGTAATGAGCTTCTGAAGTCATATTTTTTAAGTTAATATTTATAAAGGCTGATCATGCATAATGAGCTTTTAAAGTTGCATGTTTAAAGTAATATTTTGAAGACTAATCATGTGTAATGAGCTTTTAAAGTTATATTTGTAGATTTAATGAGTTTAATTAATATTTTTTAAACTCATCTTAATTTCTTTATCAGATGCACAACATCTGATAAGTATTAATAAAAAACATCATGTGAAAGTGTGAGTTTTTTATCTTTTTTATAAACTGTTAATATCTTTATATATTAATATTAATATCTTTATATATTGATATTAATATCTTTATATATTGATATTAATATCTTTATATATTGATATTAATATCTTTATATATTGATATTAATATCTTTATATACAGTATTATAATAAACACATTATGAGATTTAATAAACTTTACAGCAGCGCTAATAAGTTAGTATATAATAAGAAAAATAATTATTATAATATAATAACATATTTAATTTAATATCTTATAAGTGATTTAATAACACACAGTAAAACTTTGCATCTCTTTTTTTCTTTCTTTTTTAATTATTAATTTTAATAATATAGAATTATATTTCACTTCTATTATTATATCTCATATTATCACAAATTTCATTATATACTCTTAATGATAAAGAGTGCTATAGCTTCACAGAAAAGAAAAAGTGCAACTTGTTGTTAATACAAATACCTCAAGAGAGGCTTAAGAAGACTTAATAAAATCAAATAATTTACAAAGCCTTTAAAGAATTACATTATGAGGAAATGAAATCAATGAGACTGCCAATGATAAGCAGTCAGTATTATTGTGGCATGTGTAAGCAGTAAAGGCACAATGTGATGACTTGTCATCATTTACATAATTAATTGTGAGCGTTTCTATGGGTTCTATGAGTTCTATGATGAGGGGGCGTAGATTATTCATTTCTATAGAAGCAGAGGTAGAGTATTCAAAATTTAAAGTTTACAGAGCATATAGTTTATTCGCCCTATTTCTAGATCTGCCGCCAACGCCATCGAAAGGGTCGAGCCAATCATAGTCGCCTCTCTCTAAGCTGTGAAAGCAAGCAACCCACGCTGATGCAACGCCAACTTCAGGTCAAAGCAGCAGTCCAGCCCAGGTCCAAGTGTGAGGCTAAACTTTTCGCTTGGTCCCTGGACATCAGGGGGGGGCACGGATTCCGGAATAGACTACACTACTCGGCATTACCGGCCTCGTCCGATAAACAGTTCAAAACGTTTCTGCAAACTGGGCTCGGCTCGAAGCCATCTGCTCGTGCATCACGTTTTACAGGTGTAAAAACTCGTGACACTTTCACATACTGATTTCTGTCACATGTCTCCCAGCCTAACCTTAACCAACGTCTTCCAGAATTGAACACCGAACACCCAAAGTCCATGTTATCGGTCCTGCAACTCCATGGCAACCGTTTCATCATCTTCAGTTCCTTCCATCATGGGTTCGTCTGAAGATGGCTGGATAGGTTCCAGGTAGTCCCTTGGGTCCTGGGCCTCCGAGGCAAGATGACTGGGGCCTCTGCCTCCCAGCTTGATCCTTCCGCCAGAGACGCTGTTTACTCTATCTGCCAGCCAGTCAGCTATGCCACTGATCATGGTCCATAGCTTCTCTTGCCTGTCATCGTGTGCCGTGTCGTCCCGTGGTGTCTCCTGGGCCTCCACCTTGAACTGGTATTTCAGGCAATCCTTTACCGTAACCAGGCCAGTAAGTCGACCGCGATACTCGACAAGGATTACCCTTGGCCCCATCTTCTTGAACAGTTCCATTACCGTTTCAAGGGGTAACCGTGGGTGGACAGCCAGAGGTGTTGGGTCAATGAAACGACTGAAATCCACCGACTGTTGGCCGGAAGAAGATGCGATTGAATCAAATGTAACGGCCGGGGCGGCTACTGATGTGGTACGAACAGCCGTCGACACTGGCTGCGTGAAGGAACATTTCGCATTGGGCGAAACGAAGCTTTCCTTCTTGGCACGGTCGATGGCATATCGTAGTTCTGTACGTCCAATGTAGCCAAGGAGGGTCCTTGATGTGCGGTCCTCAACGACGGGAAAACCCTGGAACTTGCTCGAGGCAAGGACTCTTTCAAGACCTCGTAAATCAAGCCCGGACGATGGAAGGATGGTAACCTCGCTTGTCATGACTTGCGAAACGGGAACGCCAAACGAATGCTCTTCCTTGTTGTCCAGAAATGGGAATCCATTGAACCAGATCATTCGGTCTGCTATGCCACCTTTACTAAAGCGATCGCTGACCGCTTTCGTAACACCGACAACGATCTAAAGAGATTTAGTTACTGAATAGCTGATACGTGGGTATGTGGTCTGAGAGCTCACCATTGTAGGCAGAATGTACGTCAGAGCCCCTGTCAATTCGAACATGATCACGACCACTGAGACCGTGATATGCATTATTCCACTCAGCGCAGCGCCAGCACCGAGGAAAGCGTATGTACCAGGTGTAATGCACGGTACATCTGGTTCACATGCGGCAAAGAATGCTGACTGGGGAAATGCCTCATGGAGCGCCTGCACCAGGATCCCCACCATCCTCCCAAATGATGCGCCAATCGCCATAGATGGCACAAAGATGCCGGCCGGTACCTTGCATCCGTAAGAGATGATGACAAGAGCTGTTCTCATGACGGTCGCTAACGCCAAAGACAAGACCATTGACCAGCGATTTTTGACGCTACTATAACTCAGTATGCTGAAATTTCAATGTAGACAGTAACTTACTCGCACAAACCGTCGTAGTCATGTCCTCCTTCGCACTCAAGGAAAAGAATCTCCATGCTCTCTGTCATATCAATCCGTAGGAACATGTTAGGGTAGCAACATACGGCTGTACCAGCAGCCAAAAGAGTTGCTTCAAGTATTGCATACTTCGTAAGGTACCTCTTGCGGAATGCTTGGGCTTTTAAGTTCCACTTGATGACGAAAGCGCCATAGAGTCCTCCAAAAATGCCAATGAAGATGTAAAAGATAATCTCAAAGAAGTGCCAGGACCGGTCGTACTTGACTTGGAACATGACCAATTGCCCAGTCCGGAATGGATTCATAGCCTTTTATGGTCCGGAAATCAGCGCCGGACAGGAACGATATATCCTTCAAAGCTTACCGCTAAGACCGCCGTAGCGACAAGTGCACAGAAATAACTCCGCCACATAGTCTTTAAAGGGAAATAAGACGACATTTCCTGGGAGCTGTCAAAAGCCTTCCTACCAAGCTGGCTACGAGCGTCACACTCACTTCTAAAGAAAACAGAACACCACCAATGGGACTACCAAAGGCCACGGCAACACCTGCTGCCGCGCAAGCGCTCAGAATCTCTCGAGTCTTGGCCGCGTTCCGCTTGTACTTGTCGAAGAACCTCGATATTACATTGCCGGTGCATACAGCGTAGTGGACACTTGGACCTTCTTTCCCAACAGATAACCCTGACGCAATGGCAAGCGGCAGGCAGATGGATTTGATCAAAAGCGTCCAGAACCCTAAGAAGCCTTTCATGACGAAACCGGCTATGATGCACTTTATCTCTGATATGCCTGAGCCGGCGGCATAGGGGGCAAAGGATTTGACTAAACTGGCGGATGTCAGGGCGAAGAGTGTCTGCGAGCATAGTCAATAGTGCAGCAGGCAAAGTGTAGTAGTAAGCCCACCGAAAACATAAAATAGAGTAAGTAGTTGACCGGCCATATCGAGCTCCATCTATGCCATTCATCACATCCTGTGGCTATCAGCATGAGAGTAGGATCTATTGAAGGTACACTCACCATTCTCGGCTCCCCAGCAACAAAAGCTTTCATTCAAGTAAAATGCAGTTGTGCAGTATCCAAGCTTGACATCTGAGAGCCACTCCGTAACTATGTTCAAAAATGCAGCATTCAGACCAATAGCCGCTCCTACGAGCGTGACAACAATCCACGCTTGACCTGCATCGTACGACTCCCACAGCTTCTGCCTCCAACCCAAACCACCTTGTCTCTCCAAAAACCCTGCGTTCTCTCTCCGTTTGGCCCTTCTCCTTAGCTGCTCCCGCGCAGCGTCTTGCACCCAATCTATCGTCGTAAAGTCCTCATATCTTTTGATCTCTTCTATCTCTTCTGTGATTGTATGCTCGGCGAAGCCTACCGAAGCTCCATTCTGCCCTTGCTCAGCGGATGATAGAGCGGAAAGCCGCCTAGAGATTCCTCGACCTGGCAGACACGGTCGGCGAGGATCCTGCACAGCTAGAGACGGTGAGCGAGAGTTCATTACATCTGGTCATGGTAAGAGGGTTGTATGTTCTCCGGTAAGATAGGCTGTATCAAGCCGGTGGATCGAGGCTGGACGGAAGTTGCCGCACGGTACACTATGCCCGACTAAGGGCTACACAAGAACAGTCAACAACGACGTGTCTATTGCTTGTTTTTGCTCTGTGCATGTTGCTAGTAGGTGTCTAACCCTCCAAGTAATGCTAACTCGGCTGACTCGATGTCAAGGGAAGGCTTAGACAGCCCAATTACCGATCGCTACTCGTGCTTTGAGCCCTAAGGACGGCTCTCAATTGAGTAATTTCGAGCATTCGAAGCTAGCTCGTCCCCAAAACACTGTTGACTCAAGACCTCAATCACTGCTTCACATTGCCATTCTTACCCTCCAACTCAAGCAATATACTTGACGCCCCTAGAATCTACTCCCCACCACTTCTACTCCACAACACCATGCCTTATAACAACACGGCAATACCGCCACCAGAGGAGATTACAGGCTCGGCAGCCTTGCCTTGTGCGTATCTTCGCTGAACCAGTGAAAGAGCCTCTTTTGCTGATTGTGCGGGTCTTCAGTGGCACGTGTGAAGCGAATACTGCAATTGGACGAGGATATCAACCAGTGCTCCAACAACGCAGCTTTTGTTATTACAGTAGCTACTGTATGCTCGACTCTATATGCGAACGGTCTTAACGGAAGGCGTGAAGCTCACGTCTACAGGAGATGTTCGTTCGCTACCTTGCGGAACAGGCGCATAATGTAGTAAAATCGGAAAGAAAGCCTAGGCGGAACATACAGTACAAAGATCTTGGTACGTTTGTTTCGGCCCAACAACAGCTCCGTCGTAGGTGATAACAGATCCAAAGCCAATGCTGTTTCACGTATCGACAATCTCGAATTCCTATCTGATGTCATCCCACGCACGCAGACGTACGGCCAGTATATGGAGAAGAAAAATAGAGAGTACAAGGAGACCAAGTCTAGGGAGGCAGCCCGGAGTAGAGCCATTGAAAACGGACAGACAACTCTCGATGGCTCAAAGCTACAGCAGAACGGGACGCACGCTGACACCGAAATTGACGATGATGAGCATACACATGAACCTATGGCAGGCGGGGACGGCGGTAATCCTCTGGCCACTACTGCACAATCGAGTCAGCCAGGCAGGGCCAATGGAACGCTTGTCTTCGAACATTATGAGCCGAATGTTGCTAGCCGGCGCGATGCGTCTGGCGATGTGGAAATGGAGTAAGGATTGTAAGGTATCAAGCATTTAGCAAGGCGTATGGTGAGGGCCTCACATTTCCTGGCGCATTCAGGGGTACGGCAGGGCCGGGCGTTAAGGTGCAAGTGCGATTGGTATTTTGTATTCTTATGGTTATCGATGCTCTGTCTGTATGGTCAAAGATGAAGACCCAGACTGGTCTAGCCATCAATATGCAAAAAAAGAATATCAATACTTTGTACAAGTACTTCAAAACAACTAAAAGATGCCTACGAGGCCTCGTAGCTGAAAACCTCGCTTACGTAACTAGTGCGCTTTTTGCATGACCTTTCATGCCATGACGACCTTTTGAATACACCGACAGAACCGTGACACCCTTATCACCGCCCAGAATGGTTGCTCTCACCTCTACTGCCAGCAGCATGCTGCGAACATGCGCGCGGCAGCAATTGCCTGCTCTACGCGCCACATCAGTCGCAAGTCAGCGGCGGGGCAGAGCAACCGCTGTTGAGAGATCCGCGGGTGAATATGATCGTACACCCGCCTTCGATAGCCCGTTCAGGAATCCCGATGTCAGTCCGAGTACGAAGATCCCTAGCTTTAAGAATTATATGAGCAAGAAGGGCGAGACGTCGAACAAGACTTTCCAATACTTCATGGTCGGGTCAATGGGTCTATTGGCCGCGGCGGGAGCAAAAGCCACAGTACAGGGTAGGTTACATATATGAGCATCCGGAGGTCTTTGGGATACTTCGGAATTGCAAAGTGTAGGATGACGGGCTTCTTAAAGGCTCGGTGGCTAATACGTGGGCTCTTAGATTTCCTGGTCAACATGTCCGCATCCGCCGACGTGCTGGCGCAAGCAAAGGTCGAAATCGATCTGAGTACTATTCCTGAAGGCAAGAATGTATGTCTAACCACGGCCAATGGTTGAAGAGGTTGTCGGTAACAGTATCAGGTCATCATCAAATGGCGAGGGAAGCCTGTTTTCATCCGCCACCGCACTCCGGATGAGATCAAGGAAGCCGAGGACACCAAATGGGAATCGTTGCGAGATCCTCAGCCAGACTCGGACCGTGTTCAGAAACCGGAGTGGCTTATAATGTTGGGTAAGTACTTTCCCTGGGGATGCGCCGTGGCCGACGGACGGTTTGTAACATGGGCTAATATATTCTCGTCACTTAGGTGTTTGCACACACTTGGGATGTGTACCGATTGGCGAATCGGGCGATTTTGGTGGATGGTTCTGTCCTTGCCATGGTTCTCACTACGACATCTCAGGACGAGCACGGAAAGGACCTGCGCCCCTGAATCTGGAAATCCCTCAGTACAGCTTTCCTGAGGAGGAGAAAGTGGTCATCGGATGATTTGTATATACTGGTGAATAGCGCTTGTGAGCAAGCGGAGGTTCGGATCCAACAAAGCTGTACCGTAGAGCCATAGAGGAAGTGTTCTGCTTGTACGATTCTCTTCCATTCGAGCGTCATCTTATCTAATCCCGGCTCTGACACTTACATGGAGCCTTTGTTGTGATTCGATATGGCAAGATATGTTCCTTCACCAACTTACATCTTTGGCAGATCTAGCGCATTCAACCTCACCCAACTTCACATGCAACTGGAGGACTAATGTTAAAGGCTGAGCTGTTAGGATATGGCCAAGAAGAGGAGGGGAGGTATAGAGGAGGTCAGGCTGTGCTGTTCCACACAAGGGCGGTGGAGGAACCACATGGCGACTATGAAACTAACAGACAGACGCAACGAGCCAATCAGCAAGCGCCGTCGCCGACAATCCAACAAACACCCCCACATAGAGGCTTCAGTAATATCACTTGCATCCGCTGACATAACTTACATGGCAGACCAGCAACATCTTTCCCTTTTCGACATCATGCTCTTGGGTGCATCTGAACAATCACTGGTTACGTTGATTATGGCCTTGGGCTCTATCAGAACTACGCAGACGCCGCTGGAAGCTGGACGGAAGAGACAGACATGCCGGTCGAGATGGCCTCGGTAATCTTATATGAGGAGTGTTCTTACGACTTCTCTAGAGAGCGTGAAGACGACTTGCGCTGCTATTAATTAACCGACGAGCTAGGTTTGGATTTCGGACTCGGTCATGACTCCATACATGCAAAGTCGAGCGGAACGTATTACTAGGAAAGCGTCCGTGACAGAATCAGAGAGCTTACCGGGGAAGACTGGAGCCATTGCCGACTCACGAAGGTGCTCTTACTAGGTGAATCTGCTCCTGACGTGACCTCTTGAAGGTGCTCGAGGGATCGCTTGGACTCTAAAGATGACATGCCAGACGTTTTCAAGAATGATGCCGTCTGCGCTGCTGCAAAGGGGGTGGTGGAGTTTGCGAAATGGACGTCATATAATTATGGGAAAAATGACGGACGTAATCTTGGCCAAGGGGACGAAATCATGATCGATGGGGAAATGGAATATGTGGGGCTCTGAAATGAGTGTTTGATGTACGTAGAGCAGATAGAGTGGAGGAAAGTCGCCCCGTTGGCAGTCAGGCCTGCCGAATTTCGAGTTTCGCCTTTTGTTCCCGAGGCTTTTAGCTAGAAGCATGGTTGTAGCTTCCTAAATGAGCCACCTTATCTGTCCCATTCCTCTAAATGTGATCTCAGCCACACTGATATCTTACCATCGTCCTGCTTTTCGACCCTGCACATAGCATGATGCATTCAGCCAGCCCTCAGTTGATCTTATCGGCCTAGCGGTACATGACAAGCGCTGAATTAGGTTTTGGGCTGCAGAGAAGAGGCAACCGCCTGGTATCTTGATTAATTCTACTCGTACGGAGTACTTTTCCATATTAATGTGCCTACATTGAAAAAGCCCCCGAGTTATGTGAGGGTACAGATTGCTGTTTCCGAAGGTGTGCATCTATGTCATTGTAAAACTCTAGCTGCTCGTATGTACTGTATATGGACTCCGCTGTGCCTCTGCCCCTGCTCTTGTGATACTCTATTTCTCTCTCATTTTGGACTTTTGCAAGATGTCGACTAATAGCAGTGGAGATGTTGTAAATGCCAGCCCAAACACCGAACGCACGCCATTGTTGGGGTTCTTGCGAGATGCAACAAGCCCTACTTCCCAGGCCGACCGAGGCTCTACCAGTAACGATGAAAGCACTAGCATGGACGATCGTGCGATAGAAGTTGCTATTACATCTAGTGTCCTGGATTCTCTCGGCCTGGGGCTGGACCCAGGACCACAGCAGGAATTGGATCTTAGGAACACCGGCTTCGGGACTGTCGATGGGAGCAACGGTTGCGATCAAGAGTCTGTCGATGACAGGCGGCTTTCATCGGGGCGGCCGCCAAGTGCCCAGGATGTCCTTTTCAAGTACCTTGGAGTTACTGTAGGCAGATTCTGGCTCATCTTCGGCGGAATCCTGGCTGCTTATTTCGTGAGTCCTATGGTTCGTAAGAATTACAGCGAGAATTGACAAGCTGACTGATTTCGAGTTAGCATCTTTCGACTCTACTCTTATGGCCTCTAGTCATCCGGTCATCACATCGTATTTTCCTCCAGCTAATTCGGCATCGTGGTTATCTACTGTCTTCCTCCTGACCGATACAGCGTTTCAGTCTATATTCGGACGGATTTCGGATAAATTGGTCGAAGACCCCTCTATCTTTTCGCTCTGATCATATTCGCCTTGACCACCGTATGGTGCACATTGGCGCAAAGCATAGGCAGCTTTATCGCAGCGAGGGCGCTCTGTGGTCTGGGAGCTGGTGGTGCCATGTCCATGGGCATGATCATAATTAGTGATCTGGTCCGCATTGAACATCGAGGAGTTTCTCAGTCCTACATCAACCTAGCTTTGGTCTTGGATCGGCATGTGGAGCAGCTCTAGGCGGATTTCTGTGTGATCGCCTTGGCTGGCGATGGACGTTCGGGATTCAAGTTCCTTATATCCTGGTCTTGCTGGTCACTGCCTGGCTTACAACCCCTACTACTTTGGGGCCTAATCTGGCAAAGACCGCAAACATGAGTTTGTGGCAGACCTGTTGTGAATATCGATAAGGACTGACTACCGTAGCTAGCAAAGAACAACGTGGGAACCAGCTAACTATAAGGCCCCGCCGTGACTGCCTGGACCCCGAAAACCCTAAACCCTGCCTGCCATCCAACACCAATATCAACCCCGATAAGCGACTGCCGTAAGCCGACAGCGCCTAAATTCAACAAGACCATCAAGGGCTTTGATCTTGCAGGAACACTATTCTTGACACTTTGCGTTACATTTCTCATTCTCGGATTGAACCTAGGTGGCAATGTATTGTCGTGGGGTCACCCTGTGGTTATCAGTTCCTTAATCGTATTTTCTATTACAGCAGCCTTTCTCCTGAGGGTCGAAGCTAGAGCCCTCCGGCCTATCATGCCGCTAGAGCTTTTGACAAGTAAGCCGAGAGCGAATCTCATATTCAGCAACTCTCTTGGCAATATCGCCATGCAGACTATTCTCTTCAATGTGCCTCTGTACTTTCAAGCAGTCAAATTGGACTCGGCTGCGGACTCTGGATTCCGGCTCGCTGCGCCTTCGCTAGGTATCACGGCTGCAGGTATCGCTACAGGCTTCATCATCACCTGGACTCGGCGAATTAAACCCATTTTGATTATTGGATCAGTGTGCTTTCTTATTAGCTCTATGTGCATAGCCTACATATGGCCAGACATACCCAACTGGATGTCCATAGCTTTTGTTGCACCCGCAAGCTTGGGGCAAGGATTTGCATACCCAAGCACCATGATAGGGATCCTCACGCTAAGTTCTCAGGAAGAACAAGCCGTTGCGACGACAACGTTGAGCCTATGGAGAAACTTGGGAACAGTAATGGGAGTGGCGCTGAGCAGTCTTATCCTCCAGAATGCTCTGATCTTGTACCTTGATCAAATGGTAACAGGGAAGCACAAGGCAGATATTATCTATGATGTACGAAGGTCTGTATATGCTATTGCTGAACTCGATTCGTTCCATCAGAAGGAAGGTCCGTACGGCCATTATCTCGCTCTAGCCACAACATCGACTGATCATTCGCAGTCATTGATGCCTACTCCCGCGCCCTGCAGGTCACGTTTGCCCTTGCTGCGCTCATGTCGGTCATCATAGTTCTCATCACCATTCCGACCAAGCTACCGCGACTTGGCAAAAAGGCGTGAGAGCCTATATCTCCTATGCTGCCATCTGCAGTTACATAGCTAGGGCGGCCCTCAGCAAGGGTAAAGACTGGGTACCGACAGGTCAAAACTCCCTGTTTTGGATGTGCACATAGCGGCCGCTTTAGCTCATGTAACTCTGGCAGCATAGGAGATAGGCCTTTGTCCATAAGTGACGTTGTCTAGTACATTTCTGGATTGAAGTGTCCTGTTTCTTTCCACCACCATTTATTCCAGGCGCCCCTCCACATTGCAAAACATACCCATCCGGTGACAGTTTCCAGCAATCGTAGGAAGCAATCTTATTTATCATCCATCTCTATGCATCTTCATCCCTTTCCAAAAACCCGGGATCGACCTCTATCTTCCTCTCAAATTTTATCCACCAATCTTGAAAAGTCTTTAATGGTACCACCTCGTTTCCCCCGTGACCCCCAGCAAAGCTCGCCAAAAAGTTGAACGCGTTTTTAATGATACGCTGAGCGAGAAGCTTTGTTGTGGGCGGCCTCCTCACCAGCGCTGTTGATGTCTCCGGTACTTGGGATGCCTTGAGCGCTTCCAGCCGAGCTTGTACACTCGTGGCCGGTTCGACCGAGATGCCCAAAGTTATCTGGCCTAATGCCAGAGATCCATTCGTGTCTGGCGCTACGTCGGTCATGATGTCCTCCTCGAGCCCTCCAACTCCAGCTACCGCGTTGTCGTGCCCCTTGTTATTGATCTTGAAGATAGCGCTCTGTTTCTCGCGGCCGAGTGCGCCAAGAAGCTTGAACTCATTGCTTCCAGGGAATTGGATATACACCGCTGCCGCGGCCTCAATGGGTAGTTCATTCCCAGGAAGGAGGAATACGACTATGTGGCTAAAGGAAGGGGTCGATGGGAAGGCGAAAGCGAATTGCCCGGGACTGATGGTGGTGCAGTTCAGCAGGACAGGGCGCGATGGGATGATAACAGCAAACATGGTTCTGATACAGGTAGGATGCTCATAACAGGAGGAACCTTTGAGTAGCGGACTAGACTGTGGAGCCGTTGCGCGCCCTAGTTTGGCTGTAGGCTTAGTGTTTGACAAAGAGCGTAGGTTTTGGTGGTGCACACACTGTGGAAATAAAACACTCGTAGGCATGACGTAAGATTACCATAGCCCATGCTTCTTATCGATAAGCACAGGCTGAAATGGAAGCTTGAGGAGCCTGGTTGCTTTCAAGAGTGCTACAACAAATCCAATAATGCCCTACTGAGGTAACATGTCCTCTACTGTGCTATGACGAAGTCGAATCTAGATCTCGTGAAAGAGGCTGACAGGTGAGTGAAAGCAATCGAAGCAGATGATCTAGGTGTTGACCGACCTCGGCATAAAGCTTCCCTTACCTAGAAGATGATCCAGAAAATTACACAAGGCTCGTCACGTCTTACTACACGTTCCATCTCCAAGATAGCAACAAAACTGTCGGCTACATCTCGCCATGGGTTGTCGAAAAGATGCCATGGTCCTCATCTTGGACCATCGACCATAAACAAAAGCGCATCACTCCGCGGCCACGATACTATTCCTTAGACGAGCAAAATACTGTCATCGCAGAGACACTGGCTGAAGCAAGAGCGCGCGGAGTCTTTGAGGTCTTGAAAGGGTGGCGGAATGAGCTGTATCCCATCTATGGAACAGCAGCACAAATCAGCGTAGAACGCGCGGGGGCCGCGCTATTCGGCATTGTTACGTATGGTGTGCATATGACAGTTTACGTAAACACGACCGAGGGAATGAAGATATGGGTACCAAGAAGGGCGAAAAACAAACAGACCTACGGTGGTATGCTAGACAACAGTGTTGCCGGAGGGACTAGCACAGGGGAGAAGCCATTGGAGAGTCTGGTCAGAGAGGCAGCTGAGGAGGCATCATTGCCCGAAGATCTCGTACGGAAGGGAGCCCAAGCATGCGGGCTTGTCACTTATTTCTACATACGGGACGAGCGGGCTGGAGGCGAGACCGACCTTTTGCAACCAGAGTGCCAATATGTCTACGACCTGGAAATCGACAAGGGTGTAGTGCTGAGACCGGGAGATAACGAGGTAGAGAACTTCTATCTCTGGTCGGTTGCGGAGGTACAGAAAGCACTGGCGGAGGGCCAATTCAAGCCGAACTGTGCGGTGGTGTTGCTAGATTTCTTTGTGCGCCACGGGATTTTGACGGCGGAGAATGAAAGGGATTATATCGAGATTGTTACCCGTCTACATCGGAAGCTACCATTTCCGATGGCCTGAAGCCAGGTCTAGCCACGGCGTCCATCTTAAAATGTTTATTGCTTTTCAATAACCCCAACGCCAGCGCTATGTGGACAGCCTTTCGTACCAAAATTTCTAACCACGGAGCGACTCGCTCACTTCTTCATCAGAAGATAGATGTAGTCGATCCGTAGCGGCGTAAGTTTCTTATAAGGTCCCTCGATATAGAGCAGCAGGCCCCCAAATGACACAAAAACCTTGCTGTAATCCCATGCATCAGTCTCTGCGCCTGCTCTCGTTACCCAAGCAAGCACAGAATACCTACATATTCTCCCCCTCTCCCTCCTCAAACCGATAGATCTTGCCGTGGCACACATAATCGTACATGTCAGCCAGACTCGTCTCTCCCCTGCCCACATCCCTCCAGCCCTTCCTGTCGTCTTTGCTGCCGTCTAGAGAAAGTGTCGAAGCGAGTACAAGGTGGACTCGCTCGCCGACGCTGCAGGGGTACAACTCGGTGTTGATGTCGAGAGTCAGGAAGGTGGAGGCATCTTCGCTGGTGGCGGAGATGCGCGAAACCCGGTCATATTTCTGGGCGTTGAGGGAGGTAAGTGTGAAGGTGTCTTCGTAGAGCTGGGAGTCGCCCATGGCGGTGGTAATGTGGGGGTGGGTGGCGGAGCGAATAAGACGTCGTCTGGTAGTTTACTAGTACCAAAAAAGGTGGAGTATGTTAACGCCGACCTAGTGTCTTCTCTCACAGTAGACTGTTCGTTCGCGGTGTTGACCGTTGTAGAAACTCGACCTCGAAATCCAGAACTTTTTGTCGCGCACAAGCGAACTTCGTTCCTGCATCGAACAACGCCCGCCCACCCCCACCTTCCGCAAACCATGTCATTCCGCAAGCGCAACGTAGGGCTCTCAGGACCTTCATCGCGCACCCCTCCTACAGCCACTACATCTACGTCGAGTTCAGCACCTCCGACTGTCCAGGTGCCCGGTGTTCGGCCCTCGCCGCTTGACGGACGGCCCACAACTTCTACAGGAACGCAGACCCTCGATAATCTTCTCGCAGGCCACGCCGGCCTAGCGCTAGGCAGCACACTCTTGATTGGGGAGAGCGGCACTACAGATTTTGCTGGAGCATTATTGAGGTATTACGCTGCCGAAGGCATAGTTCAAGGGCACAAAGTGCACGTGATCGGCGTGGGCGAGCAATGGGGGAGAGAACTACCCGGTCTGGTGGGAGCTGCAGGGAGCGAAGGGGAGGAGGAGAACAAGAGCGGGGAGAATAAGGAACGAATGAAGATTGCATGGAGGTATGAGCGCTTGGGCGAGTTTGGGACCGGCGCTCTTGGCTCAAGAGGTGGGATACTCTTGTTTTCGACCTTTGTGCGAAGTGTATTTAGTTCAATCTACTTGTTACAAGCGATGGAGTCTTGCATGTGTATATCTTCAGGAGGCTAACAAACATAGCTACTCCACCAATGCCAAATAGGAGCCTTAAAGCACCGCTACCGGGGAAAGACGAGCCCGTAACCGCAACCGCCTTCTGCCATTCGTTCGATCTGACAAAGCGCCTTACCCTCCCTTCACCTGGAGCCATCAACTCCATCCCTATCCATTCCATAGACCCGGAAGCCTCTCCCTTCACAGCCATCATCAAGCGCCTCTCTCACCAGCTCTCTTCCGCAGCTCCGGGAACCATACATCGCCTCGTGGTGCCAACCCTTCTCTCACCGCCGTTCTACCCTTCCCACTCCAGCAAACCCCAACACGTTCTCCAATTCCTCCACGCCCTCCGCTCACTCAGCCGCCAGTACTCCACCCAGCTCACAGCCATGCTTACCGTCCCCTTGACAGTCTTCCCACGCTCCACAGGCCTAGTCCGCTGGATCGAACTCCTCTCCGACGGCGTCCTCGAACTGGCTCCGTTTCCCCACAGCATCGACGCTGTACCATCGACCACAACCTCTGGTGCGGCTACGGCGCAGGAGGAGAAGCCGCAGGGTATGGTGAGGGTGCATCGGCTACCGGTCTTCCACGAGAAAGGTGGCGGTGGTGGAGGCAGTGGAGGCGTCGGTGATGATCTGGCGTTTACGGTGAGTAGGAGAAAATTCGTAATTAAGCCGTTTAGCCTGCCGCCCGTGGAGGGCGATACGGAGGCGCAGAAGGGGGAGGGTAATGGGAAGCCGACGAAGATCGATATAGAGTTCTAGTTCTGAGAATCCGACTAGGGTAGTAGTCGTAAATATTACTCTAGTGACGGACAGTTCCAACCAAGTCATGAGTCGTAGTCTTCGTCCATGCTGTCGTTCATCATGTCGTGCAGCTCAATCTGCTCTGACAGCGCAGGACCGCTGTTAGTCATGGTGCGGAAATAACTGCGGTCGTAGGCGGCATGGCGCAGGTTGAGTGAGAAGCCGGAGATTCGTGCCCGGAAGCTGTCGCCGAGACATGAGGATATGGCTAGATATGCTGGAGAAGATGTTAGCTAGGAGTGCTGAGGACTGAATGTCGGCCCATGTACCAATGAAGAGTAAGATTGGTAGGCCCAATAGTATTGCGAGCAGTAAGAAAATATGCATTGCATTCAGATTCCCACCAGGGCAGTAAAGGGGAAGTAATGTCGCACACAAGTCGTGGGGTATCACCTCCAAGCACTGCTACTCCCGGAAGATAGCTCTTGTTGTAGGCAGGCATATCTGGAGTAGGGCTAAAGCTAGCGATTTCAAAAGTGGCCCAAGCGTTTTCAAAATTGGTTTGCACCGCTCTGAAGAATGACTCCGTTCTACTACGACGTGAAGAAGATATCTTAAGGGTCCCAGCACCTATCATTGCTGTGACACCACTGGAGATGGAGCAGGTATGCAGTCCCATACAGATGATCGATTTTATGCACAGGATTATACACTTTACAATCTGTCAATCCCCTGACGCCCTATGGGCTTTTGATGTGACTCTACTATTGGACGAAATGATGCTACACACCTTCCAGCTTACTCTGAACCAATATTGTTGCGCATAGTTAAATTAACTGTGATCACGAAAGGTTTACCCGTGTCTCGAAAACCCGCTTCACTTCAGTAACGATGGCCTCTTCATGGAGTCCAGAACCGCCAACCCTTCCCTTTCCAATCTTCCGCCACTCGCAGACACTTGAGCGGTACCTGCTCTACGACATCAACACCATAACATGGCTCCGCGCCACCCATCACATCCTCGGCGTTCTCATCGGCACCCTCCCTCAAATCCCCCAACAAAACGTCTTCCTCGGCTTACCTCTGGAGCTCATGCCAGAAGAGGCACGCCTGCTTGTTGAGAAAGGCATTGCCTATACAGTCAATGATCTAGAATGGCACAATCAGCAACTCAGTCAGCTTACAAAGGCGCAGAAATTGGCTTTTCGGCAGGATTTGGAGATGGAGGGAAGAGAGGCTGCGAAGGCTGCGGAGAGGAAGAAGAAAGTACGGTCTGAGGAAGCGTTGAAGAATATCTGCCGTGGTTCTGGAGGGAACGCTTCGCCCACCCCTGCTCTTCCGGATGGCAGCGAGGACATTGCGGAAGAAGCGGATGGTGAAGGAGGTGAATCACTATTCGCCTCGCCATCCGCTCCGCGGTCCTCTGCTTCCACTCCTCCCTCTTCCTTGGAAGGCTCCAACGCTATTGTTCCATGGGCCATCACACCCACAACATCCTACCCACCGCTCACTCTCCCCCGTTCTTTTCAATCATCCCCACTGCCGACGGTCAACCCGTCAACCTATGCCCTTCTCAGGCACCTGCACGGACTCGATTATTTCATGTCTCCCGGTCTTCGCTTCGGCTGCCATTTGTTGGTCTATCCCGGAGATCCTCTACGCTTTCACAGTCACTTTCTCGCCGTGGCTGCCGGCTGGGACGAGGAGATTGATTTGCTGGATTTGGTTGGAGGGGGCAGGTTGGGCACGGGGGTAAAGAAAGGTTGGCTTATTGGGGGGTTGGAAGTGGGTAAGCGTGGGGAAGGGGACGTGTTGGGTGAGAGTAAAGTCAGCAGAGTCAATAGCGGGAACGGCGAGCTGGATGCTGGGGTAGATGATGGTGGTCAAGGAGGAGAAAGTAATATAGATCATGCCAGGGTGAGGACCTTTTGCATCGAATGGGGAGGAATGTAGCCGAACACGAAAGTGATGTGCGAGGGCACATAGTGTCACATGGATATGATATACTCCGACGTCGAGATTGACAGCCACGCGGGGTGAGTGGTCTCTCATCACTAGGGAAATCAACACTGATATAGTTGGAACGCAGGTGCTTCTTTTGAAAACTAAGGGCTGAAGCTCGTGAAACCATCATGACGTCTGTGCTTGTCATCCTTGCGTCGACGGCTAGACCGGGAGTCAAACATTGTTTTATATGTACTGGATGTGGCTCCTCTAGGGTGCATACACCTTGGCTGACTGACCATCTATGATATTCAGTGCTCAAAAACCCGAGTCACGAGCTGAGGGTCAGGCGCTTGCAGACGGGCCAGAACTGGGAAAGTCAATTACTCTATTAATCTATTCACTTGGACGCCAACGAGCTTCAGAACCGATACCAGGACGAACCTGCATAGTCTATCCCACCGGCTCCCAATGTCTATCTCAAAACAGTCGTCAAATCCTTCCAGTCCACTTCCAGTCCTCAACCCCCATCCCCGCTCCTAATCCCTCCTCCTCCCCCCCCTCGGCAACCCAAACCAACACCCCACCATCCCCGAAAACAGCCCAATACAAATCGGATGCAGCACCCACGTCCCCCTCCTCTGCGCCACCAACCCCGTCAAAAACGGCGCCGCCGCCCCGCCACTACTCCCCGTCGCGCCAATAAAGCTCAACCCACTCATCTGCAGCCTGCGCCCCAATAACCGACTGAAAACCACCGTCGCGCACGGATACACCGGCCCGAGCACCAGCCCCAACACCCCGACCGCCACCCCGTCCCCCACCACATTCGGCACAAACCACACCAGCAACTGGAACGTTATCGCCAGCAGCGTGAGCGCCACGACACTCGCTTTTTCGCCCACGAGGTGAGCTGGGTGCGAGAGCAGGAAGCGCCCGAGTGTTATGCCGGCCCAGAAACCGGCGGTTACGAAACCCGTGGATGAAGGGGAGGAGTGTCGGTATGTTAGGAGGAAGGAAATTACCCAGCCGGAGATGGAGACTTCGGCGCCTTGGTAGGCGAAGATGAAGAGGGCGCCGAGGAGGGTCGTTTTGTTGCGGAGGGCGAGTTTGAGGGGGGTGCGTTTGGTTTTGGGGGTGGGTGGTGGGCGGGAGGAGGCGGTGCCGGGGGCGGGGGAGAGAAGGGTGGAGGTGACGAGGGTGGGTTTGTGGAGGTCTGTTTCGTAGGAGCGGAAGGCCCAGAAGGCGAAGAGGAGGTTCAGGAGGGCGATGGCGAGGGGGATGAAATAGTAGGTCGACCAGCGATGGCCGTTGGTCACGAGCGCGGTGGCTATGAGCGGGCCGACCGTGCCGCCGAAGCCGTAGCTGCCGTGGAAGGCGCCGAGAGTCGTGGTCGGATTGACCAGGTTGGCGCAGAAAACATTGTTGAGGGCGAGATTCAGCGCGAGGCCTAGACCCGTCAGGAAGAACGAGACCACCACGACGGGGAAGGGCGGCGCGCATACGAGCGTGATGTACGAGATAATCATCAGCGTTTCCGCTAGCATGAGGGCTTTGGCGCGGCCGAGGCGCGCGGAGAGGAGGTCGGTGAAGGGGGCTGCGCTGATGAAGCCGAGGGCGTTGGTCACGAAGATCACGGACACGAGCGCGTAACCGATGGAGTAGGAGCGTTCGAGGTAAGGGATTAGTGCTCCGGGGGCGCTGTCGTTGAGGCCGTTGCCGAAGCTCATGAGGCAGGCGCTTATGAGGCGGTATTTGTTCATAGGGGGGTTGGAAAGGCTTTGCACGACGTCGACGGCTTCGTCGTTTTTTGGACTCGGGGGTCGGCTCATCTCGAGCTCGTTAGGGGTTAGGGGTGTTTCTGCTCCACTGGGTTGTTCTGAGGCGGAGGGTCCATTGTAGCGGCTTCCCCAGCTCAATTCGTCGAGCTCGTAGGCACTCAGAGTGGGCGCGATAGCGTGGGTGTCTTTGTAGATCACGGCCGGGGGATCGGTGATTCGGGAGGTGTGGTTGATATCAACCAGGGCGCCAATGGCTGGTGAGGCCATAGTGGAGGCCAATGGTGCACAATATGTGGTCAATTGGGTTCGGATTTATCCTATGGTAGATGCATGAAAGAAAAGCACACCAGCATGAGAGAGGTTCTGTATTGCAAAGATGGTCTTTGTAGCGATGCTTTATATATCGTCGGCGGATACGCCATGACTCACTGACACGTAGAGTGGATAAATGTATATGTACACCGTAGGTAAATGACGATGACCGAGAATTGCCCCGCAGAATTACCCCGCAATAAGTTTCCCATTGCTTAGCAATGATGCCCAAGCACACCACGAGAAATACCTCACGAGCCACGATGGTGCGATATGCTAGATTGGACCTGCTATTTTTAGTTATGTCGTGCCTATGGCCTACGACCCACCCGGTCTTCTTTTGGTTCGCGTTCTTTATATAATGCCGCTGTGCGAGTACTCGTGCGCACCCGGGGTACCGTAACCCTCATTACCTAAGCCTTCAGGTAACTCAGGAAGTACCACCAGCAGGGAAATGTGCGCCTGGAGGGAGGTGCAGGTTAGCGCCTTTAGGAGGGATCGGAATCCCCTTCGACTTGCTGAATATTTCACTGATGGTACAAATGTTCGTAAGACATTTCGCATCCGGATCCTTTTTGGTAATATCGCAGTAGGCATGAAATCCTCCGATATGAGGAAAGCACTCTGAGCAATCAGCGGTTGCAACCCCGACACAGCCCTTGCATGCTGTATCGACGAACGGATTGAATCTAGGTGAGGATAAAGTATCAGCGAGAAGGCCAACAGCTGAGCTGGTTGATGAGTAGAGACCCTTACCCTTCTTGCGCGAGGGCCGCAATACACACCCCTGGGCACCCCACGAGCAAACTACCACAGTGAAGTTTCTGCCTCCAGGTGCAACCGTTCGTATCTGCGCCGAGATACTTTGATGGGTTGGTTTGGTCGAAGTCAGGGCACGTGGCATTCGCTACGCCAATTGCGAAAAGCCCGGATTTGCGCTCTTCGACACGAGCGGTGGCCGGAGTATGGGGTTTCGCGCCATTGGCTACTGGGAGAGGTAAAGACTTCTGACCCTTTTGGAAAGCGGCGATGGTGCACAAAGTCGACATGCAATGCGTCGCTGCCGGAACCTTCTTACTCATTGCGCAATAGCCCTGCACACCCCCAATGACAACAAAGCAATTGGCACAATTGCCCGCTGTTAACGCCATACAAGCCGTGCATTCGGCCATCGCGAAGGGATTGAATCTGATAAAGGCCGTTCTTGTCAGCAACCTAGAATCTGCAGAAGCTGGTAGACGAGTTATTCACCCTGTTTCGATTAATGCAGCAAGACATCCAGTAGGGCATCCCACGGCCAGACTGGCGCATATGAGGCCTTCTTCCCAACTGCAGCCTTTTAGATTCGCACCTAATAGTTTCTCCGTGTTGGTGCCGGCGAAATTAGGACACTTGCTGGGTTCCAACAACGCGCGGGCAGCAAGGTCGGTGTCAGCATTGGGGTAAACATCGAGCACGGCTCCGTTACTCGTCCATGCTATTGTGAGGAGAAGGAGAAAGTTGTAGGACCGCATGATTGGAAGTATGACTCTCTGTCTTTTGCCTTAAGTCGGTTTGTATATTGGAATCTAATGCGCTATTACATCGAGGCTTCAGGGCTTTATAGCAGGCCTTCCGTCGCTAATACCCTCCATACTTTGTCCGGATGTTTGCTATACTCGGCCGTTTAGCCACTAGAATGGAGAGTGAAACAGATCAAGTGCGTCGCGTGCCAATAGGATGTGGTAGACACTGTGTTTGCGGGTGTATTTCATGTGCTCGCTTCCTGATGGGAACAGTGACTGATTAGGGCAACTCTGCAAAGCAGCGACACGAGACAATCGCTGCTCTCCTCTCTTGGAAAGCGGTGTGGGGAAGAACGTTCGCTTATTCCCCAGGGGCCCGACGTCTATACCTTTCGTGAGGGCGGTTGGTGGAACCTCAGGATCTGGCATCGCAAATGAAACCAAACCTGAAGGCGATCGGGCGGTGAGGCTGTGTATTGTTTCATTGCATGTTATCCGCCACAGCTGAGATTCGTGACCGTTGCTATTACTCAACTGGTGCCCGCGTACGGGTGTCTCTTGTTGAGACAGGCCACGTTTCATCCCCGCCATTGGATTGGTTGTTGCGCATATCCCCGCGCTGTATAAGGTAACGACATGGAGGATATCGCATGGCACTTTGTCTCATATGGCATCAGCTTTGGTGGGGGAACAGCAAATCTTTGCGCCGCAACGGCCGCCGTAGAAAAGCGAAAACAATTAAGGTTGGATCGGACAAACTCCCGCCTCGCCGAACCTTCCGGATCATTGTTACCCCACTTGTCCTACCCGGCTGAAAATATCAATTACCATCGACATTAACCGCACTCATACAGTCGCCAGTCCTGGAAGCACGCAAGAGAGGTACCATGGGTCGGCCGAAGAGGAACCTCCTCGCAACAGCCGAGGAGACCTCATCCCCACCACTATCACTCGAACAAGGTCAAGCTATCGCTTGTGTGTCGAAGGCAGAAGGGAACAATCTGTACTCGGTGGATTTGCCAGACCGCACAAGATTGCTGGTCGAGCTCCCTGCTCGTTTCCGTTCGACGATCTGGATCAAGCGTGGCGGATTTGTGGTCATCGATACCACAGCCTTCGTGGACAGAGCCAACAAGCTTGATGGCGAGATTGTCAATGTAGTTAGAGACGAGAAGTTGTGGCGGAAACAGGGATATTGGTAAGATCTGGGCCGTAAGATCTGATTCACTGTGAGCTGAACTCAGGTCTAGGCCGTCGGAATTTGTGAAGAAGACAGGATATCCAGACGATAGCGACGAGGACCTTTCCACAGTTGGCAAGATGCCACCAGATAGCCAGTCCGACTCCGACGACTAGATCCGCTCATGAATATATGGGCGTGGTCTCTTCTTTTGTTTCGTCGGTCGTTTGCCCGTAACCACTGGTTTCCAACGACCTGAATGCCTCCGCGAAATCATTCCTTGCTCCCCACCAGACTCCGAAGACCTGTACTGCCAGACATATAACCACAACCGATGAACTTGTGTTGGTGCTTGGATACACATTCCATGCCCATTCTTGCACTGCCCAGGCGAGATAAATCAAGATCGGATGCATTCCGGTTCTCCACAGCAAAAACGGTGTTGTCCAGGCCACGTAAGAGTAGAATTGATAGTGCAAGCTTCGAGCGCAAAGCAGACCGATGGTTACGGCAGAAAGCATGGTGGTCAATACAAAGGAAGGCGTGACAAGGAGGGACATTTGTTGTTTCACTTGAGATCGAAGCGGTTGAAAGAGCGTTCGGGCCAAAGAATACAAGGAAAGTCCGGATGGTTGGGTCCAGCGGGTCGTGAGGAACAGAACCAGGAGCGAAGCATGAGCGATGAGCAGCGTCATGGAAAACTCGCGGGACAGAAAGACTTCCTCGCCTATGAACCTCCAATTCACTGTCCACTTGAAGAGAAACTGCCTGGTAATATCGAATGATCGGAGGAGGTACCCAGTTGGGTTAGCCGGCAAAAAGGGGAAAGCCAGTGTGATCTGAAAGACGAAGTCAGTCATAGGCTCAGTGATTGGATCAGTCTACTGGTTACAAACGTACCTGCACCTGCGCCATAAGTGCTGCCGACTTCAAAGCCCTGCCGAAAGGTAGTGCCTGAAATAATATAATTCCTACAGCAGGTAACGCCAGTAAGACAGTCATCTTGGTGCCCACAGCCCATGAATACGCAATGTTCCCCACTGTCCAGATCCGCCTTTGGTATGCGTAAATGGCTATCCATAGTGCCAAGATCGCGAAGCAGTCATTGAACAGCCGAAGGACGAATATACTGTGTAGCCGCTTTGATAGAATTAAGAGTGGGAACAAATAGGGCGGTGCCTTTGAGGACGAAAAAAGTCAGCTACCGTTTCGACTCCAGGCGAGAACGAGATCCCGTACATCAGCAAGTCGATAGCAAGACATGACGATACTAAGTACGATGAGGTACAAGCCGCCGAACACGTACTGTGCCAGCTCAATGTTCCGCCCCTGATCGGTGATGTGGTAGAGAGCGCTGTAGATGTACAGATGTGCTGCCGGATAGACCAAAGGTCCTGTATCCCCTTTGATGAGAACATAGTCGCGCTCACCCGAGACGTATTGGAATACTTGTTGCATGTAGCTCTTCCAGTCGATCTCGGTGTCTGATTCACAAAGAAGATGTTAGCCTATCTGGTCGGTAGAGAGACGCGCAAGAGCTGCCGCCCAAGCAGGCGAGCAAAGACACATTGGGGATTGGGACTCTTACATGGAACCTTCCGTATTATGAGAGCACACAGGCTGGCGTCGGCGACAATGAGAAGTGGTGCGAGCCATCGTAGGTGTTCAGGATTGGTGGTTAAGTCGATGGCATAGCTGGAGAGTTGCGATGCTAGATTGGCGATCGGCGACGTTTTGGACGATGCAAGGGCCATCGTCGCCGTTCCAGAACGCCTCTGAAAAGAATGTTGAAGCGCCTTGGCAGGAAAGCTTGCGCTGCTTTTGAAGTGAACACTTCCAAATGACCACTTCGGATTAAGAGGCGAAGACGTCAGGCGTTTCAAAGATTCTAAAGTCGCCTGTCATCACATCCAAGTGAAATGCTCGAGGTTGAACAGGGTCGTTGGGCCGTGTTTCAAAGCCCTGCGGCGTTGGGGTCCACTCCTTCGTCTGCGGGCCACGTTTAACGCCGAGAACTGAGCTCCGCATGCAGGCATCTTCCGGCCGCTTTCCTTATCCTTTGGGCGTACAACGTAGTTGCACGAGTACATATCCACCTCGACCACAATTCAATGAAGCCAAGCTTCGCTCGAGAACATGCCCGCCTACTCATTTCTCAACGTGGGACTTTGAGGCCCGCTCATATTGACGTAATCGATCTCCTGCTGCCGGATCGTTGAGCCGTAGCTTGCCTGAAGGTATCACACACGTGGGTATTTACAAGGTATGAGGAACGTCCTCCGTACAAGCTAGAGGTAGACGTACTTTCGATTATACAGCAACTGCCATCCAATCACAACATCAATTAGCCCATCATAAGACTACCTACCATACTATGTAATCTGTTGTGATGTGAAACGGCTGTGGATTTTCTACGTGGGCAGCTCGCTACTTGTACCACTGACACTAGTCCTAATAGGTCATAGGGCGAATTCCAACACTCCCTCTCGAAAGAAAGATCCTATTAGACATGTGTGTCTCCTGTACGCGTAGCTCCCTCTGAAGTATCTCCCTCTGAATTGCAGCCTACTCAGCCCTTCTTAACCACCCAATCTGAATTGCAGCCTACTCAGCCTCTTCAAAACCACCCAAAACCTCTCATACCGTAGGTGGAAATGGTGGAAAGAGTACTGTGTCTAGCCCTTTGATTCACGACTGTTCTCTTCCTTCCAGCTCTGTCACATCGCTTCTCCACCTAACCTCTGGATCCTTGTCTCTGGGTTCTGGCCTCGTTGGCTCGTTGGCTCGTTGACTCATTGGCTCATTGGCTCGTTGGCTTGTTGGCTCATCGGTGTGCTTCTGACTGTGACTTGTATCGCTATAGGAGGTGGTCAGATCGTCTATGCCATGTAACGACGTCGTGGGTGTCCTTTTTGGTCATCATGACCTGAACGTTCGGCGGTTGGTTCAGAATGTATAGCGTGTCGACTCATGTAGCCTCCAGCCTAACCTCTCTTCCTTCCTTAATTCGCATCCTTCCATTGGATGCTTCGAATGGGAAGCCCTTCTTTTCCAGGTAACCTACCGATAGCAGGTTGTTGTCCAGTTCCGGCATATAGTATATCTCATGGAGCGGCTGCTTGAATAGCTCACCATCGATGAGGATGCTCAGGGTTATCATCCCTACACTCATGGCCCTAATGGGCGTTCCGTCAGCGAGCTCAGCCTCTTTGTTGCTAGGCCTTATAGTGTCGAATAGGCTGGCGTTGAACGTCATGTGATAGGAGGCGGCGGTATCCATATATCAGGCATGGTCCCTATACGGGCCGGCCTTCTTCGCCTTTGCGATCATACCCCTCATGGGCTTCTTCTTCTTTCCCTCTGGGGTGTTCAACGTGTTCAAGTCCTTGCTCTTTTGCCTATATTCATCTATCCTAGACTCATTTTTCTCCCTTCAATCGTCCGTCGCCTGGGCAGGGTGTTTTACCCAACATTTGTCGTCCATATGCCACTGTAAGTTGCATACGCTGCACTTGGCTCCGTCCGGGTTCTTTGTGGAGGTTGAGGAGCTCTTTTCAGCCCCCTTTGCCTTCCTCTCACTGATCCTGCTTCCTTTGAATTCAGTCTTCAGTGCCTTCATGGACGAGGAGGACTTGTTGTTGCTTGATGCGTCTCCGTGTTTCTCAATGTCAATAAGCTGAGCAACAAGCCTATTGAAATCTGGTTCAACGGGCTCACCGTCTGCTTCAAGTTGTCATGTCGTGAGGATCGTCGTGACGAACGCCGTGTATGAGTCGCTGAGGCCGTGGAGGAAGGAGCTGATCATCTGTCAGTCAAGCACTTGATGCCTCATGTCCTCAATCATTGTCCTTGCCTTCTTCATGGCTTCTGCGTACTCTGAGACGTTCTTGTACTTTGAGAGGTCTGAACGGTTTATCATCTTTCAATGTAGGTGGCGTTTCATATACCCCTTCATCTTATACATGCTCCTCAGCGTTTTGAACATCTTCGGGGCGTCCATGGAGTCGGTCAGGTGGGAGGCAGGATCTTGCTTAATGATCTGGAGTATATAGCCCTGGGCTATCTCTTCCGCCTCTTCCCAGTCTTCTAGTCTCGCTGTGTATGTCTCCTGCTGGGTGTCGCTGGCATTCGCGGGTAGTGTTGGTCGGGGAACCGTTCCGTTCATCACCTTCCATACCCTATTCGACAGGGCAATCCCCTTTAGGTCAGTTGCTCAGACCTGGTAGTTCTGGGGCCCTTCCAGCTTCATTACATGGCTGAGATTCAACATGCCTGCTCGTCCTCGGTGTTCCTGTCACCTAGGAAGTGTGTATTTCTCCTCCACTCCCTTTAGGGTTCATGACTGCGTTTCTTCGTGAGACCTGACGACGCCGTCGTCTGGTCTGTCACGGGGGGTGTTCTCGCTGGATTGGCCGACTTGTTGGACTCCTTTGTCCTTCGGGTCGATGTCCATTTAACGAGGAATATAGCGAAGTTCTGCGTGCGTGTAGGTAGCGGCGAAGGTGAGGCTATAATACCCCTATTCTCCTATGTCAGCCGGGCTCATAACCTATTGTGATGTGAAACGGCTGTGGATTTTCTACGTGGGCAGCTCGCTACTTGTACCACTGACACTAGTCCTAATAGGTCATAGGGCGAATTCCAACATAATCATGATGTACAGACTGCAAATGGAGCCTTGGAAGATAAGGTAGCGATCGAGCCGCCTGCCTTACCTTACCAGAGGGGGGACCTCGCAACCCGGAAATTTGGAGTATCTACTCGTAGTAAGCCGTGCCTTGGGAGTGTGTATACGCTTGATCAACAAACCTTCAAACTCAACCTTTCTACTGAAACAATTGATATACGATCCTGGTCGCTAAGTTCTGGGGAGGTCACGGTTTTCCTCGTTCGGCGGGCCCGAACATACCGCTGCCGAATACATGCCGGCTTCACCCCAGGCGTAGGGTCGAAATGAATGGCAGCTTTAACCAGGGAACCCTCAGCATAGCAAAGCACCAGCCTCAGGCCTCAGGGATATGAAATCTGTCAATCTTTAGAAGCTATTGAGGTCTGTAATCCGTAGTAGCAAGGTTTCCAGATATTGCAATCTGTTATGATTTTATTGCCGGGGCCCGCCTAGATCCTTTTACTTTGAACTGCCACTTGTTTCGACCTGACGCCTAACCCGCAGCCGTGAAGAAAGGTTCTTGGTCAAGTATCTCATTTGCTGTGGAATTCCCTCTTTTGCCTACTGGTAGAGCTCGGTCTGAATAGATGCGTGTGCCCGTGTAGCCGAGTGTCTTCATCTCCTGAAAGTTGATGAGCTCAAGCAGTGACTGGTACACAGTATGTCGATAGACTACCTTGCAGCAATCGACGCCCCCCTTGGCTTTCTGATCCGGTTCCGTTGCAACAGCAAGACGCGCATGCGAGCAAGGCACGCGTGGCCCAAGGTGAAGCGTGGGAGCATGTTCAAGTGTCAAAGGACACTCGGAAGTGAAATAATACCTTGGAGATTCAAGCTTCTAACCCTGTAACCCTCCATGAATTCAGATCGGCGTCGGTATGTAAGGCCATGTTGATGGGAGTTTGAATTCGTGTGCCGATGACAGAATTTTATTGTTTAATCCAGAGGTCCCGTTTCCAAATCAGCCGGCGGCGTGTAAGCTACTCACTAGTCCAGCTCAGGTTATGCTGAAACTGTGTGAAACACAGCTGAGGGTCGCCTCAATAGATAGATGTTAAGACAGAATTTGAAGATTTTCAATCCAGAGACGGGCAGAGGGCCTGCACATAAGTGTTCATGCACTTGCGAAGTGTGGAGAATTAGCTGGCACGTGGTAGTTTGCACTTAGTTTACGCACCGTTGAGGTAGCTGTCTTGAAGATGGGACCGAGTTGCCAGATGACAAAGCGTCATAGACTTTTTTTGCTTAATCCAGGTGGTGAGACACGTGAGAGCGACCTCGAGGAACTCGATCCATAACCGCCCGGAACAATTTACAATGGTCATCGAAATATGCGTTCATGCGCCCAACTCTCTCACTATATCGATTGAGGCCTTGTCTGCAATCTTCCTCGCTCCTCAACTGCCGTGCTCGCATTTTGCAGCGTCTATTCATTTCGATGGCTGATCCCACGGAGCCAGTCGCCGCGCAGACGGCAGCACAGGCGAAGGATGAAGAAACATTGCCAAAATTGTCCATTGCCGATTTTAGAGTATACAATGGCATGGCGGAGCATATGGAATACTTCGTAGGCATTTAATCGACCATGATGGCAGCGCCACATACTAACACTCACCTAGCACAATAACTTCCGGCAAACATGGAAAGTTCTCTACGCAGCCTGCTCCAGTGGCAAGCGTCCTTCGGACATGTCCATTCGACAATTTTTGTCCACGGGCCTACAGTTTTGCCACCACTTGCATATGCACCATGGGATTGAAGAGGCTCATATCTTTCCTGTCCTGGCCAAGAAGATGCCGGCGTTCCGCAAAGAGCTCGAACTCCTTACGCAACATAAACAGATCCACAAAGGATTGGACAAATTCGAGACATACCTAGAAGAGTGTAAAAATGGAGAGCGAGAGTTGAGGTTGGAGGAAATGAAGACATTGATGGACACATTTGGAGCCGTGCTGTGGGCGCATTTGGATGATGAGGTGAAGGAGTTGACTGCCGAGAACATGCGCAAATACTGGACAATCCAAGAGATGAGGTCTATGCCCATGTAGTCCCGGTGTAATTCCTGATGGACATCTCTCGTTTGTATCCAGAGGTAGATCGTCCGATGTGAAAGCGGATTCAAGTTCGCAAATGCCGAGCACGAAGTATCGAGCCTTCCTCATCTGCGTACCTGATGGTTGGACAGAATTTCTTTCTCAGTAGTATGTGGCAGTGGATCAAGGGACGCCCAAAACATGGAGCAAGTAGTCGTAATCATAATATAACTAATGTTGATAGGCTGGTCCTCTCAGTCCTGGAGGAGAGCCATTCACTTCTGGTTTGTTTGGCAGGCACTGTCCTTGTCCTAGTCGCGAGACGCTTCGGCCACCACTGCATGTCCACATGCAATTTGGCCCCCCTCTCAGTCAGCTTGACGTCGGTCACGCATCCAGTTCACATATCAGAAAGGACAAAACGCGCATGGAGACTTGACGCCCCGAGCATCTGACTCCCAACTCCCCGGGGTTACTTTTGGTCTCGTCATCGCCCATTCAACATAGAGTCTGACGCAACCGCCGTACTGGACTACAAAGCGGCAGAGTTGACGGCAGTAGTGAAAGCTCTGCAAACTAGTCTGGGGATTAGCATTCGACTTCACTGCACATATTGAGCCCTGGTTATACGGCGACTGTTTTCCTATCACCGGCCACGACAGATTTCCGCCAAAAGAGGGTTGTAGCCGAAGCAGCATCACACATGTTCTCGAGCCCGCTTTGCCTTTCGGACAGCGCAGCTTTGACCGAGCATTTGACTTCCAACAAGGCCTAGATACCATCAGGGTCGCTGACCTCACGCTGGTCAAACGACCACTAGATCGCCAAGATGAACGATGACGACCTTATCAGCCAGGTCCATAAGAAGATCGAGCGAGAGAAAGTCCTCATCAATGCCGCGAATGCGATGCGCCAGTCCTCGAATCCTCAGGTGCAACAAAGTCTGGACTCACAAGTTCGTGAGGGCCGTAGGAATATTGCGTATTTGGAAGAACGCATGAGGGAACTCCAGATGAGACGCATGGGGCAAGGCATGGATTCAATGTCTACGGGACCTCAACCACCTGCACACGCTAGCTTGCCTGCTCAGCCGAGGGGGCAGCGTAACGGCCAATACCAAGCTCCGCCAGGCCCAGCTTCAAGAGACATTCGAGGCGCGTATGGGTTGGACCAGGGTGACTATGGTGATCCTGGCCCTGCAGGTTACAGTGGCGAGATGGGAGCAGGAACCGGCATGATGCCGCCGCGCGCTCCTTTTGGTCCACCTGCTCCAGGTTCTACTATCCCGAAAACAAGGCCCAATTATAGCAAACTTGGTCCGTCCACCTTACTAACGTCTAGTGGAAAAAAGGAGTACTAATGAGCATGTTGATAGATCTCATCAAATATGATACCCCGTACCTCGGACCCAGAATCCAGCTCATGTTGTCACAGTTGGAATTCAAGCTCAGCGTAGAAAAGCAATACAAGGACGGCATAGAAAAAATGGTCCGGCTTTACCAGGACGAAGGTGACCGCAAAAGTAGGGCAGATGCTGAGGCACGGCGGATAGAAAGTAATCAGAAAATACAGCTTCTCAAGCAGGCTCTGAAACGGTACGAGGATCTACATGTAGATATGGAAAGCAACGCGGATGCTCCTGACGGTAAGTCGACGTTCTCTATATATGCTTATGGTTGGACGTTAACGTGCGGGATAGACGACAGCTTGAATACACCGAATATGCGCAAACCTCTTACTGGGCATCTATCGATGCGTATCCACGCTGTTAAAGATGTGGATCACGCCGCGACTGGAAGATTTGCGAGAGGACCGGAGACCTTCGTCATCATGAAGGTTGAAGATACATTCATTGGCAGGACGAAGGCTACCAGGACCGATAGATGGACTGATGAGCTGCACGACGTTGATATCGACAAGGCCAACGAAATCGAACTTACTGTCTATGACAAGTCTGGAACTCATCCAACTCCCATAGGCATGCTGTGGATTCGTATCTCGGACATCGCGGAGGAAATGAGGCGCAAAAAGATCGAAAGCGAATTCAACAACTCCCAGTGGGTCACGGCTGATAAGATGGATAATGGGAGTTCGCAGGGCCGGCAGGATCCTGCATATTCCTCTATCAATAATGCTCCACAGGATCGGACTTCAAGGAGCTCAACGGTGAGAGAATCCCCAGGAAGTGTGCCAGATCAATCACAGTCCAATTCAGCGGCGATTGATGCTTGGTTTGCACTGGAGCCTGTTGGCAGAATCCAACTCACTATGAGTTTTGGTAATACCAATCACCACTGAGCGCATCTGTTCGAGAAACTAACAATGGGCAGCAAAACAAATCAAGGACCGTCGGCCTTTTGATATCGGCCTGAACCGGAAAGGTGCTATTCGCCAGCGCAAAGAAGAGGTCCACGAGATGTATGGGCACAAATTTGTACTACAGCAATTCTACAACATCATGCGATGTGCTTTATGTGGAGAATTCCTCAAGTACTCGGCGGGGATGCAATGCGAGGACTGCAAATATACCTGCCACAAGAAGTGCTACCCGAAAGTTGTGACGAAATGTATTAGCAAATCCAATGCGGAGACTGATCCAGATGAAGAGAAGCTGAACCATCGGATTCCTCATCGTTTTGAGGGTTTCTCAAATATGGGTGCTAATTGGTGCTGCCACTGTGGCTACATACTACCTCTGGGACGAAAAAACTGTAGGAAGTGCACAGGTAAATAGGCTGTCTTTTTAGATGCAGTTGTTGTTGCTGACTGTTTTAGAATGTGGTCTCAGCTGCCACGCGCAGTGCGTTCATCTGGTACCTGACTTCTGTGGCATGTCTATGGAAATAGCGAACCAAATACTCAGTACCATCAAAGAGACGAAGAGTAACCAGAAAAGCAATCCTAGCACCATGGCTACAAGAACACTTCGGCCTGGTGTGACACGGCCAACACCGCCTCCGCAACCATCTTACAGTCTTCCACCTGCGCAAGACCACGCAGACCTTCCCTCAACGACAACTTCACGAAAATCGTACGGGCAGGAACCGATAGCAGAACAAGCAACAAGACCACAACCGTACGGCTCATCGTCGGCTCTCGAAGCCGCAAAAAGAGCTTCGAACGCCCCACCCCAATCTCCAATCCAACAGGCAAGGCCTGTCAGCTCCCGCACGTACTCGTCACAGGACGCAGCAGCTGCGGCAGCTGCGGCACTAGGTGGTAACGGCAAGCGGCCACCGCAACAGAAGACACCGTATACTCGGTCATCCACAGATTACAGCACAGGCGCAGCGCAACGGGGTTCAGGTGGCTATGCAGGGGCAACAATGGATACCCACGAAGAGGAGTCATCACAAGGACGGCCAACACAGCCTCAGCAACCGCAAACTTCGGCTTACGACCCGAGAGCGTACGACGTGTGGGGAAAGGGTTATACTTCCCAATCCACAACTGTCCATCCTCCGCAACAGCAACCTGGTTATGAAGACCCAATTCGGAACCTGCAAGCTCCTCCGACCCAGCAGGGAGTGTTAGAGCGGAAAGAACCTCCATCACAGCCTGGGACAGGAAGGAGAATCGGTCTCGAGCATTTCAACTTCCTCGCGGTGTTGGGCAAAGGCAACTTTGGTAAGGTCATGTTGGCGGAGACGAAAGCCACGAAAAAGCTATATGCCATCAAAGTGCTCAAAAAAGAATTCATCATTGAGAACGAGGAAGTGGAAAGCACGAAATCCGAGAAGAGGGTGTTCCTGATTGCCAACAAGCAGCGGCATCCGTTCCTCTTGAACCTTCACGCCTGCTTCCAAACCGAGACACGAGTATATTTCGTAATGGAGTATATTAGCGGAGGCGATCTTATGTTGCACATTCAGCGTGGACAGTTTGGAACCAAGCGCGCGCAGTAAGTAAGATATTAGCGCTGGCCTTTCCACGCTGACCGAAGACAGGTTTTATGCCGCTGAGGTCTGCTTGGCTCTAAAGTATTTCCATGAAAACGGGGTGATTTACCGTGATCTCAAGCTTGATAATATTCTTCTGACTCTTGATGGACACATCAAAATTGCCGACTACGGACTTTGCAAAGAGGAAATGTGGTATGGTTCGACGACGAGTACCTTCTGTGGTACGCCTGAATTCATGGCGCCAGAGGTGAGTTTCAGTGGCAGAGATGTATTCCACAAGCACTGATCCTGGAAAGATTTTACTGGACAAGAAATACGGCCGCGCAGTGGACTGGTGGGCGTTCGGTGTCTTGATCTATCAGATGCTTCTCCAACAGTCACCATTCCGAGGCGAGGACGAGGACGAGATTTACGATGCTATACTCGCGGATGAACCACTTTACCCGATCCACATGCCGCGCGACTCTGTATCGATCCTCCAGAAGCTGCTTACACGGGAGCCGGAGCTCCGATTGGGATCGGGCCCGACAGATGCCCAAGAAATTATGAGCCATGCGTTCTTCAGGAACGTCAACTGGGAAGACGTGGAGAATAAGAGGGTCCCTCCGCCTTTCCAACCGGCGATCTCGAATCCAACGGACACGAGTAACTTTGATTCCGAATTCACCAGCGTGACGCCGGTGCTTACGCCCGTCCAGTCCGGTAAGCGAACTTGTAAGCATGTAAGCATGAACGAGACGCAATGGCTGACAGGGCTCCGTAGTCTTGACGCAAGCGATGCAAGAGGAATTCCGTGGATTCTCTTATTCTGCGGATTTCATATGAGCGCCTTTATCATCCCGCTTGAGTTGGATTGTCCCCGACCCTGGCATCGGCACCGGTGCAGCGAGAGAAGACGCAATGTCCTCGGTATCATTGCGGTGGATGGGCGGATGGGCAGTGATGTTTTTGTTCTTCAATACCACGTAGGGTTCGGTGGGGTGGATGGGATGCGAGAAGGTCAGTATATCTTGGAAGCTTGGTAGGAGGTTATCAGATAGGCCAGCGAGCCGTGCGATGCTCAGCACGGGCAGCGCGTGGGGTTGTGTACCGACAGTCCTGAAGCCACAATGACCGTGGAAATTGATTAGACAGGCTATAGAACCTGATCATGAGACCGGACACACGAGCATGACCGTTTTGCAGTGATTCAATGTCGGAGCATGCTTGAGGCTGGCAGGCAGATCCGAGTTGTTCCGTATTGCATCGCCAATGGCTACGAGGTTCACGGACATAGCCAATAGATAAGGTAACACGCTCCTTCAGCGGTATCGGCCCGATCAGGTCATCACACAATCACGACATACTCACTTGATCAGACAGGCCATTGCTCAGTAGATGATGTGGTCGTTGGTCAGCGTGGTGCTTGATCCTGGAGGGTTGGAAACAAGCATGCGGCAGATCGGCATCCGCAGCGGCACCAGCATGCGAGTTCTTCCCTTCCCTGCGACGCCGCCTCGTGCCTCGAGTGCTGCCGGCACACCCACGACACCCACGACACCCACGACACCCACGACACCCACGACACCCTCTCGAGTCTCCCCCCCGTCCTTTGTCGACGGAGTAGGATCAAGCCAAGTGATTCAGCCAACGCCGAAAGTTCCGGGCTCCTCAGCGCCCTCGTTGCAGTTCGCTGCCATGCAGGTGTGGCGTGGATTGATGGGGTAATGCGGCAATACCTCGCCCTCGGTAGACAGACACGACTCGTGCTATTCGCTGCCATCATCCCAGTCGATGCTAATCAAAGTTCGTCATGCCGTTTTTGATGTCATCTTCCATCGTTGATCCGTGCCCCAAGGGAGGTACCGTTGCACCCAAGTAAAAATCATCACTGTCCCCCACAGTCCCGCCGAGATGCCAGACTCGCATCTGCTGCTTAATGTTTTCTGCCGGTGAACTGCTGTGACACTTTGCGAACACCCTGATACCTGATATTCGCCCCAAACTGTGGCCGTGTGTAGCATCATGTCTACAGTCATGGCTCTTCGCCCAGGCGACGCGAACTCCCCAACGACGAGGTTCTACACGACCCAGAACGGGGGCTATGAAAATAACTCCTCCTCAGATCGGACTTTAGGAGAACGAAACACTAGCATTCACACAAGCGCTGACAATGACGAACCTGCGGATGGCGGCGAAAAAGGCGACAAAAAAGGGCCTCCTCAGCCTGTTGGATTCTGGGACCACAGGTTAAACAAGGTGCGATTGGAGGTGTTTGGAGCGTGGGGGAAAACAAGTAAGAAGCCTTGCCGTGGACTGGTTGAGCGGTAAGCTGATGAATGCGGCAGCCTTGATACTCGCGACCTTCATTCTAGCAGTCCTCTCGCTTTACTGGGGTGTTCTATACCATGTCGAGTCGAATCTGTCATCTCTGGTCATATACGTGGTTGATTTCGATGGCCAACTAGCACCATACACCGGCGTGACCCCTCTAATAGGGCCGATGATAACCCAAACAACAGAGTCAATAGTGGCCAACACGCCAACCCATCTGGGATTCGGTACCCTACCTCCATCATCCTTCAACAATGACCCGATGGAAGTCCGCAGGGCTGTGTTCGAGCAGCAAGCCTGGGCAGCAATAGTGATCAACGCGAACGCTACCGCGCTCCTCCAGCAAGCCGTGAATACGGGCAACGCCTCTTATGACCCCTTAGGAGCCTGCCAGGTGATTTACGTCGAAGCCCGAGACCAAGAAACATATACGTACATCCTGCCGCAACTGAACGTCCTTCAGACGGAGATCACCTCCAAATTCGGGCAGATGTGGACGAGCAAGGTCCTTGCCAACACCAGCATCTCACGCACCAACCTCCAGCGAGCACCGCAAGCCCTCAGCCCGGCTATAGGCTTCTCGCAATTCAACTTGCGGCCTTTTGGCCCACCGCAGGCTGTTCCGGCTGTCACTATCGGGCTTATCTATCTGATCATCATCGCCTTCTTCTCTTTTACCTTCTTCCTTCCGATCCACATGAAGTTTGTCAAGTCACCGGGGCATCCGCCTCTCAAATTCAACCAGCTCATCATCTGGCGCTGGGTCGCCACAATGGCCGCCTATTTCTTCATGTCGCTGGCTTACTCGCTCATCTCCCTGGCTTTTCAGATCCCTTTCAGCCACGACCCGGGCTCGATGTACGTCAGCGTCACCAACCCGGATGCTTATGGCAAGGGCACGTTTGTGGTGTACTGGATGATCAACTGGGTCGGGATGATTGCATTGGGGTTGGCTTGCGAGAATGTGGCGATGTTGATCGGACAGCCGTGGACAGCGATGTGGTTGATTTTCTGGGTCATCTCGAATGTTGCAACCGCTTTCTATGCGATTGAGTTGTCGCCGCATTTCTATTATTGGGGTTATGCTTGGCCGTTGCACAATAGTGAGCCCCCCAACCCCACTGCTTCTCAGTGAGATGTACTGACTGGGTTACCTGCCACAGTTGTCGAAGCATCACGCTCTACGCTTTTCGATCTGCATTCACGAATCGGCCTCAACCTCGGCGTGTTATTCGCCTGGGTCGCTATCAACACTATCTTCTTCCCAGTCTGCTGCTACTTCATGCGATGGAAGACGACGCGGTCCAAGTCTTGGAAGGAGAAAGAATCTGAGCAGAAGAAGTAATTACGGGGGGTTCCTCGTCGGCTTGACTGGGGATCGACTGTACATAAGAAAATCTAATGTCGCATGTTTAATGTTTACGTTTGCACATCCTCAGCATAGTTTAGGCACGAAATAGGCGTCTGGGGAATCAATCAATTCTTCACATATTAAACTACTCTTAACGAACCCTGGCTCCCCCTCCCCTCCTCTCTCCTCCCGTCCCCCACTACTTCGCCACCCTCCCCCCCTTCACCCCCGTCCCCGTCCCCGTCCCCGTCCCCGTCCCGCCAAACCATCCCCGTCCCCGTCCCCTTCCCCTTCCCCTTCCCCTTCCTACCCCCGGCGGCCGCCCGCAGCCGCCTCTCCTCCGCCAACCACTCCGCCCACGCCTCCATCTCCCCCAACGCCTTCCTCATCCTCGACAGCCGGTCGGGGAGCACCCGGTGGTGCTGCAGCGGCAGGACTTGCTTCCATGCCGCCCAGTCTGCCATGGCGATGGTGCGGCCGGCGGGGTCGGTCGTGTAGTTGGCCAGAAAGGCCTCGAGCTCGGTGAGGGCTAGAAAGGGGGGGTTAGTGGATGTATGGATGTAAGGGAGGTGGGGTGGAGGGACGCCGGGGGTGTGGAACGGGGGGGAAGAGGTGGAGGGGATGTAGTGCTGAGGTGGAAGAGAAGGGGGACGGGGGGTCGCCGGGGAAGTGGAAAGACAAGCGCAGAGGTGCTGGGGAGATAGTGCAGAGGGTTGGGAAGGGGTGCAGGCGGCCGCCGGGGGAGTACATGCGTGAGTAATGTCACAAGAGAAAACAGGAAGAAACAGCTATGTAGAATAGCTCATGAACGCAACGTTGCCCACGACGGCGCCCTCCTGTCTGCTTTCACAGCAAACAAGACCCAAAAAGCACAGAAGGAATCAAGGGCGGGCGGCCGCCAGGATTGTGCAAAGACAGGTACAGAAGTGCTAAAGGTATAGTGCTGAGATTGGTGAAAAAGGAGACGGGCGGCCGCCGGGAGAGTTGATGCGTGAAAAACCTCACAAAGCAAAAGCAAGTAGAGAATTCTTATGGATGCAGCATCGCCCTCGACGGCGCCCTCCCGTAGCAAACACATCAAGTACTTACAAGCAAGAATCTCGCTCCACTCCTCCTTCTCCCAACTGCTGAGGGCCGCGGGGGGGACGTTTGAGAACTGGCAATCACACCCATGTCAGCTGCACGCCTGGCTCAAAAAGGTGCAGGTGAGGTAGGGCGTTACTTACGGTTGAGGCGTGCCTGGTTGGCATCTTGCGCTCTGGTTGGTGATGATAATGGTGATGGTGGTGATGGTGGTGGTGCTGGGGTCTTGAGGTTTGAGAAGTGGTGAGGTGGTGAGGTGGTGCGGTATGGAGGGTGCCGTGGATGTGGATGTCGACAGATGGGGAGGTTAGGGGAGGTGAGGTGAGGTGAGGTATATATCTCGAAAGTGTAGATCGCCCTAGTCCCGACGTGGCCGGCGGCTGGGGCGACGACATCATCGTCTGGGGGCCTCTGAGCGGCTGGGATAGGGCTGGGGCGACGACATCATCATCACCTGAGGCACCCCCGAGCACTCTTAGAACAGAGCAACAGCGACGACATCATCATCTGGGGGCCTCTGAGCGGCTGGGATAGGGCTGGGGCGACGACATCATCATCACCTGAGGCACCCCCGAGCACTCTAGAACAGGGCAACAGCGACGACATCATCAACTGGGGCACCTCTGAGCATGTCTTCGAACAGGGCTAGTAATTGCATACCTCTATGGAGCAACTATCTAGCGGTATCAATAGCTACCTGCATACGAATTTAGTAGCTAACCGTCAGTGGGACAAGGGAAGTGACTTACGGCCAAACAAACACCACTTCTCTGCCATATTCCCGCAGTTCGGGTTCGTACACTTCGTCTCCCCCTTCACAATGCCCTCCGGCTGCTCAAATGGAATACACAAGCTCTTGGCCCCCATGCTCGGCGCCTTTGCATCCTCCGGCGTGTCGTCGCCGATGTCCTTCCTCGCGCTCAACTCTTTGATCTCGTCCTCGCATTTCTCGGTCAGGCAATGTGGGATTAAGCAGACGTTCTTCGCATTCAGTGATGGGACGAAGTCATCCCAATTGGTGATATGCTTGATGTGCGACTTGAATTGCTCGTCTGCGCGCTTGTACAGATCCGCTTGTATAGTCTCGAGGAGGGCTGGGACTTCCTTGCCAAGCTCGGTGATGGGAATCGTGCCTTTGCCCTCCTTACCGGGGATATCTCGGCGTGATGTGGTTACAAAGTGGCCTCCCGACTCGCCAGGTCCGAATTCGAGACGGAGAGGCACACCTTTCTGTTCCCACTCGTTGAACTTCCAGCCAGGAGAGTAACCATCACGCAGGTCTGTGTCTACACGAACATTGGCTTCTTCGAGAACGGCTGCTAATGCATCGACTTCCTTGTAAAGATGCGATTTCTCGTCGTCAGTTGACTTGGCGGTGATTCCGACTGGGACGATGATAACCTGCGTTTCAACAACGCGGGGTGGGAGAACGAGGCCGCGGTTATCACCGTGGATCATGACCATGACACCGATGACGCGGGTAGAAAGACCCCAGGAGTTCTGCCACACATGAAGTGGGGCTTTCTTCTCGCCTTCCTTTGCTGAAGGGTCTTCCACGGTGATACCGAACATCTTACTGAAGTTTTGGCCTAAGCAGTGGCTTGTTCCGCCCTGAATACCGCGGCCGGTGGCGGGGATATAACCTTCAACTGTGGTTGTGTAGAGACCACCTGCAAACTTCTCTTTCTCCGTCTTCTGGCCTCGAATTACAGGTACTGCTAGCAGCTCTT
Source organism: Umbilicaria muhlenbergii (assembly GCA_000611775.1). NCBI lineage: Eukaryota > Fungi > Ascomycota > Lecanoromycetes > Umbilicariales > Umbilicariaceae > Umbilicaria > Umbilicaria muhlenbergii. Next base: position 800,287 of record KK106982.1, read on the forward strand.
CGTATACGCCAGCATACCAATCCAAAATCTGTAGTACCTCTTCTCCAGCTGCTTCTTTTGTAAGATGGGCTGTATGACCTTCCTGCCACAAGAACTCCCGCGTCCGTAGGAAGGGCTGGGGGTGCTTGAACTCCCATCGCACCACCGAATTCCATTGGTTCAGTCGTAGCGGTAGGTCGCGGTGACTTCTGATCCATTTGGCGTAGTAGGGGTACATGACAGTTTCTGAGGTTGGGCGAATAGCTATCTTCTTCTCGAGCGGTGTGTTGCCACTCAAATAAATGTCAGCATTTCTTCCATACATGATTAGCAAGTTGAAGCCTACGCGTGTGTGACCCATGCTACCTCCGCTGCAAAGCCCTCGATATGGTCCTTCTCCCTCTCCAGTACATCTTGCGAGACAAACATTGGGAACGAGCAGTTCTTCACACCAAGCTTTTTGATTCTCTTGTTGAACCATTGTTGTATTTCCTCCCAGATAAAGTACGACGCAGGCTAAGAAGCTGTCAGTAATCGAGCTGCAAAAATGTGTAAGCTCACTGGCCTTCAATATGTAGCAGCCGGAGACATCATAGTAGTCCAGCATATCCCCCTTGGTCAGGACTTGCTGGTACCACGCTGAGAAGTCATCCTCCTTGGCCACGTCTATACCAATGAGAGCTGCGCCTTCAATCTTCTTTTTGGGAGCTTTGTTTACAGCTTTTTTGGCCTCTGCCCGTCCGGCTTCCTTGATAGTGCTGGTGGATGATTTATTTGCTTTCTCAGCGGCTAACTTCTCCTGTTTAGCGGCTTTCTTGAGTGCGCTCTTGGAAATCTCCTTGGGCTCAACCTCTCCGCCGTTCACAGCTGCCGTCCCATCTGCGAGCGGCTGGCTCGTCGAGTCGGCTCCTGTATCTTGTGCAGCTCCCCAAGCTTGATTCGTACCATGGTCGGCCATTGCGGTATCGCTAGTTCAAGCCAGTGGATTAGTTATGTGAGTTGCCAGATGAGAAAGTGTGCTCATGAGTCAATGGTCAATTACATGTACTCTTACGGTGTGGGGACGAATCAGTGACAGGGATCAGAGTGCACACTGTAGGGCTGATGATTTTGAGCCTCAGTCGCGTGGTCGCGCTTACCTGAACCCAAGAGCTTCAGAAATTCTCCAGAAGCTACATCACAACCCTATCGCCCTTCCGCCCCCAGTCCCCTCCTCAGCGAAGCACCGTGAGAATGACGAGTCTATTCGAGCAGCCTCGCAATGCGGGAACGTTGTGTAAGGAATCTACCCTGGCGCATCCATCATCATTTCCGTGCTAATAGATTGTATAGTCCTTGGGGGTACAAAGATCAGTGGTGCGGACATCAGAGATCAGAACGGTGCGTTCCCTCCTTGATTATAGCTGTCTATTAGTACTGATCGTTGCGTAGTTCTCGCCACGCAAGCCATAGCAAATGTAGTCAAAAGCTCATTCGGCCCTTCAGGGCTGGATAAGATGATGGTCGACGATATTGGAGTATGCGTCTGGGATTACACTCTACTAATGCTTCATGCTGATGGTTTCTAGGATGTCACAGTAACCAACGACGGTGCGACGATATTAAGTCTTTTGGATGTGGAGCATCCCGCTGGAAAGATATTGGTCGACCTAGCACAACAACAAGATAAGGAGGCTAGTCGTCACGCCCTCCGCTACTTCAAGATTATGTATTAACACCCTGCAGGTCGGCGATGGAACTACATCAGTTGTCATAATAGCAGCAGAGCTACTCCGCCGCGCAAACGAGCTTATGAAAAACCGCATCCACCCCACCACCATCATTACCGGTTACCGATTAGCACTCCGTGAAGCTGTGAAGTACATGAACGAAAATATCAGTACAAAAGTCGAACATCTAGGGAGGGAGTCACTCATCAACATCGCTAAAACCTCAATGTCAAGCAAGATCATAGGCTCGGACTCGCATTTCTTTGCCAACATGGTCGTGGATGCTATGCAGTCGGTCAAATCGACTAACGTCCGCAATGAAACGAAATATCCCGTGAAGGCAGTAAACGTTCTCAAGGCACATGGAAAGAGTTCGTTAGAGTCAGTGTTGGTCAAGGGATATGCTCTAAATTGCACGGTTGCATCGCAAGCAATGAAGACACGGATAACGGACGCCAAAATTGCCTGTCTGGACATGAATCTTCAGAAAGAGCGCATGAAGTTGGGTGTACATATCACAATCGACGACCCTCAGCAATTGGAGCAGATAAGGCAACGGGAAGCGGGAATGGTAATGGAGCGGGTCGAGATGATTTTGAAAGCTGGCGCGAACGTTGTCCTCACTACGAAGGGAATCGATGACCTATGCCTCAAGCTGTTCATTGAAAAGGGCGCAATGGCCGTACGGAGATGCAAGAAGGAGGACCTAAGGAGAATAGCGAAGGCGACGGGTGCTGCGCTGGTCAGCTCATTATCAGACCTGAACGGAGACGAAAAATTCGAGCCAGCTTCGCTCGGACATGCAGAGGAGGTTTCGCAGGAGAGGATATCGGATGACGAATGCATATTAGTCAAAGGGACGAAAGTGCACACGTCGGCATCAATCATCCTACGCGGCTCGAACGACTACCAATTGGACGAGATGGAGCGGTCGGTACACGATTCACTTTCTGCCGTCAAGCGTACGCTGGAAAGCGGAAGTATAGTGCCCGGCGGCGGTGCGGTGGAGACGGCGCTACATATCTACCTAGAAGAATTCGCCGGCACAGTAGTAAGTACCTTCATCAAAAGAGCTGTAATAATGCCTGTTGTCCATCCTCACATTACTCCAGGGCTCCCGTGAACAACTCGCCATCGGCGAATTCGCGCAATCCCTCCTCGTCATCCCCAAAACCCTAGCCGTCAACGCCGCCAAAGACTCCTCAACCCTAGTCGCGCAACTGCGCTCCCGCCACGCCCTGTCCCAACGCATCCAAGACGGCGACGCCAACGAAGACGAAAAGACCATCGCCAGAAAGAAGAACTACAAGAACTACGGCTTGGATCTGGTGAATGGGAAGGTGGTGGATGAAGTCAAGGCGGGGGTGCTGGAGCCCAGTATGAGTAAGGTGAAGCAATTGAAGAGTGCGGTGGAGGCGTGTATTGCGATTATGAGGATCGATACGCTAATTAAGCTGGATCCGGTACAGAGAGGGGGTGGGGAGGATGATGGGCATGGGCATTAGATGATGAGGCGCGTGAACATGGCATATACCACCCTCTGTTGTCATAGATAACTTGCTATGCCAACAGAAAGATTCATCGCATTTGTACCATCCCTTTTGATAGATAATTCACCGGTTGAGGGTTCAGGTTCCTGCAAAAGTTCGACAAATACGTCATCAACTTAAAGAAGGCAGTAGTTGCAGAGAGAAAGAGGGCAGCGGAGAGAGGTATAGATGCAGAGGCAGATGTTGCTATGGGAGGAAAGAAGGACTTGAAGATCTTGTATCTGACGCTGATGATGAGACTTATCCTTGCCTCGAAATTAGGTAGCGAAGCTCTCCTGCTGCAAGACATGATCTTCTTCTATTTTGCGTCAAGCTAGTGAGCATCCCTCTGGTGTAATGCAGATTCATAGAGTGTCTATTGCTTGTCCTTTCGCCAACGTTCCGGCTAGGATACCATCGACGCCTGCCACAGATTTGTCGGCAACAACAAACCAAGCACCATGCGATCAGTCCCTCTGCCGAAGCTAGCCCTCCTCAGCCTTGCTAGCCACTGCGTCCAGAAAAGACAACCAAGCCTAGGCGTCGGTCTTGGCGGGCGTGATCGGCTACAAAGAATCAGCATCAACTCCTTCCGCAAGTGGAACAGAAAGAAACCTCACCTTCTGATCCTCCACATAGTCAAACGTCCCCGTCATCGCCGCCAACCAGGAATCCCCCGGCCCCTTCGCCCCACCCGGCTTACTCGACAAAAAGTTCAACGGAAACCCGACATCAAACTCCCCCGCACCCTCAATCTCCTCAATCTCCTTCTCACTCAACTCCAACCCCAAGGCCTCAATATTCCCCTTCAGATGCTCGACCTTGCGCCCGCCCACGATCGGAAACACATACGTCGTCTTGTGCATCACATACGCCAACGCCACACTCGTAATCGCCGTCCCCTTCTCGTTTGCAATCTTCTCCAACACCTTACTAACCTTGATATCATTCTCCGACGGCCCCCTCATCTTCCGCCCCTCATTCTTCTTCCTGTCCTCCTCGCTCTTAAAGTTACCTCCGCCCAACGCACCCCACGGCGCCAGGCCCATACCCTCGGCCTTGCACATGGGTATGATATCGCGCTCGAAGTCGCGCATAGCGGCGCTCCAGCGGCCCTGGTAGACGACGAAAGGGCGGAGGCCGTGGGCGCGGGCGTATTCGTTGGCTTTGCTGACGATCCAGGCCGGGGTGTCGGAGATGCCGAGGTAGAGCACTTTGCCCGACACGACGAGTTGGTTGAGGCTGTGCATCAGTTCGGGGATACTAGTGGTGAAGTCCCACCAGTGCAGGTAGAGCAGGTCGATGTAGTCGGTTTGGAGTTTCTTCAGGCTGTCACGGACGCTTAGCATGAGGCTTTTGCTGTTGTTGCCGCCGAAGTTGGAGTGGATGATTTTATCGTGGCCTTTGTAGGTTTGCCAGCCGGTGGTGAATTTCGTGGCGATGACCATTTGGTCGCGCACGCCGCGGGCTTTCATCCATTCGCCGATCCAGGTTTCGGACTCTTCGTTTTGGTAGTTGTTGGCTGTGTCGATGAAGTTGCCGCCTTGGGAGTAGAAGAAGTCGAGGATGTCGAAAGCGACTTCTTTGCTGCATTCGCCCATGAATTCTTTCCTGCGATTAATCAGTTGCGGGGTTCTGGGAAAGAGTCGATGACGTGGAGTGAGCGGTTGAACGTGCCATGCATCCCCAAAATTCATCCCACCGAGACAGAGAGGACTGACTTTTACAGCGGCACTGGGTGAAAGAAGTCGGTGCCTGCCAAGGAGGCTTTTGGGCGGAGGTGCTGCACCAAAAGACATGTTGGACGATAGCTCAGCGTTTGAGATGCTGTAGTGTTGAATCAATTGATGGTAGAAAGCCGGGTGTGGCTGTGCGGAGTGGTGGGTATCTCAAAGTCGGGCGTCTCCAGATACTTGTATGTACGTGGAGCGGAATGGATGCATGGGACGTTATGAGGTGATGGTGATCAACCCGGAAATAAGGAAAAGGTAAAAAGGTTAAATCCGATCTCCGTCTCCATCTCCGCAAAATAGTGATGTAACCTGCGACAGGGGTTTCTGCACCTGCGCAAGTGCAGGGAGACATCCGCGAGGGCATTGGATAAGCTGTAGCAATAGGTCTGGTGTATCAAGAAGCCCTGGTTGTCTGTCTAAAATAGAAACAAAAGTAGATACATGAAGGACCTCCAACAGTCCCTCTATTAAAAGTAATGTAACTCGCTTGCTGCAATGCTTGAAGCTTCGGGGTATAGTATCGAGAAAAAGCAAAAATATACTGCGATGCTCAATGCGAACCTGTCCAAACGTCTTGGGCTGAGACGACTCTAAGATGAGGCGGATGTCGGCCTTTGAAGATTGCCTGCTCAAGGCGGGTGGCGAAGGTGTTCGACGTGGATGTGTGGTATCGATGCAATATGGAAGGGTGTGCGTTTGACATCAGTCGCTGGACAGTCGCGCGCAATCCCAGACCCATGTCCGGCCAACGCCGGGCTAAAGCATTACGTATTAACCCCGAACCCCCTTCGTGAAAGCGTGAGAAAAGAAAGATGGCAGAGGGCTTGCTCAAAGGCCCATGCCGGGAGGTGGGCCGCCAGCTCTCTCTCCCATTGGTTCGTCTCCTTCGATGGTCTGTCTCCAGTATTCTGGCAAGCATACACAAACAAGCTGTATGAATGTTAGCTACACCAAACAACAGACCGCTCATTCGATCAAACTTACAGGAAAGGCCTTGATCTCGCCTGTGGGCGGAGGAGACACCGCTCTCGGTCCTGATCCGTTCGAGACACCGCTGTCCCTCTGGAGCTTCCGCTTGCCGTCATAGTCCTCGGCGCGCTCGTTGATCCTCACCCCAGTAGCCCATCCGTCATCCCAAATCCCCACAACCTTAAGCATGTCGCCTCTTTCAAGTTCAAACTCGTCTGCTGCGCGCGGCTGGTAAGCCCAGAGCGTAGCAACCTTATCGTTGGGGTGGATCTCGTCTTGCGAGTAGTAGTCCTTGAAGAATGGTAATTGCTCCGACTGTCCGCTAGCAACACCTTCGGGTGACGAGAATTGCCCTCCACTGCCGGAGGTAGGCGAGTTGCTGTCATCAAACGCACCCAGTGCGGAGTGGCTCGACAAAGAGCCAGTGCGTTTGCCAGCGACAGGCAGAGCGACACCACCTCGAGAGCCAGGGCTATCACCATATTCGTCGGTATCCGAATGTTCTACATATCTCCGACGAGGCTCTCCCGCTGCACCTACAACCCCAGGAGCTATAATGGTGGAAGAGCCTCTAGGCTCACCGTCTTCCAGAGCGGCCATCCTCGCGATGCGACCACCCGGTAATACCCCATAGCCCGGCTGATCGCCTGCGTTGTCAGATTGAGGCGCAAACACCATTCCAGAATTACCTCTTCGTTTTGGTGATGGCTGGTTGAATATGCTGCCTTTCTGGCTTCCTCTTTTTCTGCGTAGAAAAATGCAACAACACACGAGCAGGCCAATCAGTAAGGCGGCGCCGACAATCGACCCAACAACAATGCCGGCGATCTGACCACCGGACAGACCGTGATGATGGGATACACTAGCAGCCGCTGCTCCGGCTTTGTTTGTAGCTGTGGCGGATGCCGTACCACTAGACGTTGAGGAAGGAAACAGTGCGGGCAGGGAAACGCTCGCGGGTATAGTGACGCCTGTGCAGCGTGTAGTAACATTGGACGCCCCACAACAAGAATCTGTCGCGTTCGGCGAACTTGCCGCACAATAGCCACAGAGACCTCCAAGGTTGGTCGAGAAGCCACAGTTGTTCGGCTCGTTTTCCGCGCCGGTCATACACAATCCACTAAGTGAGTCCGCTGGGAGAGCACAGTCGGTAAAGTCGGCTCGAATCTGTTTCACAGCATTCGGACCTGGTGTACCACAGAGCTGGCTGTTCATTGTGATCTCTTCTTCACTGGTTGCTTGCTGAGCCTGCACAGTGTTAGGAGACTGACTGTCCAATATCAGAACTCACTCACACAAGAGTCGGCGCACAAAGGCCGGGAGTTCGCGCTGGATAATGAGCATGGCTGTATTGAATTCTGGACGATCGCATTACATATTACGCTGGTAGTATATCTTGCATAATAGCTCGTGGTATTCGTAAGGTTGACATCAGTGCAGCCAATGAGCTGTTGGTACCTGTTTCGACGTTAGTCTCGTAATTGCAGGACCGAGCCTTAAGGGAGCTTACTTGAGCTGAACGTAACTGGAGGAAACGTATTGACTTAGGCGTTCGTCGAACTGTTGTGTACTTGAGACGAACGCCAGAAAGGGACTGGAAAGCATTAGCAATCTGGTGCCAGCGTTTTAGGGTTTGGCGATCATACAATAACGAGGTGAGAGTCGAGCTGGTAGAGACGGAAGACGTGTTGAAGGCCGGGCATTGAGTGGATCCTGAGAGAGCAATGCAAGCCTGTGCGGAGACCATGGGAATTGTCGATGCGATGAATGCGAGTAGCGCGGACGTCACTGCAGTCCGTTGTTTCCTCCTCGACTGCTTGAAAGCTCTTCCTGAGCTCAATGGTGGATCCATTTTGGACTGAAGATGCACATGAGATACGGCCTCGAGGTCGCCGCTCAGTGCACGGTGAGCATGCCACAGACGTTGTGGTTGTTCCAGTCCACGAGCATCCTCCGCCGACGTTGTGTTCGTTGACCTCTTCTGGCGGATCCCGTCTTCCTACCCCATCGGCGACCGGGTCTCTACAGTCGATTGCTGGGACGGTGGAAGCGCGAGAGAAGCAGAGTGTCGGTGGGAAAGAAACGGTAAGGACTGTCGCGGAGTGGTTCCGGGGAGGGATGCAGATGGGGGTGGGACTTTGGGACGATGGAGGAAGCGAGGAAGCGAGGACGTGGGTGGAAGCTGCAGGTCAAGCTCGCCGAGCTAGCAAGTCGAAGCACGAGAAAATAGTATGCAAAGGTACTTTGACCCCAGCGGCAAGTACGAGCTGCAGTGGCTCGAGATGCATGCCTCATGATTGGTCGGGTGCGAACAGGGAAAGTGGCACGGGAAGCAGGCCGCTTACGATTGGAGGGGGCTTCAGGGAAGAGCCTTCGAAACTTCTGAGTCGCGCGGCTTTCTGCACGGGGCCTGATACGCCGTGGCCTCAGTGGAGTCGAGGCTTCGACTGCCGGGAGATTAAAAAGCTCATCTACCGTGGTTCGCACCCTTCAAACGGCGACGAGCACGAGCGAAGGATCAAGCGCATGGATCTGCTATCCTTCTCCATCGCGCTTTCGACGAGGGTGTGCGGGCAAATAACTTGTTTCCAGCGTCGATATCTCCGAGTCAGAGAAGCCATGTGTTAGCTCCAATCTCACCGACGGAACAGTCTTCCTGAACTTCCTCTTGTTGTTCGTCTTTGTTGTTGTATTAGGCCAAAGACCCTCGCGCACCTCGGACCATGTACCTTGCAGCCCATCCAAGCTGCCAGAAACAGCGCGCTGTCCGTTGCGCTGTCAGCTTCCTCACGGGTGAAACAGCATGAATCCGGTGCGCTGCCGACAAGAACCAAAGCACGGCATCGTTGACTGATGGGGGCGAGAAATGATGGCAGGTGGGCGATTTCAGTAGTCGAACTCGCCCACCCAGATACACCAACACCTTGACCGTTCTCTCCGTTTCGTCACGCTCGTCGATATGAGGTCACGCCGTTACGGCAAGAGGATACTTCCCGAGGTTCCACATGGCTCGGGAGAGTGATGCCGAGTGAGGTTTAGAGGAAGATGCTTTTTCCCCCATTGTGGTGCCCAGAATATCATAACTCACGTGAGTCGAATTGCGAGGCGCTACTTATAATTTGTACATTACGCTCGATATTTCACAACGGTTGATGCAAGTATCTGACTACACCAGGAAAGCAACGTTTAGCAGGTCCATATGCCTACGACACCATCCCTGCGGCCCTCTGTGAGATAGCCATCCTTTATTCTAACCCTTTCCACCGTGGATGGGTGCGTTCCATCTTCCTCTGCAGTGACCCCAGCACCGCAGTCCCAGTGCCGGCCGTCGGTCTTATCGTACACTTTGGCAACGTTCTCTCCGGCAGCTGCCACTATTCGTCTGGTGTCGAACATCATACTCGTGATTGGATTGTCGTAGGCATAGGCATCATGTATAGTACCGGTTCGGAGATCCCAGATCTGATCTTGTCAGCATCGGGGTGCGCGGAAAACGAGCTCAACGAGATACGTACCCTGATACTTCGATCAAGACTGCCGGTGATCAAGTGCACGTCGTCAAACTGCAGACTGGTCACGGGGCCTGTATGCCCAACTAAGCTCCGATGTACCTGACCGCTCCTCAAATCCCAGAGGCGAACCATACCATCGGCGGTACCACACGCCAGCGCCGCGTCAAAGCACTGTAAAGCGCCAACGAAGTCTGCCGATGCGTCTGGGAGTCTCCCTGTTGCCCGCCACTGCCCATCATTTGAATTCATTGTAGCCGAGGCCTGTGCTGCCGCCCATAACACATCCAGAGTTTGCACACATCGCCCTTTGACCAGATCCCATTGCCGTAACGTCTTGTCTGCGGAGCCTGAGACAAGCGTATCGCCTTTGAAGTGTAACGCCGTCACCTCGTCGACATGCGCCTCCAGGGTGAAAAGCGGGCAATCTTGCATGCTTGACGATGGAGTCTGGGAAGCCAGATCTTCTGCGTTCTCAAAATCCAGACCATCATCCTCTTCCGGTTCATCTTTATTGATACGGTTATCGTGCGGAGAGTATTCAGCTCGACTGAGATCCCATAACCGTATCGAGGCATCCATAGATCCTGTGGCAACTATATTATCCTCAACCTGTAGACACCTTACTGATGCGTGGTGGCCTTCAAGAAGCCCCATACATCGTCCCAAGTTGAGATCCCAAACGCGTACAGTATCATCCAGAGCAGACGTTACCATTGTCCCGAAAGGTGCGTCAAAATCCAACGCGGTAATCATATCATTATGAGCCTGTATCTCCTTTATGCTTGAGCCAGGCTCGAAATGTTCATGGCGTATCGGCATGGATTTCCGCCGTAAAGGCTTATGTCGCTTGGCCTTGGGAGATGGAATCTTCTCATATATAGACGCTGACATGAATGACGCGCTCATTGCCTGGGTTTCTGCGGCTGTACCTTCTGTATCTGGTTCAGGCTCGACTGGCGGCGTTAGTGCGTGTCCCAATGTCGCAGCGTCATCAAGCTCCTCTTGCAGGTCTTCGAGCTTATTGTCTATCTCCAGCAGCTCATGTTCCACTTGAAGTTCATCCTGCTCCAAGGCGGCCAGCCTGTCCAGCACAATTTTACGCATACTGTTGAGGTTCGCAATCTTATTGTCGATCTCGCGAATCTCTGAGGAGCACATATTTTTCCGTACACCCATCATCTCTAACCGGTGGTTGAGTCCATTCCGCTCCTTCTTGAGCTTCACTAGCGAAGGAGGCCCCTCATAGTCGGCATCTGGGCCATCTCCAAGCAACTTCTGACCCCGTGAATTTTGCCGTGGACGTCCCTTTGTATGCTCGCTTTCATCATCGGGTAAAGTCGCTTGAAAGCCTTGGAACAGTGAGTACACGTTGTCGTCTTCAGGTATATTCGCTAGCAATTCGTCCGGCAGGTAGGTCAGGGCACGGTGTTGGATCTCAGAGGTCGAGAGCTTTGACCGCACAAGCTCCGTCGGCGAAGCCTGGGCATAGGAAAAGACTCTGCGTTGAATATTTGGTCGCCGTAGTTCTTTCTGCAAATCGCTCAGCGCATGGTGATAATGGGAGCTTGTGCCTGAGTCCCCAAGTGGACCAATGAGATGAGTCGCTGTCGTTGTGACCTTGCGACTGAACGCTTCGATATGTCGTGTCTTTAGATAGAGTCAGCGTGGCTCGCTGTTAAACTCGTATGGTGCCACAGAACTTACCGTCAAGGCTGTTCCCAGGATTGAGTCCTCCTCTGCCGCAGAGGTTGATCTTCGATGGCCCGATGGCGAGGCATTGCGGCTTGCCATCCGACGCCTTTGCAAGCCAGACACTGCAGCAACAATGATGGCGATGCAGTCTGCTGAAGATGTATTGCAGCACGAGCGCGCGAAGATGCTCGTGTCAATGTTGCAGCCAGTGACGGGTCTTGTCGTGTCTCGTGAGTCGTCAATCGTGTGCAACGTGAAAGTACTCCGTAAGATGCAAGCCACGAGCAGTTGCAGGATCCCTGCTGCCGATCATCTCATCCTCCCGCAAATCAGAAAATGTGGGGCATAGGGGGCTTTCACTTCAGCATGCCATTCTGCTTGAATGCGTACTACTCTGGAGTCCAACATGGAATGGACACCACTTCTGTAGATAAAGTATCAAACTACACGGCCTGAAAATCCAAGAACAAGAGACTCAACCTTGCTTGATTGAGAGGCACCTCTCTGGTGAGCAAATCTCCCTTGCGTACTTGCCAAACCCTACTTTGTACGAGGTGCTCGAGTGTTAAAACAAGCATTCTTTTGCTAATCCCCAAATGCAACCGCAGTCAGGCCCATCAAAGTCGAAGAATCCCTATCTCCTCATCATGGATACCGCGATTGATCTATCCGATGCTTCCAAAGCGCTTGATCTTGCCAACATTCGCTTCCAGTTGATGTGAGTAACATTTCGGATCACAATGATTATCCTAATAAGCATCGATTGAATTCTTCACAGTCGTTTGGAGGACACGATCACATTTCATCTCATAGAGCGCGCGCAATTCCCATTGAATCAAACCATCTACGTGCCAGGCGGTGTCAAGATTCCAAACAGCGACCTAAGCCTGTTCGATTGGGTTCTAAGAGAGCAGGAGCGTCTTCAATCACTCGTTCGCCGCTACGAATCTCCGGATGAATATCCCTTCTTTCCCGACGCTCTGCAAACCCCAATCCTCCAGCCTTTGCATTATCCGAAGATTCTCCATCCGAACAACGTAAATGTCAATGATGAAATCAAGCAGAAGTATATCCAGGAAGTCTTGCCTCGAGCATGCAGACAGTTCGGAAGGGAAGATCGAGGAGAGACACAAGAGAATTACGGTTCGGCGGCCACATGCGACGTATCTTGTTTGCAAGCCTTGTCACGAAGGATCCATTTCGGCAAATTTGTAGCTGAGAGCAAATTCCAGAAGGAGACGGACGGATTCGTGCAACTCATAAGAGCGAAGGACAGAGAGGGCATTGATGAAGCTATCACGGACGCGAAGGTGGAAAAGAAGGTACTCGAGAGATTGAGGCTCAAGGCCAAAACATATGGTACTGATCCGAGTATCGGTGCCGACGGTCATGAAAAGATTAACGTGGACGCTGTCGTCGCCATGTATAAGGTAAGCTATCTGTAGAATTGCTTTTCACGACTTACTGTATTGACATAGTCAGGAAACGGTTATACCGTTGACTAAAGTAGTGGAGGTGGAATACCTTATGCAACGCCTAGATGGTACCCAATGGAAGCCCTGAAGACTTTAGTCGGATATGCCTTCGACATGAATCATATTCTGGTGTCCGGCGTCGTTGCCTTATCTCATCATGTTGGACGCAGGTATTCCCCAATAGCATTGACCGCAGCTTCGAATTTGTCCGCTTCAATCAAGGTCATATGCCCTTGCGGCTTGATTCCAAGCTCTTGGAACGTCCTCCTAGCATCTGATTGACCCTCACCCTCCTGCTTCTCGTATTCGAAGCTACCAAAGACAGCCGAGTGGCGCTGCAGTACCTCGTCCTCAGGATGAAAGTAGAATATCTCGCTGTCCCCTTGTACACCAGTATCCTTGGTTTTCTTCTTCTTTTTCTGTGGCCTGGTTTCTTGATCTAGCATTGATGCCACCTCATGATATGCCTTTGATGGAATTAAGTAGTGAGAAAACTCGTAGGGTTCCTTGTCTCCAATAGCCCACGAAATTTCCTCCAACAGCATCCTATACATGGGGGGAACGACTTCGGAAGGGACATTGATAAGTCGTTCCGTAAGTATAAGACCAACATTAGCTTCGCTTGAAGACGAGAGTAAATGAGTAAGTGGGGCGAGAGTTGGATTGGTCTTGGCTCGTCGCGCGAGATATAGGATCAAATCTTTGATGACGGGTTTGTCCTAATGCTATATTAGCAACACGAGCCTAGGTAACATTACGGATGGTTTACCTTATGCTCGTGCAAGTTGAGCACGGTAAGAAATGCATAAGGATCCGTTTCATTGCCTTCCACCTTAACCGTCGATCCCAGCAATGGCTGAGCCAGTATAAGGTCGGTCAGGGCACTTAGGTCGAAGAGCTGCGCGTCCACATCAAACAGCTGCCTAAGCAAGGCCTTGAGTCCATGGAAGTCGTATTCCGGTTGCGGATCGAACCATTCGAACTCGACGTCGAGCATGCTGATATCCTATCCATACGTGAACGACGTTCAGACACTGTCCATGTCCAGTTTAGGTACCTCATCGCTACTGCTCTCCTCTTCTGACTCCTGTTGCCTAGCCTTCCCGTCGGCGAGCTCTTTCCTCTTGGCCATGATGACTTGGTCTCGGGATAGATCCCACGTAAATGAGCCTGGAGCTTCGTCATCTGCAGAAAGATGACATTCTCGATAATTGCCGCTGTGCTAACGCCAAACCCTATTTTGCAGCCCTACAATCTTATCGATAAAGCGCATCAAAGGTTTTCCCCATGCGCTCACTTCAGTCACTCATTTTTCCTTGCTCGCTCTCTACAATTACATTGCATAAGCGTCGACGTGCAGTAGCAAATATCTCTTCGAACTCTGGATCGCACAATTAGTAAAATACCTCAATCATGGCCACCAATGGGGAGACTGTCAACGAACCGCACAAAACCTTCGACACGATTCTGGTGATGGACTTTGGGTATGCCGTCTAACTACCATTCTTTATAATAATTTCTCTGATTCTGACAGATCGCAATACTCCCACCTAATTACTAGACGACTCCGTGAGCTCAACATCTATTCAGAAATGCTGCCATGTACCCAGAAGATCTCTGAACTTTCGTGGAAGCCAAAGGGCGTCATCCTATCTGGAGGCCCTTATTCCGTCTACTGGGATGATGCGCCACACGTGGATCCAGCTGTGTTCGATCTAGATATCCCCCTTCTGGGCATATGCTATGGGTTACAAGAGATAGCATGGCATCACGGTAAGAATGTACTCGCTGGAGAGAAACGAGAATACGGTCATGCGAGGCTCAATGTACGGCGTGATGGTGGAAAGGGGACTTTTTCTAACAGACTCTTCGAGGGGCTTGGTGACGATATGGAAGTCTGGATGTCTCATGGTGATAAGCTCTCTCATCTGCCTCTTTCATTCTCCATCATCGCGACAACGGCCAATGCTCCTTTCGCTGGTATTGCCCATGACTCGAAACCATACTATGGCATCCAATTTCATCCCGAGGTGACGCATACTCCACGGGGTACGAAGTTGCTTGAGAACTTTGCAGCGGGTGTGTGTGGAGCACGCCAGCACTGGACCATGGACGAGTTCGTGGGTAAGGAAATTACAAGAATCCGAGCTTTAGTGGGCGAGAAAGGGCAGGTGATTGGTGCCGTCAGCGGAGGGGTTGACTCTACTGTTGCAGCGAAGCTGATGCATGAGGCTATTGGTGACCGATTCCATGCGGTTCTTGTCGATAACGGCGTCCTTCGACGTGACGAGGCTGAAATAGTGCACGAGACTTTGACGAAACACCTGGGCATCAATTTGACTGTTGTCGATGCTAGCCAGCGATTCTTAGATGCGTTAAAGGGTGTACCCGAACCCGAGCAAAAACGCAAGATCATCGGGAAGAATTTCATCGACGTGTTTCAAGAGAAGGCCAAAGAAATTGCTGCTGCTGCGGAAGGCTCACCAAAGGCTGGCAACATTGAGTGGCTCCTGCAGGGAACCCTGTATCCAGACGTTATTGAAAGCATTTCCTTCCGAGGCCCAAGTGCAACGATCAAGACACACCATAACGTTGGCGGTTTACCAGCTGCGATGCATCTAAAGCTCATTGAACCCCTTCGAGAACTATTCAAAGATGAAGTCCGAATACTAGGGACGAAGCTAGGTATTGATGAGGATCTGGTCTGGAGACACCCCTTCCCCGGGCCGGGAATTGCTATCCGTATCTTGGGGGAAGTCACCCCAGCGCAGGTCAAAATTGCTCGCCATGCAGATAACATCTTTATTGAGGAGATTAGGGCTGCCGGTTTGTATCGCAATATTAGCCAAGCCTTCGCAGCTCTTCTCCCCGTTAGGGCAGTGGGTGTCATGGGAGACAAGAGGGTTCACGAGCAGGTGATTGCACTGAGGGCAGTGGAAACGACGGACTTCATGACTGCTGATTGGTATCCCTTTGACGGTCACTTCCTCAAGAAGGTCAGTTCCAGAATAGTCAATGAGGTCGATGGTGTATGTCGAGTGGTGTATGATGGTAAGCGCGCATGGTCCTTACTCTGTATCAAGATTTCTACTTATCGCATAAACAGTGACTAGCAAACCGCCTGGAACCATCGAAATGGAGTGACGTGCAACAGTAGAAAGGACGATGTCGTAACCACACTTGTAAAAGGTGTTATGGAATTATTTGCATAGCGATGGCGTAGGTTCGGAGCTGTAGTCCTCGAGGCTCAGCACAATAATATTGTGCCATGATATGAGTAGTCTATAGATGGCTTTGCTAATTGCAGTATGCCCAGGGATAAATCCAGGCCATACTTCATTGTTAGAAAACTCGAATAGCTCGAGTTCTCCCAAGCAGACTGTACAACACTTGATGAACATATTCTACGGCGGACTTGTTGTCTTGCATTGCCGGTTGTATAGAAAACTGTGTGGCTAAGCTAGGGTGAGGTAAGGTAGAGATGAGGAACAGAGTTAAGGTAAGGTAGTACCTTACTCTGGTGTGCCTCGTAAGGGCCGCGACGTCATTGGTCTTGCCAACCCCACCAGGAATAAGGTATTTAACAACAGAGCCCCTCCAAATCCGCAACATCCAACTCCATCGGGCAACGTAACGCATACCTTTTAATTTATCTACTACCTGAAACCACACTTCTCTTCTTGTCAAGATGAGTGGAAATTCAAGCGTCGGCCAGGCTTCGGTCTACGAAGCGGGTGACCAACGCAACTCCAAAGCCAGTGAAACCGAGACGGCAGAGAGGTTCCACGAGGGAAAGGAAAATAGCCACAAGGCTAATGACTCGAGTACGTCTTTTGTTCTAAGGAAAAGACCTTTGCGGTGTTCACCAACGTCGCTAACCTCTGCTTTCAACCGCAGAGGATCAGCGATCAATTGCGAATAAGCTAGCCAGAGAGGAGAAGGTGCGACGGCAGAAACCCAAAAGGGACTTTCATGTGCTGACCGTATCGAAGCGTCAAGGTGAACCAGAGACAAAAAGCGAAGAGGCTGCTTTGTCCCAGAAGGACCCCACCCTCCCGGTAAGCAGGAGCTAATGATGTCCCTTTCGAATATATGACACGTTCTGCTAACTAACGACCCTCATACTATAGGCACGCAGCCACGGCAATGAACCATCGAAGGGCGCGAAGATCGATGCCGAGTTAAAAGCTGAGGAGGAAGAAGAGCTACGCAGGAAGGGAAAGCTGAACTAAGGTTGGATAATGAGCGGCGATGAAGCGACGGTCAGCCTTAGCTGAAGAAGACTCGCATGGTGGAGAGATAATGTAGAATTTCGGGCTTGAAAGATGTCAGATTCAAGGTCACGGAAAAGGAGAATGACATTTGCATATATGCGACCAGTGATTAACCAAGGAGCTCTGCATTGTCTCAAATCCAAAAACCGTAACAATTTCTCAACCTTCCTGTCCCACGCATTGAAACTGCGAAAGAAAAGGGGCCATTTAATTGCTAAGAGTACCTTACGAGCTTATTGAATCATGAGTTGCATTAAGGTAGTTTCTGCGGCGCTCAGGGCAGATATCTGTTGTCGCTTAGTTTTCTGGGCCGTAGCAAACAACCGTAGAGTTGACCCATCTTGAAGCTAAGTTTTGGGCATGTGCCCTCCAACCTGGAGGTGTTTGCTTCTCAATATGCTAGAATGTTCAACTCCCCTGTGGTTCGTACACTTAACCATCGCAGCTGCACTCGCTGAAAATTCAACTGCCATCCCTACGTTGCGTCGACGCTGCCGTGATGCAGACACCTCCAAGAGATACTAGGTGATATTGGAGTCATCAGAGAGATGGGGCAGGGTTTCTCCACAACGACCCTGTCGTCGGGCTCTGCAGGTATCGATGTGCGTGAGCTGTCGGATCTCACGTACGAGAAGTCACTCGGCTCAGCAAGATTCATTAAAACAATTCGAGCAAGGCATCAACATGGCTTGGTGGTTATCAAAGCAGTCGCAAAACCATCTCCAGCACTAGACCTGGGTCAATACGTCAAAGCCATACGCCGTGAGTAGGTTGGTTCCTTGATCTTCAGGACTTGGAAGAAGCTAAGACGCCCCGCAGAGGAACGTGATGCACTTGCGGATGTCGCAAACGTTCTAAGCTATCAGAGAGTTTTCGAAACAAGCACGAATGGATATCTCGTAAGACAGTATCTGTATAGCTCGCTCTATGACCGCATGAGGTATGTCAAAAGCTTTTCTTCGGGACAAGGCGTAGACTAACAGTGACAGCACACGGCCATTCCTTGAGGACATCGAGAAGAAATGGCTTGCTTTTCAACTGCTATGCGCACTCCGAGACTGCCACTCTCGTAATGTCTTTCACGGTGACATCAAAACCGAAAATGTGTTGGTTACGTCCTGGAACTGGCTCTATCTCACCGATTTCTCCTCGTGTTTTAAGAAGACATATCTACCAGAGGACAACCCTGCCGACTTTTCCTACTACTTCGATACCTCTGGTAGGAGAACATGCTACTTGGCCCCTGAGCGTTTTCTAGGCCCAGGTGAGAAAGATGATGGCAAGGGTGTCAATTGGGCAATGGACGTGTTCAGTGCTGGGTGCGTTATTGCGGAGCTTTTCCTTGAAACGCCCATCTTCTCCCTTAGCCAACTTTACAAGTATCGGAAATCAGAGTACGACCCCAAGATTGGATACCTTAGCAAGATTCAAGATCCCGAAATTCGGGCTCTGGTAACGCACATGATAGAACTGGAGCCCGAGTCAAGGTACTCAGTGGAGGAGTACCTTAACTTCTGGCGACGCAAAGCCTTTCCCGAGTACTTCTACAGCTTTCTACATCAGTATATGGGGTTAATTACAGATCCGGCCTCTGGACGTGCGCCTGTACTACCGGAGACTACGAGCTTTGGCGACGCTGACGATAGGATTGATCGAGTGTTCTATGATTTCGACAAGATTTCGTACTTTCTGGGATACGAGCATGACAATTCCCCGCGGGCTGCAGAAACAAGCTTTGAATTCAAAACCACAGGGATTATACCAGTACAAATTGACATTCCGAATAACCGCCACCAGGCGTCAACTGTCGGCAGACGCCCTGGAGACGACGGGACTCTTATTTTCTTGACGCTTGTAGTTTCATCGCTGCGTAATACCGCTAGAGCTACGGCAAGGGTGCGAGCCTGTGATCTGATGTTGGCATTTGCCGAAAAGATCACGGACGAAGCAAAACTTGATCGTGTGCTGCCTTATGTGGCCACACTACTGAACGATCGCGCTGACATTGTCAAAATCGCTGCCGTCCGCACCATGACCCAGCTAGTAAGGTGCACCCCTCGCGCAGAACTGAGCTGGGATTAACTTCATACAGCTAGCATTGATCACTGTTGTATCGCCGGTCAATGCCCACGTGTTTACGGAATACGTTCGCCCTCGACTTCAGCATCTGGTTCAGGGGCCGGGATCAAAGGCAAAGCCGGTAGTACGAGCAACGTATGCCTCATGCTTAGCTACGCTTGCGCATACGTCGTCGATGATCCTAGATATGGTCCAAGCCCTTAGGGCTGATGGCTCAATACCCACCATAGACCCTGAGGCAGAAGATAGCGTTGCTACAAATGTAGCCTATCAGAATCTATTTGACGTTGCGCGGCATGATCTGGCTGAGCATTTCGAGTTGCACACGAAAGCATTACTGGAGGACCGTGACATCTTAGTTCGGCGATCGTTCCTTGGATCTGTGTCTAGCCTTTGCGTCTTCTTTGGGAGCTTGAAAGCGAACGATGTGGTTCTCAGTCACCTGAACACGTATCTTAATGACAAGGACTGGATGCTGAGATGTGCTTTCTTCCAAACCATTGTCGGGGTAGCTACATTTGTTGGGGGCCCAAGTCTGGAAGAATTCATATTACCTCTGATGGTTCAAGCCTTGACCGACCCCGAAGAGTTTGTTGTGGAAAAGGTGTTGTCATCATTCGCAAACATGGCCGAGCTTGGTCTTTTCCAGCGGTCCAAGACCTGGGAGATGGTCGATGTTGTTGGTCGTTTCATGATGCATCCAAATATATGGATTAGGGAAGCTGCTGTTCATTACATTTCTGCTGCTACGCAGTATCTGTCCGCGGCCGACACTCATTGCATCATCTTGCCTCTTGTTCAGCCTTATCTCAAAACATCCATAATGGATTTTACAGAGACGAACATCCTTGATGCGCTCAAAAAACCGCTTTCAAGGACCGTGCTCGACATGGCAGCGATATGGGCTACAAAGGCCGAGCGAGGACTTTTCTGGAAACCGATACAACAACAGAGGACGTTCTCATTCAATTCTTCGGAACAAACCATACCAGTGATATCTTCAAAGGATCTTGGTACCAATGCTTTCAGTAGAATACCAAAGAATGAGGAGGATGAACAATGGATAACACGATTGAGAAATCTAGGTATGGGTACAGATGATGATTTCAAGCTGATAGCTTTAAGGGAGTACACTTGGCGCATGGCACGGACTAGGCCCCGGGAGGCCATCAACGCTCCACCGTCACGTCTGAACGACGTCTTAAAGCTCAAAGAGATGGATATTACACCACAGACAATCTTTTTTGAAACCAACAGAAGACAAGGAAAGGCGCGGCGAAGGCTCTCGCATGACGGTTCACAAGCCAGCAGTTTTAAGGAAAAGCCGCACACGATAGCAGACGCCCTTCTCGATGCGTCAATGACGATCGATGAATCTGTCGCTCATCGTAAAAAGTCCCACGTTAACAGCCGGAAAGAAAGAATCAACGAAATTGAATCGCTACTACCTTTGCCATCTAGCTCTCCAAGATCACGGCAAGAATCTCCAACCTTACCTGTATCATTGTCTTCTTCGTCCAGTACTCGTCACACTTCGCGGGATTATTCTGCTCCGCCTTCAGATGGAGAAGCAAGGCGACCGTCTCGTCTGTTGTCCCGGATGAATACTGACGACACTATTGGAGCCGAGGGCTCCACGAACCGTGGGAATGCCCCGAGAACAAGTCATCAATCAGAAAGGGTCAACGGAATGAGACACAAATCCAGTGCGATCAATCTGCTTAATAGAAGAGATACACCGAAGACCCTCGCGGAGACTAGCACAACTTCAGCGACCGCTGTTGGAACTGTGGATGGCCCATTTAGCCGTGATGATCATCCGCATCCATCATCGGCCTTACCGAACCAAGTGGAGCAGAGGCAGGTTCCCCCGGCTGCACGACCTGGAGGTCATACATATGATGGGAGCGATCCGAATGTTATGAAGCTTCTTGATTCACTTGCGAACGAACACTACCCAGCGGACGTGGTGGATTTTGGACCACTAGTGGCGCCTGTAAAACGGCGGCGAGTCCAGAGAAGTGCCGATGTTCCAGAGAGTGAGGCTCCATGGCGTCCCGAAGGAACGTTGGTAGCGACGTTTGGTGAGCACACCGGGCCGATTAACCGTGTCCAACCTTCGCCAGACCATGTGTTCTTCATTACAGCCTCAGATGACGGTACTGTGAAGATCTGGGACACCTCAAGATTGGAACGAAACTTGGCCCATCGGTCTCGGCAGACGCATAAGCATGCGGATGGCACACAAGTCAAGTGCATTACCTTCGTTGAGAACACACATACCTTCATCAGTTGCGCTACAGATGGCAGCGTCCACGTGGTCAAAGTGGATTGTATTAGTTCTGGCGATACTACCAAGTATGGCAAGCTTCGGCTCCTTCGTCAGTATCGATTGCCTGATGGCGAGTATGCGGTCTGGTCAACGCACTTTAAGGCGGAGACGAACTCTGTCCTCTTACTTGCGACGAATACCTCACGCGTTGTTGCTTTGGATCTCAGGACGATGGCTGTACTCTACACCTTTGACAACCCGGTACATCATGGCACGCCCACGTGCTTTTGTGTTGACAAAAAGCACAACTGGTTACTGCTAGGGACCTCCCATGGGGTATTGGACTTCTGGGACCTTCGATTCCGGATTCGACTCAAGGCTTGGGGCCTAGCTGGTGGCACGCCAATACACCGACTGCATATTCATCCATTGAAGGGTAGGGGAAGATGGGTCTGTGTGGCCGGAGGAACTGGCCAAAACGATATTACCGTCTGGGATGTTGTAGATACACAATGCCATGAGGTCTACCGCGCGGGCGGCAGCCACGGTAATGGCAAAGATGGCCTGAAGCTTTACGAAGCGTGGAAAGTTGACGAGGAAAAGCCTGAAGAAATGCTCGGGCGCTTTGCTACCAGTCTCGAACCTTCAACTAGTGGCAGCGTCGATAGAGGCGTCCGTGCTCTCGCCGTTGGAACTGATGCTCCTGACGATGGTCGAGAATCCAAGTACAGCTTCTTCCTCGCTGGTGGGTCGGACAGGAAGGTTAGGTTCTGGGATCTTGCACGTGTTGAAGCATCGATGGTAGTCAGCGGCTTGGATTTGGAGGAAGGAAAGCCAATATTCATGGCATCACAACCGACACCGAAGCTCACGCTCAACACTGAAAGGCTCCCACAATCAGGTCCTACAGCGCCCAATGCGGGACCGAATAACAAGGCTCAGTCAAACAATGCAGTAAAGAGGGGAAGCGGCAGACCACCCAGATCGACTGTCATATCGCAGCAGCAACAACAGTTATTGAAGAGTCATCTCGATTCCATCTTAGATGTGGCGCTGCTGGAATATCCCTGTGGGATGACTGTCTCTGTAGATAGAGCGGGCGTCATTTATGTTTTTCAATGATATCTCGCCAAGGAGAGTGGAGTTGGTGGGTTGGCAAGGAAGCCGCTGGAGGCACAGGACTGCTGGACTGTGCAAACATAGTACCAAGGTGTCATTTCTCGGTTGGAGGTACTATGGGATTCTCAAGGTTCTTGGGGCTTTTTGATTGCTTTGATGCTACTGTAAGGTCAACCGACGACTTACTAGCATGCTGTTCCATATAGACGAAAACTATGGAATTGGGCAAAAAATCGCCGTCCCCCGAGGCACAGAAATAGTCCGGATACTCTGCTGTACTTTGTGTGAAGAGCATACAGACTCGTAGTAAAACCACAAACGTAAAGTACCCGCAGTCCTGTGCTCGCGGTCCTGATTTGTACTAGCGCGAACTTCGAGGTCGAACTTTTGAAGATCTCGCGACCAAAAGCCCTACGACCATCCACCGCAAGGTAGCTCAATTTAAAACCGTCACACTTACAAATCCGGCCCAGTTCTTGAATAGACGCCATCTCAGCGCGTCGATACACAAACCTGGCTAGAGACGACAACCATACCCCGTCAGCATGAGGCTAACGGCCGACCTGATCCAAACCTCCCTCTCCTACCTCAACCCTCTCAAAGAACGCGAACTAGATCTCAGAGGTGCGTCAAGCTGAAAAGAGCAGATACTACACTTGTTTTGGCGAGCGAGCTCCATTGATATCATTATGAGAGGACCATAGGCCACAAAATCCCCGCCATCGAGAACTTGGGCGTCGCAAAAGTTGGGCTTCCCCCCATCCTTCTAGACGGCATAATCGGTGTATGTTTACTGACGAGTTACAACTGTAGGATCAAGATGCCATCGATTTCACCGACAACGACATCACCATCCTCTCCAGCTTCCCCCTCTCCCCCCGCCTGCGCACTCTCCTCCTCGCGCGCAACAGAGTCAACAGTATCCAACCCTCCCTCGCAACTTCGATACCCAACCTCACCACCCTCGTCCTCACCTCCAATAATTTCGCCGAACTCGCCGATCTGGATCCCTTGAGACATTTCACGAAACTGACGCATCTGTCGCTGTTGGAAAACCCGGTTACGCGGCGAGAGGTGAGAAAGCCCCCCTGTTCTCGGAATGAGGGATGTGGATGTGGATGTGAGGATGGAGGATGAAGCTGACTTGGCGGCGAGGGGTAGCATTATCGGTATTGGATCATATGGCGATGCCCTAGTGTTCGGTTTCTCGACTACCAAAGGGTCAAAGACGCCGAACGCAGCAAAGCCAGCGACCTATTCGGGACCCTCAAAGAGCCCTCGGCGCTTGCGTCAAAGGTCAATCACCCTTTTACCCCATCCCTTCAAACCCCCCCCCCCAAAAACCCCCCCACCATCCCCTCTCCTCCACTCCCCTCCCACTTACTAAAACACGCTCTCACCCCACCCCCAGATCATGGGCATCAAATCCCGCACCTTTGACATCCCCGGCACCACCACCAGCTTGGCCGGCGCGAACGGCACCCGACCGGGGGAGAAAGCGTACCGGGTGCAGCTGACGGCCAAGGAGAAGAAGCGGGTGGAGGAGCTGATCCGGAACGCGAAGAGTTTGCAGGAGATTACGAGGTTGGAGAAGGAGTTGAATGAGGGGCGGATACCGGGTGGGGCAATAGGGGCGGGGGGCGTGGAGGGGATGGAGGAGTAGTGTCGAAGGGGAGCGGGGGAAGGGAGATGGGAGGGAAATGGGCTGTTGGATATTGCCATATCAACACTTGAGGGGAGGTCTTCCCAGTAAGACTGTCAAGGTGTTTGTATGTGCATTTCGTTGCTACGATATCCATATCCACGTCTTCGCTTCCAAGGAAAATATCATTACACCCTGTCTGTCACCGGCTCCACTCCCCCACCCCCCCATAACCGTCCACATCGAATCCCCACGCACGTCAACCCCATCCATCCCACACGAAGGCATCTCAAGCACCCGTAAACGGCCCCGGCGCACCCCGATCACTCGGCCCATCCGTATTCGCAAACATCGCCTGCGCTTGCGCCGTCTCCGCCGCCCCACTCTGCCGGCCCATCGTGCGCTCCTGCGACGTCTCCCCAATCTCCGTTCCATCCTCCACGCGGTGGCCGTGGTGCCGGTGCTGATGCCCGCCTTCGCGCTCGTACCCGGCGCTTTGCTGCTCACCCGCGTACTGGCTTCCCTGCGAGTCCTGAGCGCCTTGGTCGTATTGACTGCCTTGTTGTGGGCCGGCGGGAACGCCGCGGTGCTCGTATTGGCGGTCGGCCGGGAAGGGGGTGGTTTGCGTGTACTGCGCGGATTGGGCGCCTGGTTGCGAGTATTGAGCGCCTTGCGGCTGACTAGTCGGTAGGGTCCCGAGCGGTTGGGAGGCGACGCCTCCGGCAGGCGTGTCTAGGTCGTGGATGTAGTATTTCAGGTACGGATGGTCTTGCAGGATCTCGCCTTCTTGCAAGGGCTGGTCAGTTTGTCGGAGGGATTGACTCGGCTGCGAGACCGCTCCGTACTGCGGGACTACTCCCTGCTGCGGAACCGCTTCTTGCTGCGAGACTACTCCCTGCTGCGAGGCATCTCGTCCCTTGGGGGCGCTCTGGTACGTATCGTCCTGCTTCGTGGTAGTGTCCGGCGGAGCAGACTCACTCACACCACCAGTCGGAGTTTCGCCATCCCTCTTCGCAATCTTCACGAATTGGTCGGGAGTATGCCCATCTTGCGAGGTCTCAGCCTGAGGTTCATGCGAGTGCTCGGGTACCGCAGTTCGAGTTCCTGAGGTTCCGGCCTCGTCGCCGAGCTGGCTCTTCAGATCGTCCCTCTCTTGCATTTCTCGAATGAGTTCCTTGAACTCGGGATCGCCTTCGCTTTCTTTCTCTCCGGCTAGTTTCTGAAATTCGTTACGGTGGGTTTTCATCCAATTGATGTCGTCGCCAGCCTATGCAAACCCCATCAGCGTTAGCGAAACAGCAGAAGCGTAAGCTTGGGTACAGGAACAGAACGAAGGATACTGCTTAGCGGTTACCCCACGATTACTCAATAAGTAAGATGTAAAGTCGTCGAGACAGTTCCCAGCTAGAGACTACCGCTTATTTAGGAAGGGCGTGGACTCATCACTCACCTGCGGAAGAATGAATCCGGCCTCCATTGCTGTTGTGATGGTGGGGAGGATGAATATGGCTCGCAACTTGTATTCAGGTCCGTCGTGCTGGATGACCTTGTCCCACTCCTCCGTAAGCTCCTGGCAGATCTTTTCATATAGATCACTGGAGCGCCCACCGCCATTGCGGATGTAGGCTATGATACGGTTGGTTCGTTTCTATTAGAGGTAAAGAAGTTAATGTGAGGTCGGAACGACACGACGTTAGGAAGGGGTGGATTGTGCGGAACATTGCTTCTATGCACTATGTGATATCAATGGCCAGCCCGGTGCAACTCGACAACAAGTGGCAATTTCCGAGCCGGAGGTCCCCCCGACTACTTATTCAGCAATGCCATTGGTCCCTGACCCTTCTCAAGGTAGGGGCTTTGAGTTCTTTATTTCCCAATTGAGTAGTGGAGGAGCCCCTCCGCTGAAGAAGGCCACTTGATCTGACTCTGAACCTCAGGCACCGGCTCACTTGGTTTGACAGGTCTCGCGGAAGGGAGGGGGTGCGCAGAAGAGGTCCTGTGACAGCAAGGGAAGTGGGGAGCGTACTGGCTTTCCTCCAACATAGGTGACCTGCTGCGCGACGTTTGTAAAACGCACATTGACAAAGAGAGAAGGGGTGGTGAAGGTGAGGGTATGGATCCGAGTGATTCCGGCCGCAAGCTTGTCCAGCTGCAGCGGGGAGAGGTGAATAGTATGCTCCACTTCAAAGAGCGGCATTGTGCGAGAAAAGAGATGGTTGATGTGTTAAAATGAAGCGATTGGGTTTGAGGTAGAGAGAGAGAGAGTTGCTGCGAAGTACAGAGTAGTCAGGTAGTGATGGTAGTGAGGGGATCCAATGCAAAAGCAAAAGCACGGCACCGGCGTGAAGCGCGACAGCGACAGCGGCAGGTGCTACGTAAGAGCGGCATGTGAGTGCTGCCTCTGAGTGCTGCCTCTGCACATGGGAATTCGTGGTGGGGAACATTCACCGCCTGCCCCGGCACTCCAGGCTGCCGTCATGCCGAGGCTCGTCATCGGGCCTTGTTTCGCTCAAGCCTGCTGCCAAGGCGGGAGATCGCCCGGTATCAATCCCCGCCACGCTGCCGGCTCTGCTTCCGCACATGCATTGTTGTCAGCCTGCGTCAGACCGAATGCGAGTAATGTACTCCCAACTGGCCCTCCTCGCAGTCCTCGGCGTGGGGAACCCCTCGGTGTTTGATCAAGTGCGTGCATACTACACAAGTCGTTCTCGGACTACAATGGATCATGATCAAATGAACCTCTCATTCTTGATCTGCTACTGAGAGCTGCTGGGGCCCCCCTTTTGGCCTTTTTGTCTTAGCAATACAACTCAATCTACAGAACAGCACCAACGACGTTTGCCGGTACATGGCACACGTTAGCACACGTACGCACTGCACCTGGCCATCATAATCCATGCGTTGAATCATTTGCAGTCTTCTTCATCACACACAGCATGGCGCAAGGACTACATGACAATCGTTTTCCTGCATGCCTTCAACACCGTTGTTCGAAACAAGAGCTGCAAACATGGCGCAAACACATATCAACTTCCTGCCACAGCTACTGGCCTTAACAAATATTCGGCCAGTCCATTGCCGTGGCTGAGTATCCCTGGCCATGGCAGTGCCACATACCTCCGTCTGTCCAAATTTGTGGCACGCATTCCTCCAAGTCCATCGAGCTAGATCCCACCCCCGCCTACTTCGAGGGAGGGGTCGGGCTTCGCACACCTAGATACCCGGACAGTCGAGTTTGCAACGAATGGCGGATGTACTGCCAGGCAATGGCGTTCAATGGATACCCGGGCTTTGAAACAAGCGTCGAGTTCGGGAGGGCTTAGCCAAGTAATTCAACGTCGAGTCCAATTGCGCGCATAAAAAGGTTGACATTGCTGAGCCTTTGGGTTGCCATTCCTGGAGGCAGTGTCTTGGCTTGCATGACCGTCTCCATCACCCGATCCCTGTAGTAATCCATTCGTTAGTATCATCAACGTGCAATAGTATCAGGAAAGAGTACTTACTTTACAGCAATGACAAGTCTCTGCTGCTGCTCAGGACTGGCACCGATGCCGATGGCCGCCAAGAATTGCCAGACATATACGTCTTCTCCAGAATTGATGGAACCCGGGAAGACATTCGCGAGGATCTGTTCCAGTACGTCGAACAACCGGTTGTAGAGCGATGTCCACTGCTCCCATTCCTGGTCTGGCGTAGCTCCTGCTTGTCTTACAAGCTCTGCGCGACTGATCAGCATCGTCAAAATGCCCAAGCCAATCTTCGTTCGTGAAATGCCCTGGACATTGACTCGGTCGAGAATCAGACCCAGCAAGCCGATGACGATGCCCAGTGGTGCTTCATTGACATATGCGAAAAGACTGGGCATGACTGCTTGTGAAAACAGCTCAACTTCTTCACGCACCGCCGTGGGTAGTTGAATTTCGTTGGGCTGGAGTTGGGCAAGGCGAATAACGTCCAAAAAGTCAAGGTGGACAATAATCATGGTTAGAACGGTAAGACGTTGCTCCTGATCGATGTGGCGGAAAATGCGCGGTATGGCCTTTTTGCCCTTGGCATATGACAGAAATGCTATGAATGGATGCAGCACAGAAGATCCCTGCATGATTGGTTCCATAACCTTCATCTCACTCCAGAGCTTTTCATTGAGACTTTGCAT
Source organism: Umbilicaria muhlenbergii (assembly GCA_000611775.1). NCBI lineage: Eukaryota > Fungi > Ascomycota > Lecanoromycetes > Umbilicariales > Umbilicariaceae > Umbilicaria > Umbilicaria muhlenbergii. The sequence goes on from KK106982.1 coordinate 828,427, forward strand.
GGTACGACGCCACTCCATGTGATGCTGGATGGTAGCTGCGTCACTGTCTTCGGTTGGTGGTGGTGGTAGCCGACGCTCATGGTCTTCCATCCGCATCAAAGTCCCATATACAGCCTCGATGTTCTTGAGAACCGATTTTCGGTCACTTGAACTCATCTGACTCTGTGGGACCTTCCTGGCGCTGGCTTGACGGCCAGCGCTGTGGGGACGATTCGTGACGTCTCCGCTCTCTGTTCGCTTGATGTTGAGCAACGGCTTTGGGGTCTTCGCGTTGCTAAACGATATCTTACCCAAGCTCCCTTCAATGACCAACTGCTTGTTCTTCGGCTTGAGTTTCGCGGCCTCGACAGCGCGCTGGACTTGCTGCTCCATCCTTTGCATGTGATTGTCGCCACCGCGACCCTGCCTTCTAGCCAAACCACTTTGGCGACCACCAGTCTGGAAGAGATAGGTCTGTGCAAAATGGCTTAGCGGCTGATGAGGATTCTGTCGTGGGCCTCCACGTATCTGGCTATGGACTTGATAATAGAAGTCTTCAGATAAGGCAGCGTCTGGATCTTGTTCGTTTACATTACCCGTTGCTGTCATGAGTTGCTGTAGCTGAATACGCGTCACAAAATTCTTGTCTTGTGGGGTCATCAGGCCGTTGTCCTTTGACAAAAGATAAATCTTATGATTGCGCTTCGCCCGCTTCGCATCCTCGACAAGAAAAGCGGCACGCTCCTCTTCAGATAACTGCATAAGCTGCTGAGGGTGCGTGATGATAGGTGGTTGATGCAGTAAGCTTGTCGGTACAGGGAGTGGTACAGCCTGCGGAACTTGCACAGAACGAGGTTGTTCCACTGGCCGCGGGCCAGGCTGAGCTTGATGTCTCCTAGGATTCTGCAATATTTGACGGGGTTGATGGGGCTCACGAGTGTCTGGCGCAGGTTGCGATGGCGGTTGCTGACGTTGCAAGATCTGCGGAGGCTGGACAGCTGGTCCAGGCATCTCGGCTGGACGAGGTTGCATCGACGTCGGTGCCTGACGAGTCGGCCGTTGATCAGGATGATGAGACTGCATAGGCTGAGGTATAGGCATAGCCTGCTGAGGCATGGATTGCTGAGGACGCAACTGCATCTGCGGCAAGGCTGCGGGAGAAGGCATTTGCGCCTGCTGTTGAGGAGCCTGGCTTGTAGTTGGTTTCTTAGCCTGCGAACGCATCGCAGCTTCAACTTCTTCCAGGCTCATCATCTTTTTGGCTGGTTGTGCCCCAGAGCTAGGCTGCCCGTACGGACCATGACTTCCTTGTCGGCCATGCGCAGTATCCAAGCCACTGGAGGGCCTTAAAGGCGCTGTTCCCCATAGACTAGCATTGACTTGTAGATCTGGAATATAACCTGGCTCCTTGTATTTCTCATACCCAGTTCGTGCCGGCTGTGATGCTGGTTTTGGAGAGCCAGCAGCTTTTGTGGCAACGGATTTCGGTGGCGCCTGTAGGCGGCCGAATCGCAATTGCTCTTCGTTGATCGCATCTGAAACCTTTGCAGTTTGACCAAAGAAGTCGAAATCTTTCCCTATGGGCTGGGCAGCCGCAGCAGGGCCCTGACCATCGCCACCAAAGGTGTCGTCGTTCAAGTCGTCATTGGCTTCTTCGAGCTGGTCGCCCAGACCGTCGTACGTGTCGTCGAAGTCAATGCTAAGAATAGATGAGCTTTGAGACCCAAATACAGCTGGACAACAGATGTTTCACTCACGCATCATCGTCTTCCTCTGATGCTTGAGTCCGAGAAAGCCCCGCAAAGGGATCTGGAGCTTGACCGAATCCTGGAGCTGTAGTAGGATGCCCTTGATCTCTTGGCAGCGTCGCATTGGAACCGAAGAAAGTCATCTTCGATCAACACACGCTCAGTGCCAGGGCACCTCACTCCATTTCCTGAAGAACAACGTCACAATGTAAGTAGAAGTCAAAGGAACGTCAAACGTCCTCTAAGCAAACGAAACGTAGATCAATCAGGTGACTTTTTGCAACAAGCGACAAGTCTGAACTCATGTAGACTGGTCTAAGGTAGTTGAGGGACTCTATAATGAATGGTAAGTTGGCAGGTCGTAAGGGAAAGTGAATGTCCGACAATCCAGCTTGAATTTGATAATGGGACAACCTAATGGTGGCGAGCTGTGGGTGGTGCATATGTAAATTGGAGGGGCTGCGAAGCTGCCGACACCCCTGCCTGGACGCTTCACTCCAAGGGGCTTAGGGGGCACAGCTGCGCGGCCCATTTGGCTTTGGCACGGGCCTTATAGCCTTGTGGCCTCTGGGGTTTCGGACTTCATCCCTGGCCAGGAGTGGAAATTTAGCATACGAGAACACGCCTATTGCGCCTTCACTAACCATTCCTAACCCATACTTTCATTCCATCATCTATTTGTCTTCCTCCCCCTACACCCATGACTTAGGAGGTGTCTTCTTTGGTGCGAGTGCGAACCTTTCTGTTTCTTACTCTGCTCTTCGCCTTTGCGGGGCGCCCTCTGTCGAATCATCCAGGGACCTCCCTACATTCCAACAGCTGCGAGGACTGCGACTTCTGACCTTGCATTCCCCTTCACCAAACTCAGTATACGCACTCTGCGCCAACCGATTGTTGTCCTTCCTTTAGCTGAGGAGCCTTCGGTCAGCATGGCCCTTGTGGACAGTCAACTTTCATTCGCTGATATTCATTAGAGCAGTCAAGTTGGCGGAAGGACCTGAACAATCTAGTCCGCGCCGCCGCACCGCAGCATCTATAGGCAAGAGCAAGAAAATATCAGGAGAGACAGAAGGGTTGGAAGCAGGATTAGCTCTGCGCCGCAGCGAGCAGACGGCAGACATGGCCACAGGCTCGGCCAGATATTTGCGGTACATATTGTTTGCATTCTTCGTAAGTGTCTGATCATTTTCGAGCCCAGAACTACTGTGACTAAACAGTTGTTAGGGTTTGCTGCTATTATACTTCATCTCCTCTTCTTCAATACCACAAGCTTCATCAGTTCTCGATGCCACGACACTGAACACCTCCTTTGTCGATGGCGAAAGGATGAATGCTACTTTTGTCACATTGGCGCGGAATTCAGATCTCTGGGAGATAGTCAAGTCTATCCGCCACGTTGAAGATCGATTCAATAGGAAGTTCAACTACGACTGGGTATTCCTCAATGACAAGCCGTTCGATGATCAGTTTAAAAAGGTCACATCCGCTCTGATCTCCGGGAAGACACATTATGGAGAAATTCCCGAAGAGCATTGGTCATTCCCCGAGTTCATTGATCAGGACAAAGCTGCCAAGGTCAGGGAAGATATGCATGAGCGGAAAATCATCTATGGAGACTCTATCAGCTACAGGCATATGTGCCGATATGAGTCGGGCTTCTTCTTCCGTCACCCCTTGATGAATCAATTCGAATGGTATTGGCGTGTTGAGCCCAGCATCGAGCTTTTTTGCGACATTAACTACGATACCTTTAAGTACATGAAAGACCATGGCAAGAAGTACAGTTTCGTGGTCAGTCTCTACGAATATGTGGAAACTATCCCAACGCTATGGGATAGTGCCAAAGCCTTTATGAAAGCACACCCAGAGCACATTGCGGAAGGAAATTCAATGGGTTTCTTGAGTGATGATGGTGGTAACACGTATAATCATTGCCACTTTGTGAGTGAACCACGAATATGGGATGTATCCAAACACTAACGCCTCTCTGCTAGTGGTCTAACTTCGAAATTGGTAACCTTGATTGGCTACGGTCCAAGGCCTATCTCGACTTCTTTACTTCCTTGGACAGGGACGGTGGCTTCTTCTACGAACGATGGGGTGACGCACCGGTTCACTCCATTGCTGCCGGGTTAATGTTGAAGAAAGAAGAGATACACTTCTTCAATGATATTGGGTACTACCATGTTCCCTTTACGCATTGTCCGACAGGCGAGCAGTATAAACTGGATCACAAGTGCCACTGCAACCCAAAAGACAATTTCGACTGGAAGGGCTACTCATGTAAGTGATACTCCTTGTTTTCCTACCCCTCACACTCACACGTCCCTAGGTACCTCGAGATACTTTGAGATTAACGGTTTGGAAAAACCTGAGGGTTATCAGGATGAGCAGTAAACCGGCTTGGGAGATGATCTGTCTTTTTCTTGGATGTGTTTTCGAATCGTTGATTAGGGGCGGAGCTGTTATACAGCCATATCGTTCATGGTGTCTTGTATGTCGGGGCTGGGATGGTGCAAAAGTGGAGAGGATTATTCATCGATTGCCTCCTCATATGTGGGGCGTGTACTATAGCAGAAAAGACTAGAATCCATCGCAAACGATCCTCCACACCCTCCATCTCAGAACTAGAGTTGTAATGCAGCGCCATACTCCGCTTTATGCTCACTCAATCCTACAATCGCAAGCTCATGTCCCAACCTCGACTTCCCCCTATGAGGCAACTTTTGGCTTCTTAGTCCCATATTTCGATCGACTAGTAATGCGATTACCAACACCGCCCTGGAGCACCAATAACATCAGTTTCTATGGCCAATCACCCATATCATGCGTGACCGGGAGTAGAACACGCAACTCACCAGATCCATCGCCCCTCTCACAAGATGATACTTCACCCCCGGACAATCCTGCGCCCTCCCTCCCCTTACAAGCACCACGCTATGCTGTTGTACATTATGTCCTACCCGCCCACAGAACAACATCAGCATTCCCCACCCCCCAACCTCGCCTCCTCAATTATGCAAACGTACCTTCCCCCGGAATATAACAAGTCACATTCGTGCCATTACTCAACCTCACCCTTGCCGTCTTCCTCTCCGCCGAATTCGGCTTCTTCGGCTTCGTGATCCCGACTTTCAGACACACCCCTTTCATCTCCGGCCGGTTGTGTAGAGCGGGCGAGACGGCGTGGCGGGCGCGTTGGGGCTTGCGGCAGCCGCGCAGGACTTGCATGAGGGTTGCGCGGGGGGAGGCGGTCGATGAGAAGGCGCGGGTGAGGGGTGGGGAGGTGGATACTGGGGAGAGGGTGGGGACGGGGGAGAAGATGAGGCGGCGGAGGAAAGGGAGTGCCATGGTTTGGGTGGAAGGGTTTGAATGGCGGGTGGTGGTGCGAGTACGACACTGTTTGTTCGATGGGCTTGTCTGAGATGAGGTCGAAAGACGCTAATCTATATTCGCACAAGAGTTTCTGAACTCGGGATTTGGAAGTTCGTCGTTGGATCTTCAATGCCAAGATTGCCTGAAACTCAATTTCTTAGTTCATACGACACGACGATGAACTTCTGATCCAAATCGGGAAAAGTGTGCTCAGATTCGGACTGGCGTATGGGGATCAGTCGAACTGGCTACGAGGATTCAAACGGCATCGCTCTAAGGAATCCAAACACAACGAGATGTAAATCTGCGTTGATAGAGCTTGAGAAGAGACCTTGGTTCAAACTTGCGTAATGTCTATAGCGAGCTATGATGTTAAGAAATCTATATCTGCGTCTCATGTCTATGTCTATTCAGCGTACCGTTCTGCCTAGCAATGCGCAACCGCCCAAGTGGTGCCTCTAGCCTATAAGATTAGAAAATCCCGTATGATCCCTCTATTTGGTGGTCTCTTTCTCCTTTCCTTCTTGCTTCGCCTCCTCAGCGCCCTCAGCAGCGACCTTCGTAAGGCTCTTTTTCCCAGATCTGCGGTACACATTAGTACTGTGGCACATCGCGTACAGTTAAGTTGTCAGATTGATGAGTACTTACTGGATGTCCTTGACGGTTTCGAGGATCGAATTCCAATCTTCAAACAGCGTGAACGGTACACCCTCACGCTCGCAGTAGGTCACCAGATCTGTGGCGTGTTAGTGTTCCTGAGTTTCAGCTACCAAGAAATGTGGTCCAACAGCATTATCATCAGCGACAATAGTCAAAGCACTTACCCTTCCCTTTCTTTGCAAATAGAAGGTCTGTTTCCCGTGCAGCGGAGAGATCGGAGACCCCATCGCCGGCGTATAACAGAGTCGGTCGCTCGTTCTCGGGTAACTTTGCAATATGGTCTGCATACGGCCGAATTGCTAATGACTTGTCGTGGCCAAAATCGCTATCGTCATGGAACTTGATCTCCCAACCACCTTCCTGATCCTGCTTCTTTCCTGGTCGATCCTGGACGTCGTTGGCAACAATCTCGATGTCGTCTGCCTTGGGACCGACCAGGTGCACTAGAAGAGCACGAATGATGGGAACCATGCCGGAGGATAGCACGATGACCGGAACATTATTTTTCCTCGACCATGAGTAGAACTCTTTGAAGTATGGGTCCAATTTGATGTTGTCGCGAAGATATTGTATGCACTCGGGATATGGTGTCTTGACACTATCCATCATTTCTTTGAACGAGTCTCTGCATTCGTACTTAGCCAGTGCATCGTCCTGGAGCTCCTCCTCATACCTGAAGGTCTCCTTCCCATCCAGAACGTCCTTGTTACCTTGACGACGCAGGTCACCGCCAAACCCAATGTTGTCCGTCTGAAGCGTTGGTGAGCAATGCCCAGGCGCAATATCAAATGTATAGATGTACCATGTAGTCATTGCCTGCGAACACCGAATCAGCACAGCATCAGTCACGCAGCAAATCCTAAGGAAACCCACTGTCCATGAGAGTGATGGTGCCATCGAAGTCGGTGAAGAAGATACACTTAGGGTTGCTCTTGAGAGCCGAAGGGTAAGGCATGGTGGAACAGTGATGCTTCAGCTACTTCAACGTGCATTCAGAAACCAATGGGCTGTACGGTGACAATTGTTTTCGCGTAAGTTAGGGCGATGAGGATGAACGGTCTTAGGAAGTAATGGACGTGTTTGTAGGAACATCGACGGGGTAATAAAATTTCTCGGGTGGTAACGGCGCATATGTTTGCGCAGAGACGTTCTCCCATGCGCCATGATGAGTAGGTAGATAAATGCTTCGGTCTCCAAGGCCTCTGTTCCTTACTATCAAAATTATTCTAGCAGTCTCCTTTTGCGCTCCACAGCTATGTCAAGAAAGCTCACAGTCAGTTGCTTGGATACCACATATGATGTCATTCCAGGATGTTTATCGGTGCAATGACTAAGCCAGGGCTTGTCGAAAATAGGCGCCATTGGTCGTCCCCTCCGAGCTGTCGATAGTCTTCCATGTATTTAGTCGTCTTGTGTTTCGAGCAATGAGACCTCTGCTGGAGCATGTCACACGATCATATGCGAGGTCAATCCTGACATCAGCTGTCAAGTCTCCTTCTCCGTTATCCGCTATTCGTGCACATCAAGGCCCTCTACAGCCATGGGTATGCCAGCAATGTCGACGTCAAAGTCAGAGCCTCGCGTTGAGGAAGGCTCTTTGGACACAGGCAATACGACCTGATGACAATCAATGGTCCCAAGGAGTTTCAGAACGAGGCCTTGGAGGAGGCAAGAGTATTGCGCGAACAGTCTCCTCTTCCTCGAAGGCCACTGCCGAGGATGCATCCCGCACACCCCAAAAGGAATTGCCATCTCAGGAGGAGGGGCGGAGGTCCCATGTTTCTAAGAGATTCTCCCATATCATGGATCATCTGCAATCAAATATCTTCATCGCAGGGCAGCGACTTAATGACCTAACCGGCTATTCTGGGATAGAAGCCTTGAAGAAGGACATTGAAGAGCAGGGTTGGTTAATCGTCGTACATCTATTGACTACACAAGCTAACTAAGATGCGCAGAGGAGCACATAAAAATTACCAGAGCTTCACTCCAAAAAGCCAAGGAAGACTATGCCGCATCCATAGCCCAACGGTCGGCCTCGCAGCGCGAAGTCAACGAGCTTCTTCAACGCAAACACGCTTGGTCGCCTCAAGACCTCGAACGATTCACCTCTCTCTACCGCTCTGACCACGCCAATGAGCAATCAGAAGCAGCAGCACAGGAGGCGTTGCTCAATGCGGAGCGCAAGGCGGAAGAAGCGGCCGGAAAGTTGAGTGCTAGTATATTGGCACGATATCACGAGGAACAAATCTGGAGTGATAAAATTAGGAGAATGAGCACATGGGGGACATGGGGATTGATGGGGGTGAACGTGCTTCTGTTCCTCGTTTTCCAGATTGCGGTGGAGCCGTGGCGGAGGAAAAGGTTGGTGAAGGGGTTTGAGGAAAAGGTGATGGAGGCGTTGGAGAGAGAAGGAGCAGCAACAAATGCGACGGCTGGCGCGGTCCTGGCTGCTGTACGAGCTGCAGGCGGTAAAGATGCAGAACCGGCCGCATCTTTGGAAAGGGAGGTGCCGTCCATGCAGGAGACAGTCCCTGCTGCGCAAGAGGAAGTCCCATCGATGCAGGAGGCTGTGCCAGGACCAAAGCCTGTTGCCGTTGAAGAGGCTGATGCTCTGGTCGAAGAGACTGTACCAACTGAGGCAAAGGCTTCGGAAGCAGAGAGCGAGTCGACAACAGGGCATGCTACCAAGCCGGGGGTAATGGGGTCAATGTCCTCGATGATCGAATCTTACAAGGAGGTCCTACGAGATCTTTTCAGTGAACGTCAAATACAGCTCCGCCGGGTGGATCTGACGACTGTGGCTTTGGAAGGTGCTGCTGCTGGAATGGCACTTGTAGGTATATTAGTCGTGCTGCTACGACCTCGATGAGCCATCTCTGCTCTGGTGTATAATACCCTTTAGATAGCGTTCGAATAGTCAAACAACTTGGCTCCATAAGTAGGCTCCCGGTCGGGTACCGTGTCGACTACTCAAACGATCACAAGACCTCTCCAGAGAACCTAGGACGTAAATCATTGGATTTGCTACTTGTCATGAACTTGTCAAGGGAGCCCAGGTTAAGCACGCCACTACTTGCACTGAGCTTAATAGCTACCGCATAAGGATTAAGTCATCTTCGATAGATGCGCCGCTCTACTTCTATTAACCAGTATTAAGTTGGATTAGAAATTCTCTGGATTTGCTGTAAGTATGTAAACTTACCGAAAGTTCTACAATGCCTCTATATCCACCACTCATCTATTCATCCAACAGAAACCTCAAAAATGCCTTTGCAACCACAACCCCATCTTGTTCCTTCCCCACCCTCGCCATCCCATCCTCAAACATCCCATCATCAAAAATCCCCAGCTCATGCCTCGACTCGAACAACTCCGTCACAATCTCCTGATTAAACTCCGGATGTCCCTGAACCGTGACGACCCTGCCTTTAATATACATGCCCTGAACCTGGCACTTGGGCGACGACCCCAGCTCTTCCACGCCGGACGGATAGTCGTATACAATATCCCTGTGCATTTGGTGTAGGCTCTGCAACATTAGTGAGCATTGGTTAACATCTCGGATGCATGGCTTGTGAGAGAGATATAAATACCAATTTCTCCTTCCCAAACACCTCCTTTCCCATCTCCGTAAGCCGCACCTCGCACACACTAGCCTCCCACCCCCTCTCATTCCGCGCAACCTTGACCCCCATCGCCCGCCCAACGATCTGATGTCCAAAGCACACCCCAACTATCCGCACCCGCCTCTGCTCCAGCACCATCTTCACAAAGTCGACTAACCTCACAATCCACGGCGCGGAATCGAAAGCGCTGAATCTTGACCCCGTGATCAATACCGCGTCTATCTCCCGCAGATCAGGGTATTCCCCCTTCTCCACAACATCCCATCTTGTAATGCGCAGCGCATCGCCGGGGATGCCGAGGCCTTCAGCGCCGGCATGCAGGAGCGCGGTGAAGACGCCGCCGTAGCTGCCGTATTTGGCGCGGGTGCGGTCGAGGGGGGTGTCGCATTCGAGGATGGCGAGGCGGAGGTGGGAGCGCATTTGGTATTTGATGCGTGGGGGTATATTGCTTTTGGCGGATAAATGATCTTGGCTTTAGATGCAGGACGGGTGGGGTAATAAGTGATGCTGGTGGGCGGATCTGCAGGACTACTTCAAAATTTCTTATCGCTCTTATCGCCCCATTCTCGCTCTTCTTCTAGCGGGGAAGCCCTTGCTGGAATCGGCTTAATTTTGAGGTACGAGGTACTAGCACAGTACTGCTTGGCTTCAAACGGAAGATGTAGCAGCAGGACCGAAGAACATCTTTGCCTTGCTGTGCAACAATAAGATTCAGACTTAATGATCTGTGCAAGCGCTACATTACATCTATTATTACTAGTGAGAAGTCACAGATATTTGGTTCCTTGAACTCATTCAAACCAAGGCAGCATTGTTGCACAAGTGAGTTTAAGAGTAGTTTGATGCAACACTTGTCTACAGCAACCTCACAGACAATCTCACCCTCTAAATGATTAAATGAGATAGCTAATTACTATGTTTGCTGTGTTCTAGATCCTGCGAGATACTCACATCGTGGCCTCTGATCGCCACCGCTGGAAGAAGTGGGACACCCTTCCTGTTGACCTCAGATTCGGGACCGACCTTCAAGCATGCTTCAAATTCTTACGATCACACGTCATAAACCCGTACTTCCTTGAGTTCTATACCGACTACCTTCTAACCATGATGAATGCGAACACCGGCGGCAAGGTCAAAGCGAGACCAAAGTTCGAACTTCGGACAATAGAGCGACGCCTACGACAAGGCCAGAAGAATGGTAAAACAACATTTTCAAGTGCCTTCCCAGTGAAATCCCATTGGACGGCGGAAGACCACTATGCCCGCTTTCTCCATAAAGTAACATTCGCCAACATCAATACCCAAGACGGACTATTCTACCGAAAGAATGTTGGGGAAACTGTGGTGCATGAGACTATGTGGTCGATATTTCAGATGCTGTCTAATGACCACACCCCTGCCAGGGTTAAGACTTCGAGGGGAGCCAAGCTTATGCAGGCAGATGATGATAGTGTGGATGAAGAGGAGATGATACAGAGCGAAGACGATGACGCTGGACCCCCCCCTTCCATATACCCTACCGTGATCAAGAACCCATACGGAGGTGTAGCAAAGATAGTGTGGTCTGAGGCGTATACAGACCCTTCGAATCTGGAAATCTTCCAGTAGCTAGGGTTACCTATGAATAATACTCAGAGGGTATCAAATATCGCTACTCAATATCAAAGCCCGAATGCCTTCCGAGATGAAGTGCGACGTCTTGAAAAAATGAAGATGAAAATGTGACCTGTAATCCAACGGAGGCTTCGCTTAACCAGTGGTGAAGTTAGGGCTAAGATCTCCAGGACTCCTTACAACTTAAACCGTTTGCACAGAAATTTCAATAGAGTGTCAAAGAACCTAGAAATGTTCAGGAGTGTATCAGAGTAAAATTTGGACGCCGAATCTATCGTGACTTATGTAGAAACTGTTAGAGGTGATATGATCTCCAAGTGACTGCGTCATGATATGGGATTCTCCGACTCGAACCGCAGCGCTAACCCCCGGGTAATTACTTAGCGTGTGCGGAGAATTCCGCCCAATCTGAATTATGCTTTGAATACTTGAATAGGAGATTGTTGTTAAGCTCGCCCGCTTGGCTTAGGGGTACAGCGTCTCACTCGTAAACCACGATATGAGAAGATCCTCAGTTGTAAGAGCCTCATACCCCATGCATTTCCTTGGCGCTGACGTAATCCTAAGCGATTCTGAGAGTGGGCAGGAATGACGTCATCTTTGAATTTTTTTGGGTGCTATTTTCTACTTCTGAAGTTCGAAACCTGCGATCTTAGCCCCCTTTTTTTGGTGTTGCGAATACTCTGATGCCTGCGCAATATAAGCGAGGCGCTAGACTGAGGCTCTGGAACAAAAGTTGTGGGACAGCGAAACTCGCTTGAGCGCTCAGTAACACCAAATGTGTCTGGACCAGCAATTACTATATCTGCAATTACTATATCTTCACAACAGCAGCGTAATATATGTCAAAACTTTGCAGGACTTTAGAATGAATAGTCATCAATAGCCTCAAAGTCTTTGGGCTCTTTCAGATCTATGTGTTGTGGTTAATTTGGAAAAATTACTTGGTGACTTGTTTTGCTATCCCACGACTTTTGTTCCCGAGCCTCAGACCTCTAAAGCAAGGAGCACCTGGGAGACACCCGAGTCTTTGTACCCTAGAAAAAGTAGTGTTTTTACTTCCAGGTTGCTCAAGTGGTGATTTTCTACGTAAAGCGCAAGGATGCACTGTATTGGCCTAACACCTGGGGTATTATTTGCATGAACCAAAAAGCCGACAATCCTCATCCCTGAGCCCCTCAGACTCTCCAACCATCAAATCATTTTTAATGCGCTAGATTCAGTGTAAAAGAGCATGGGTCCTCACCCGGATGAACCCCTCAACAACCGGACCCACAAATTGTAAAGGGTGTCCATTCATGAAGTAAACGAGTCATAAAGCCTAACCTCGTCCGACCTCAGGATTTAGCACCACAAAGTCGTCGTGGCTTCGGGCCTCTTCCGGCTAAGGACTGCCGTTGATGTTGCCCTAACACCTGCCTCTACAGTCCCAAGTGTAAGGACGAAAACAAGCGGCAGTCTCAAGCTGGAGTCCCCCTTGATATTGCAACAACGAAAGAAGGAATCAGTAGTTCCTTGTTCCATTCCTCGAAATTCGGCGCGATTGTTGAGTAATCGAGGGGACGGTTGGCTGTGTACTGCTGCTTGTTTCGTCCCTACGCATTGCTCTGGAGCTCTTGGAGCTCTACAGCCTACAATCACCATTACACTTCTCGGATTGCCAAGGGGCCCAAAACGAATAGCGTCGAGGCACGAGAACTCTGCCATCTTTTGCGTAACGAGCCTTCGTCTGCAGCTCATCCTGACGATATATTTTTCATATTAAGCTATTAGATACAACAAAAGCCCGATGCCACTCATCAAGAGCCATCGCCAAAAGATATATCCTTGCTCCAAACCCCGAGCCATGCGATTCTTCCTCATTGTTACCCCCTTCCCTAAGAACGCCATGCTAGTTGGACCAAAAATATCGGCGATAATACAAGGTGCTAACAATGTGGTATCTGTGAGACAAAATCAAATAAAAAGAACATTGCACATTAATATTTCCGATCCATTGAGCTCTAGCCACCAAAAGGTAGTAAAACATGGCTTGAGAGAACACCGAGTTAATAATACGTATGATTAGGTTGTTGTTGGTGCTGGTTAGGGGCCACATAATAATTCTGATAAGGATGTGTCGGTGCGGAAAAGTCCGCGGTTCTCATCAAGGGATTCACGATCCCAGGCCGGGGCATCCCCGGCACACTTGGTGGTGCAGGCGGCAGCGAAGACGGCTGCTGTGGAAACTGAAAACTTTGCATGGGCGGATTGTGCATCATTGCTGCCGGCATCTGCGGCTGCGGCAGCTGCTGGAAAGCGTCGTCGTTCCAGCCCCATTTCTCTTTGAGCTCTTTGTTGAGGAAGCCAACTCGCCATCCGGTCTCTTTCCGGATCTTTTCGAAGATCTGCAGTACTTCCTCTTGCTCTCTTCGGGAAATGAGACACTCTGCAGCGATAGCAAGTGATCGGAGTGCGACGCTAGCCACACCTCTGTGTAATGTTAGTGCAGTCTTGGGAGATGATCAAAACCCTTACCTATCCTTGACATGCGCTGCAATACCACAAATTTGATGGGAATGCGACAGCTGGAGGTCATGCATTTCCTGTGAGTCTATTGACACCACGGGGTTCATTTGCGACAACAAACACATGGCTGTGTGGTAGAAGAGTCGTGCAACGATGGTAGTTCGCTTGATGAGCCTGCAACTGTCAGCAAAATTTTTCACTGCGGGAGCTTCGAAATATACCAAACTTCAGGAAATGCCGACTTCGACGTTGTCTGGTATGGATGAAGATATGCCATAGGGTGCATGGTCCGAGGAACGTTTTCATTCCAACTATCGCACCAGTCTTTCAGTCTCTTCCACTCGTGGTAGCGGCTTTGGAGTCGCATGTGCTCGGCTCCTGGCTGGGCAAGCTCAAAACGCGGGATGGATGCTCTGAAGTTGGCGATTTTTGCCACAATATAGACCATCCTATATGTCCATATCTCTTCCCTGCCCCCCTCGGTCTCACGCGTAAAATCCATGTCGACACCCCAGTCATCCGGCTCCCACGCTACCTGCCAGTTGAAGTGAAGGCAACTCAGCAGCTCCATGCCTACGTTGAGCCAGAAGCATGCTGCACCGATACCAACTGATCTCGCATTCCAACCACATTCCTTAATCAGGGCGCGAGCTCCAGCAATATGGTTCATCCGTTGCAACGCTTTCTCAGACATGATCTCATATACATTCAAGATGACGGCCGTAGTCGCGCAAATCACAGTATCTCGATTCGGATTCTGCAGCGACTTCAACAAACCTCTCGTAGCTGTATCATAGTAGTGAAGCGCTTTGTCTTCATGATATGCTGGGTTGACAAGGGTTAGGTGACGAGCCCCACACGCAAGGAATGCATTGAGAAGCATCGGTTTGCTGAGTGAATGAAAAGGTAGTAATCGGGAGAACTGTGAACATCAGCATCGTGACCGAAGAGTATAGGAGTATTCGTTCATACATGCTTATAGGGATCCATGCTGTCCATCCACAAGCCTACTTCTTCCACAAAAACTTGCATGAAAAGCACTTCTTCCGGAGAATCTAGATAATCTCGCGTCTCGTTCGGTGGTGTCAGAGTCTGCTCCGGATTGCTGTAAGACGATTGAGGGGCCGGGGGTATAGTTGTATTCGAGTATGACGTGTCGCTAGTCGAAAGAGAATGGCGATGTTGCGTTTCACTCGTACTGTCCGACATGGCTTGTGTCGTCTCCGGGTATGCTTGAATTGGTGGCAGAGTCTGGTGAGCCATGGTAGGTGCGCCGACCATACCGGCAGAAAAGTCAAAGTTCGATTCCTCCTTGACTTCAGCCAACTCTTCCTGCTCCAAAGCTGCATAACGTCCAAGCCCACCCTTGTATTCCGAAGCTATCTCACGCGACTCGTCTTGGAAGTTGACTTGCCAGTCATGGGTAGGCGGGAGGGTGGTCGGTGGGTTCTGGACTTGGGTGTCGATGAAGTTGAGTCTGACGCCCCTCTTGCATATCCTGCTTGATTTGCGGCAGTTTTGACATTGTGGTAAGCCCTCATCACACTTCAGATGCCGCTCTCTGCACGTGAGACAGCCTGTCCGCACCCTCTTTGGCCTTGCCGCAGCTGCATTTGCATCGGCGGAGTTTGTCGTGCCATTGACCTCAGTAGCGGCCATAGGTATGGCAGCGTCAGTCCCTTCTGCGCCGTCGCGCAGCTTCGACGGCTGCCGGCTAACCGACTTCTTTGCTTTTCCCTGTGGCGGACTCGGTTCAGTGGTCGAGGGCGTGGATCGAGTGTGATCGCCAAGTAGCGTTACCTCGGATGCAGTTGACGGGGAGAGATTGGATTGTTGTGGAGCGTCCAGGTAGGCGAGGTCGAGGGTAGGCTGAGGATAGTAGGGAGTTTCTATTGAAGAAGCCAGGATGAACTGTTTACGATTGATCGAATGGGTTCTCGTTGCCTGCGCTCGTGCGAGAGACAGAGATGGTGGAATTGGACCGCACCCTGAGCCCGCCAGGCCGGAGATACAACCAGGATGTCGCGGTGTCGCCGTCGACAAAGTGGAACAGATGCTCGATGATGTCGCGCAGGACGGTGGAACAGGCGTGGGAAGTGGAAGGCCAAGTCGAGAAAGGGAGGTCGTGACGCGAGAAAGAGTCCGGTTCCCGTTGTCTGGGAATTTCCGGGTCTTTCAGGTGAGGAAGACTGAAAGCAGACGACCAGATTGGCGTCATAAAGTTTACATGTAGTCGATCAGCAGGTGCAGATCCTGGCTCGCTGGGTACGGGCTTGACAGGAACGGGTGCAAGAAAGTCGTGCGTTGATGCGCTTTGGTCTAACCTTAGAAGTTACCGAAGTTCACCTTGCCTTTAAGGTAGAGTCAGAGGCAGATAGCGCTGCGTGGGGATGAGTTTAATTGCGGCGACGCAGCAGGTCAACGCGAGCAGTGTCGACCCACCATGCCGGGGAAAGTCCAGGTCCCTGGAACACAGTCGGGGCACAATACGGGGGGCAACTACGATGATCATTCGCGACCGTGCTTGGATGCGCAAGAATCCGGTCCAGCGAGGACGAGCATCACGGCTGTCGAATGCTGCGCATCCCAATCCCACCCGTGACGACGGAATCGAGCCACGGCGGCTTACCTTACGCTCCCACTTTTTGCTGCCTGGCGGGGTCCGCGAGGAATCGGCGATCCGATGGAGATTGTGTCAGAGGCGTCCGTTTTGGCCAGGCCGGCATCTAGCGACTCCGGCAGAGGCCAATACCGTCGCGCCTGCTCAATGGCAATAATCATTGCGAGCGAATCGAGCACCCCACCCATTCCAGCTCTGGTCATCGCACAAAGAACATTGAAGGCAGTGTGAAAGGGCATGACATGACCGTGCTGCCTTGGTATCGAATTATTCCGTGCAGCTGTCAGCCAACTTCATGCATGCGATTGATCGTGCCTGCGCCGTCTTCCATGCAATTCCATTCTAACCGAGCTGGTCCACTTCGAGCCGTGCGAAGAGTGATGGAGTATTCCCTTGGCTTCGACACTGCATGCACCGTTGATCCAATGATTTCATGACATTCAACTCATTGGAACTTTTTCTTATTCGAGGGTTTCTTTCTTTTCATCCAAGCTGACTGGTGTTCAGCTTGGATCAGATTAGCCCCGTTCAAATCTTATCAGCACTCATTGGTCGAAGTATTGCCATTTGAACGACTACCATATCCAATATCTATGCTAAAACTGTGCTGGTCGTCTCCAAACCGCTTCATGTCTACAGCGAATGAAGGGGGCCCGAACTCCTCTCCGTCCCAAATCAAGGAGCGTCTTCCCCCAGCACAACCAGCATACATTCTGAGAGGCCATGCGGCTCAAGTGCACGCTCTGCATTTCACCCCGGACAACACCAGGTTATTGACGGCTGACGCCGATGGCTGGATAATCTCGTGGAATGTGGCCTTGAAGCGGCCGCTTGCTGTTTGGAAAGCCCACGATACTGCAGTACTGGGGCTCGGATTTTGGGGTCAGGACCGTGTAATCACGTAAGTACGTTCTTATCAGTAGATCCTGCGGGTAGCTAGAGACTCATCTCTGCAACACGTAGGCATGGCAGAGACAACAAGCTTGCTGTGTGGCAATTGGGTGTTGCAGACGAAGACGGTATGGAGAAGACTTTACCAGTCAACTGCACGCTTCCAGTTCCGATTCCAAAACACCCATGGCTTCTGCATTCTTTGACTGTCAACACTCTAAATTTCTGCTCTTTTGCCATGTGCTATGATACCTTGTCAGCGTCAACAGTGGGAAACCAGGCACTTGAAGCCAATGATCAAGCAAAACCCATACTACTTGCAATACCTAATACCATAAACTCTGGTGGAGTGTGTTCATCTTGTCCCGATGGTATGACCCGGGAAAGTAACAAGTGCTGTAGGTCGATGTCTTCCAGCTACCGTCAGAGAAGCGTATCTCAATCATACAAGCCGAGAAGAGCACGAATACCGGTAGGTGGTGGCCGCATACAGATTGTTTGCCCACAGGATGTTTACTTGGCATAGGCATGGTCATGGCTTTGGGCATTGTTGCAGAAGGCCCTCGGATGCAGGTCTCTGCGGGCTACGAAAGCGGGCACACAATGGTCTTCTTCCAGGGCGACCCAGGTGCTCCATGGCAAATGGTCTATACAGCCCAGCCACATACGCAACCAGGTAGCATACTTGAGTATTATCCATCACCTTTCACTCTTTACCTGACGTCATACCAGTGCTCTCTCTAGCGATATCACCATCGCAAGATTACTACATTACCTCTTCAGCCGATGCGATCATCGCGAAGCATCCATTGCCCTCCGCAAGAAGTATCTGGAGTACTGGCATGAAGCCATTTAAAGTACTTCAGACAAAGCACTCAGGTCGGCAAGGACTTCAAATTCGATCCGATGGCAAAATCTTCTCGACGGCGGGCTGGGATGCTCGCATCCGAATTTACTCGGCCAAAACACTGAATGAGCTGGCGGTCTTGAAGTGGCACAAAGAGGGCTGTTATGCAACCGCTTTTGCTCAAATCGCTCCCTCCGTAGCCGCCTCGGCTCAACAAGAAGTGGAAACATCAACGGCCTCCAGCCAAGCAGCTGTGATCTATCAGACTTCGGGCCTGAGTATTGTCCAACAGCGAAGGAACGAAAGAGCACAATCGACGCACTGGCTCGCAGCGGGTTCAAAAGACGGCAAAGTTTCTTTGTGGGATATCTATTGACGCTAAATGCAAAGCTCAGCCGATATTGAACTCGCTAGCCGCAGCCATATGCTCCTTCATCTTCGCCCTCATCTTCCTTGCTGCCTCCTGTCCATCTGTCATCGGGCCGTCATGGCCGGCTCTGTGCGGCTTTCTCTCGCCGCCCTCGCCCTCAGAATGGCCTTTCCTTGGGATGCCATGGTTCCGACTCGCAGGCTTCCCGCCCTCGGCACCTTGTCTCATGCCTGGCACACCCATTTTGCCAGGTCTGTCCCTCAAGGCAAATGCTTTGGCCAGGTGTCCCAGATGCAATCCCTTAACGTCAAACATCCCTCTCTCCGCCACAACATGCGTTGCGTACGCCCTGATATGGCTCACATACGCTTTCCGCGCCAGCTCGCCAGCTCGCTTATCCTCAATCACCCACCTCTCCACTTCCAACTGCCATTCCGTTGCCTTATCCTCCCATTCTCGACCTTTAGTGACGACACCTGAACTCTCAAATCCCTTTTTCAACACTTCCTCCGCCTCATTCCTCACTAAACCCCTTCCGACCCCGTCTCTGTACCCTGTTTTCAGCACCTCAACATATCCCTCTTCGCTCCCGGGCATCAAGAATATCACCGCTCGTCCATCCCTGCCGGCTCTTGCCGTGCGCCCTATCCTATGCAAATGGTCGTCGGCGGAGAAAGGCGGGTCATACTCAATTACTAAATCAATGTTGGGGAGATCCAGGCCACGGGACGCGACGTCCGTGCACAAAAGGATTGAAGGATTGGTGGAGCGAGTGAAGGCGGCGAGGGTTGCAGTACGGACCGGTTGCGGTAAGGAACCGTGG
The DNA here is from genome assembly GCA_000611775.1 of Umbilicaria muhlenbergii. NCBI lineage: Eukaryota > Fungi > Ascomycota > Lecanoromycetes > Umbilicariales > Umbilicariaceae > Umbilicaria > Umbilicaria muhlenbergii. Next base: position 847,491 of record KK106982.1, read on the forward strand.
AGCTTATGAAGAGTTAGGTTTGGATTGGCGGGAGTAGTGAGGGCAGGTGTGGCAGCGACGGTCGGAAGATCTGGTTTCGACTTTTTAGTGGCATTGGCAGAGTTATCCTCGGTTTCAACCGCCACACTCTTGTTTCCTGCTTGATCGGCTTTACCCTCCTGTTCGGTCTCGCCTATGGTGACCACTTTGCCCACCGCTTTGCCAACCCCCTTGCTGCCCGATTGCGTGCCAGCTGTTTCCTCACCGTTGCTCTCCCCTCTGCGGGCGAAGACCTCAAAATGAAAGTCGACAGAATCGGCGCAGGAGACAAAGACAATGGCCTTCATCACTGATCCTTTGCGGGCGAATGTCCGTTTCAGCAACGCCGTTAACGTGACAAGTCGTTGCTTTGCCGGTACGACGACGTACGACTGCTTTAATTGAGCGGGTGCCAAGAACGCAGTATCTTTCTTCTCAAATACAGTTTCTGCGTCAGGATCTGCTGGGTCCGCTTTGATATGTACAGCATCTTTCAGACTGATCTCTCCAAGCCGTTGAACGTTCATCTTCATGGTTGCTGAGCACATGACTGTGGTCCTCCTAGTCGGAAGCCCTGGCATTGCTACGGCCTTCACCAGCGTGCTTCTCTTCTCGAGCTTTTCCACAATCCCGCGAATTTCTTCCTCAAAACCCAGTTCCATCAGCCTATCTCCTTCGTCCAGGACTAGCCACCGCACATTGCTCACACGCAACACCTCTGTATTATCGAGGTGATCTGCAAGACGACCTGGAGTAGCCACCAGTATGTTCAGCCCTTTCCTCAGCCTAGCCTTTTCGGATTTCTTCTTTTCCCCTCCAATCACTGTACCTGCCACTATCCAATTCGCACAGCGTAGCAAGTTGTCCAGGACTATTGATATCTGCTTGCACAACTCCCTCGTAGGCGCCAGTATGATAGCGAACAATCCGGAATCTCTGTGGACCTGCCCATCGCGATTTAAAAAAGTGGCTTTGGGAATTTTGCCTGGCGAGGATAATTCCATGATCCGCTGCACAATCGGTAGTAAATATGCCAGAGTCTTTCCCGACCCTGTCTCCGCTTGTATGAAGGCATCTGAGTCCTCCTTAACCAATTGAGTAATCGCAGCCTTCTGGATCGCAGTAGGAGCTTTCAAGTTCAGTTTCGTCAGCAAGTGGGCAGCAAGAGATGTCGAAAGTCCCAATGAAGTGAACGTATCCAGTCCATCTATAAGGGGAGCGTTGGAGGGGGCCGCGGGCGTGGCATCCTCGTGTTCCGTTTCGGCATGCGATTTGGTGGAGGAAGGGTTGTATGAGAACAGGGAGGAGACAACTTCTTGTGGCTTTGCATTGTTCTGGGCTCTAATCTGTCGTTGAAGAGCAGTGCCTTGCTTGGGACGACTGTTGCGGACCTCGTCGATTCTCGGCCGTTTCGCAGGTCTGCTCTCTACAGCGTCAGCTTCAATCTGGCCGTTGACTGCATTGGCACCTGTAGCGGTGTCGAATCTTGGCTTTTCGGTCTGGAGTTTTTGTCGACGGTGCTGCGACACTTTCTTTGCAATCAGTCTGTCTCTCCAGCGTCCGCCTTTGAAGACTGGTTTCGTGCTGAGTGGAGCATCTCCGATGGAGAAGTTCATCAACATACCATCGTCGGCCATCTTGAGTGAATACTCTCGATGTCGCGGCTCACTCCTCAAGACCGTATTGTGGTCTCGAAGTCGAATTTCTAGTTCTTCCAGAACATTGGGCCGGGTGCTCTTCGAGGTTACAGGGATCAAGGATCAGGGGCAGAGAAGCGTAACCTTCGTTTGGCTGAGCAGGATATTTACCGTCTCAATTCAACGCGGCAGCATTCATCACGACTCGACCACCATGCCCGATCCTCTGCTTACGGTTCCCGACTCACCCTCGTTATGACTCTACTGGACACTTCTTTTGTCTGGCGACGACCTTGCAAAGAGCTTCCGCCTGAATGCTCGTTTGTGAAAACCACTGAACCCTGAAGTCTTGCTCTTGCATCCGGAAACTGCTCGCCCAGAGACCTTAGACTCAAGAATTGTGTGCTCTGTCGCATCCATAATGCCCTCTAGGCTGCCCTTTAGGCTTCACCAAACTCTTGGTATGTCCGCAGCCCTAGACTCGCGCTGATGCATACTAAGAGCTACTAGTCGAGCCTGCCGGGATTAAATACCATATTGTTCAATCGACAATTCCATTCTCCATTTCCCGAAGCGTCCCAGAAGTATGGCGCAAAAGAAGGGAACTCACCTACCAAAGGAAAACGATCGGGCTTGTGCCGACCATGGGAGCATTGCATGCGGGCCACGCATCACTTATACGGCAGGCTGCCTTAGAGAATGATAGCGTTTATGTCTCTATCTACGTCAATCCTACTCAATTCGGCGTCAATGAGGATTTAAGTAGCTATCCAAGGACATGGGACAATGACATAGGTATATTAAAAGAGCTGTGCCAGGAGTTCGCAAGCAAGGACGAAAGATTTCACTCCATGACGGTCTTTGCACCAGACACGAAAACAATGTACCCTGGTCTACCTCCCACGTCAGAAATCGCGGGAGAAGGGTCATTCGTGACAATCACGCCTTTGGCGACATTGCTTGAAGGCGCGTCTCGACCTGTTTTCTTCAGAGGCGTGGCAACTGTTGTGATGAAGCTACTGAATATCGTCAAACCCGACAGGGTCTATTTTGGCCAAAAAGATATCCAGCAGACGGTCGTCATCAAGCGAATGGTCGAGGATTTCCACCTTGATACCGTGGTGCGGGTAGGACCCACCATCAGAGAAGAGGATGGCCTAGCCATGAGCTCACGTAATGTGTATCTGGGAAAGCGAAGGCGGGCCGTCGGGATCGTGCTTTCGAGAGCTTTGCAGGCAGCTGCACAAGCATACGCGAGTGGCCGGACGAAGCGTAGCGACTTGCTGGAGGCAGCCCAGCAGGTAATCTCATCAACGCTTGAGAATCAACGCAAGCTAGCACCACGTGAGCGTGCACTTTTCGAGGTTGACTACATCTCCGTGGCTCATCCTTCGTTTTTGACCGAAGTCGAAGATATAGATCGACGACAAGGGACTGTATTGAGCGGTGCCATCAAGATGCTACCGCTCGAAGATGTCCAGGAGAGAGAAGATGCGGGACTGGGACACGGAGTGTCGCCCGTGAGACTTATCGATAACATCATCTTACATGGTGCAGATGTGATATCTGGGATCAGAGCCACTCCATAAGCAGATGATGAAATGGCATGTTTGGACATATGGTGCCATTCATAGCGGCCCAAAAATCTTGAAGGTTCAAAGATCACTCAGGTTTCTCTGCTTGAACTTTTTAGTCGCTCGGTCCGTCGCTCTGTTCATAAACTGGGAGCCATGTAGCTCGAAAACCAGATTGCCTGGCTTCTCCCCACCTTCCCCCCCCTCTGGCACTTCACCATGCGGCTGCGGTATCTCAAACCGGAACACCGTGTACTCCTTGGGTATAGCTGCCATACCCATTAGCCAATTCATTTAACTTGTATTGACGAAATCTCACTTTTCAGATCATTTTTCCTCGTTATGACCTCAAAAGTAAATTTCGTATCCTTCACTATAATTCCCTCGCACCCCACCCTCCCTACGCACCTACTCCTCACGACCTGCACCTCTGCGCCATGGAAGTCCGCGCTCGCCAGCTTTGCCCCCTGCCCTTGTGCCGTTACATATCCCCCGTTTGTCTCTCCCTCTTTCAAGCCGAGTATCTCCCACATATATCCTACCCACAGCTTGTGCAGCGGGACATAGAGATCGTATTTCCGCGCGGATGCGGGGATGTCATAGACACCAAGGACGCGCTTCTCTTTGGCGGAGAGGGGACGAGGCTTCTGCTTGCGATTTTTATGCGCGGCTTTGCGGAGGCGGAGAAGGCGCCGCTGGGAGCGGGCATCTTGCGATGTGGAGTCGGGGGACGTGGGGCGCAGGTGGAGGGGTTTGTGGAGGACTTTGTCTGTGAAGATCGTATTGGCGGTTGCTGGAGGGTGGGCACGGGAGAGGAGGGTATGAGCGATGTGGGAGGTTGACGGGCTGTCCGTCATGTCGTGGACCTTGACTTTGTCACATAGCGAGCAGGGTATTTTGGAGTTTCAAGACCCAGTATCAAATCAAACCGTGACCGTTGCATGAAGCTGGAGACGGGAGCTAAATTGGCATTTTGGGGACGGAAGGTTTGCCGAGATGTTAACACGCGACTGACGCGACTGACGCGACGGGACACGGTGAGATTTCTACTCAGCCTCACGCTCTTTGGATACCACTACTCCTTTCCCATTCTCTTTGCGATGGCGCGAGCTTGATGCTGCAATGCATTGCTGAGATCTTGCTGGGGCTTTTTGCAGATCTAGAGCTGTCCGAGTTCTGATATTCCACAGTGAGGCCAATATTTGCATGCCCCTGGCCCTATCTAAAAATCGCAGAGCGCTCTTCACCGTCATCCCGTGACGTCCAACTAGCCGTCTAGCCATCTACGAGGTATTCGCTGTTTCTGTTGGTATTTGGTCCAATGCCACAATTGCCCTTACCTCAACCATTCACAGTACGGTTCTCTAGTCCGCCACAGTCAGCAAGATCAGATCTTTCATTGTGCAGCCCGAGGATCAAGCTGTCAAGAAGTAACACAGCATCTGAACTACTAGCTGCCTTCTCACCGAAGTCACTGCCTCGCAACGACGTTCAGACTTGGGTGTCACCGCCTAAATTTAAGATCAAGATGACGGTTAGACATTTGCGCAACAAAGATCGAATATCCTATAACATATCCGACGACTCTGATACTGCCGATTCCCCTTCCGGTGTCTCCACGTTTTCCTCACCCGAGAAACCAAAACGAAACCGCCATATCATAGATCTTGAGGATGAAGAGCTAGAAGTCATTGAACTAGCTACAACTCTCCCTCCACGCCTCTCCTCCGCTGGGCACTCCCTTCGACAGCATAAGGACCTACATCTCTCTGTGAGAGCGCAAGAAAATGGTGCTAAGCCAGTTGTGAAGAAGAGACGACTCGATCGAAATAGTCACAAGAAGAAGCCAACCATTACCTTGACGTCCAACGCTCCAGCGCCCACTCGAACAGCCCGCAACGAGATCAGAGACTTCATTGCCACTGAGACTGCAGGGAAGAGAGCCAAGTTCTTCGTCGCTAAAAAGGACTGCTTCCTGCCATTGCTGCCTGAGAGCAACCACATCATCAAACTTGTGGAACAGCATGTACACGCTCAGGCGGCCAAGGGTGCGGATACGGACGCTGATATGACTGTTCCATACGAGGTGCTTAAAACGCAGCCGAAGGGGTGAGCATCGATACGATTGTCTATCTCTCGACTGGCTAATTCGCGCGTACAGAGTCAAAGCTACTATGAAACCCTACCAACTTGCTGGCTTGTCATTCCTAGTTTATCTCTACCGAAACGGTCTCTCGGGGATTCTCGGCGATGAGATGGGACTTGGGAAAACGCTTCAGACTCTTTCACTCATCCAATATCTGAAGGAGAACCGAAAGCCATCTACCTGGGATGAAGAAACCCGGCCTTGCCTTGTCATTTGTCCACTAAGTGTACTCAGTTCATGGATGGCTGAAGCCCGACGCTGGACGCCGGACCTTAAAGTGCTTAGGTTTCATGGATCAGTTCAAGAGCGCAACCGTCTGAAGAAAGTAGCCTCGGGCGAAGAGGATATGAACGGGAACCAGACAATACGTGCCAAGAGAAAGAAGAACCAACGGCTGACCGCCACAGGCAAGCCTATTATCAATCTCGAGTCTGATGAAGAGGAGGATTATGAGCAACGTGGTGTTGATTTAATAGTAACTACATACGAAGGGTTCCAGGCAGAACACAGTTGGTTCAAGAAGGCGTTCGTGTGGAGATACGCCGTATTAGACGAGGGACACAAGATCAAGAACGACCTCAGCCAGATCTCGCAATCCCTGCAAGGCCTAGGCGCTGAGTACAGGCTCATTCTCACGGGGACCCCCTTGCAGAATAACATGGTAGAATTGTGGGCCTTATTACACTGGCTTTATCCAGAAGTGTTCACTGAGCGAACGGCGGAGCTTTTCCGGTCATCCTTCGATCTCACTAGGGGGAAGATCAGCACTACGGTCATGGACGATGCTCGACATCTGCTAGAGTTAATTATGCTTCGTCGAATGAAGAATAGCCCAGGGGTCTCCTTGAACTTGCCTCCAAAGACAGATGTGCTGTTGTTTGTGCCGCTTACCCCTATGCAGCGCTTCTGGTATACTAGACTTCTCACACGCGCTGACCAGGGTCTGCTAGAGGAGCTTTTTCAGGGGGCCAAGGAGAAAGAAGCTGCCGCTATCAAACAAGAAATCCAAACCAAGAAAGACTGGGAGGATAAGGATATAGAGGAACTTGAGGCTCTCCAGAAAGTATCAGGTGGTGCTGGTCATGACTGGGAGGAGAGCAAAGCTATCATGAGGCAGGCGATTGAGCAAGAACAGTTGGACGAGGGGCGCAAGTCAGCATGGAGGAAGCTTATGAATCTTCTTATGCAACTTCGAAAGGTAAACATCTCTTCTATATCTATGGCGTTTTAGCTGATAGGGAAAGTGCTGCAATCACCCGTATCAATTGCCTCACGCCGAACCCGACCCATATTACCTCGGGGAGCATGTCATACATGCCTCGGGCAAATTCATCGTGCTTGATAAGATTATCGATGAGCTTGTCGTGAAGCACAAGAAGAAAGTCCTAATCTTTTCTGGGTTTACAAGAATGTTGGATTGTGTCGAAGATTTCCTAGCTCTCCGAGGAGGCGGTGGGGAGAAGTTCAGATATGTACGATTGGATGGAGGCACAGGACGCGCCAGACGAAACCTGGGCATCCGCATGTTCAACAACGTCGAGTCAGATTATAGGGTTATGTTAATCTCAACGAGGGCTGGGGGTCTGGGAATCAATCTGGCAACGGCGTCAGATGTTATAATGCTGGACCAGTGAGCGTTCTTTTTGGATTTATCGAGGAACCACTGCTAACGAGCCTCAGGGACTGGAATCCACAGATCATGCTCCAGGCAGAGGCTCGTGCTCATCGTATCGGGCAGACTAATCCCGTGACAGTGTACAAGCTATGTACACAAGGCACGGTAGAGGAGCAGATGATGGGGCGTATACAGAAGAAACTCTACCTTTCCGCAAAAGTTACAGAGTCCCTCCCGTCCACATTCTCGGGATCAGCCAAGAAAAAGAAGGGCCGAGCGAGCACTGCTGCAGATGAGGATATGCCCCAGCTTGACACTAGTCAGTTGATGTCTTTAGTACGTCGCGGAGCTCAGGCACTCGCCCATCCCGAAATCGACGTTAATGAAATGCTGAATTGGGATTGGCCTACCATGCTTGAGAAGTGCAGAGACAAGCCTGCAGACATCCATGTGTCCGAGCAGACTCGGGCTGATGCTGTTGTGAAGGAAGAGGATGAGCAAAAATGGCTTTCACAAATGGAGCATGTGGAATCTCGTGTGTTTCAGGGCAAGCAGTACACTCGTCAAAAGGAGATCAGCGGCTACGGTGATATTAAGCAAGAATGGGCACGGGAGGAACGTCGCAAGGGCAAGAACACTACAGTCATGGTGGATGGCTTTGCCATCAGCAAGGAGAGCATGCTCTGTGGCGAGTGGGAGGCGGTCCCCACCCTGGCTGGAAAAGACCCCCGCCTAGCTGAGCCAAAGCGAGAGAAGAAACCTACCGTAGTTAATCAAGAGGTAAGCTCCCTAGATTCAATCATGTTCTGCCAAGATTTGTACTGATGATTCATAGCATTGCCAGGTCTGCTGGGACGGCGGCGATCTCACTCTCTGCTCTGGGTGTCCTCGGTCCTACCACTACCAGTGCTTGGACAAAGAACTCAAGACTCGCGCTCGCAGCAAGATGAATTTTCACTGCTCGCAGCACCAGTGTGTGGATTGCCAGCAGAAGACCACCGATGCTGGAGGGATGATCTTCCGCTGCCGGTGGTGTGAGCGCGGCTACTGTGAGGACTGCTTGGACTGGGACAAGACGGAGCTGCTGGGTGAGAACCTGAAGGAGTACGAGCTTCTTGGCTTCCCGGCGGTCACTCAGGCCTTCTACATTTGCTGCCCAAGCTGCACCGACTTTCACGCGGAAAACCACGAGGCTCGCGACTTCTGTCGAAACATAGCTTCGCAGGTCGATGAACAGTACGAGGCCATGCTGGAAGAGAAAGCTTTTGCGGCAGCGGCAGGGGAGGAAAGCGCAAAGGCGGCACTGCCGCCCAGCAGAGCCGAGTCCCTGACTGATGCAACTACAGTGGACTGCTCCGGGATCAGCACTCCTCAGCTGGATGTTTCAGAGCTTTTCACTTCCTCTGGGAAACTAACGCGCAAGGCTGCTCCTCAGTCGTTCAAAATGACCCCGAGCAAGCGATCTATGAGACTCGTCGATTAAGTCACAGCCTATGGTTAATGTGACCTTTTTCATATCCATGGACGGCGCCTGATGGAGTGGGAGGGAAAGGTCATTTGGCGGTGTAAGCATCGATGGAGTCTCCTGCCAATTGTATCAGATTCCGAAGGAGCTTTTCGTTACAACGCTGGCGTTAGGGACTCTGTCCTTGGATTACAGCCAGATACGTCTACTGCCCATGCTGGAGGGCCACGCGGCGTTTTCGGTAATTGTGCTTTGAGATGAGGATACCCAGCTCCATTTGAGATACATCTAGAGTAGAATACGTCAAAGTCCTAGTATCTAGTTCCGAACATTCAATTTTAGTCGTCTCCAAAGATCTCTTGCTTCCCTTAGTCGTTGGATCTGCTTAGTATGCCACACACTTTAGGCATTGGTTGCTTGACGCATGTGATTCATCTAGGGCTCAGTTTTTCCAACAGTTATGCCAGTGGCAATTGGCTGGGCACGCTTCTCCAGCCAGGGGAACGGATCAACCAGGCTCCGTAACTCGGAACAGTGACGCTAAAAACGGCATGCTGTAAAGCAAGATTATCTAGGGATCCCTTAAGACCTTACTCCGTAGCACTGTATGCAACAACTATTCGTTACTCTGCTTCTACGCTACTTCTAAGGAGCTAATTCAGTGTGTTACAGCTACCGTTGAAGGCTTATGAAGGCTTGTGAAGTTTGGGGCGCTATCCCTAGTATTTCTAGAGAGGGAAGTGTGCGAACTTTGGATCTGCCATTCTAGCACTCAAGCATATTCCCTGTGATTTGAGCACAATTACTGCCAGCGTCGGGGTAGACTGTAAATGGCGCCTCTATTCCCTTTGTATATCGGGAGGTCAGATGGGAAACTGGAGATCACCTCATCCAAATCGAAGCAAAGAGAGCTCAATAGACCCACTGAAGCGCAGCTAGATCAAGCCCCAAATGCAAAGGGAGTAAGTGACTACTACAAGGAGCTCGATTTTGGTGACCCGAAAGAAATAGACTGGCGACGGAAGCTTGGGGGTATGTTGATGAGAGAAATCGGGGGCAAAGAAGAGCAAAGTACGTTTCTTCAACTGTGTTCAATGTACGACTACTAACCTGCGTTTAGACAAGAATTATATTCTCGCAGCGTTGCCAGAAAACTACCGACTCTATGAGCACGTGAAATACACTATTTCTGAAAAGACTGGCGAGTTATTAAAGTCATCGAGGAATCATGCGAAAGGTCCTAACGATCGTCAAGATGCATACCTCTACGGACACCCTATGGGTCGGAAGAAACGATACAGAAGCCCCGCCGACTTCTTCCCTCACCTACTGTGGATGGCGACGGACGAGACCGGTGATCCAGACAATTGCGCTTGTAAGGTTTGCGCACCGGATGAGATCCAAGTGTTTGAAAAGCCTGGCAAAGTCAAACCAGAACCGGTATTAAAAAAGGAGGAGCCCACAGTCAAGAGAGAAGGAACTCCTCCAAAGCCTGCTACAGTCGGAACAAACCCCACTGTCGTTATACCAAAGAGTACAACATCCCAAGACATGGCAAGGCCGACTGTGAAACCTTCGCCATCCCCTGCCTTGGTGAAACCACCGCAAACTCCAGCCGCTCCCCCAGCACCTCGAATCTCCACGCCATCCTTGAATACACCAACGCCTTTAGCATCTGCTAGATGCTACGAACAAGATCAAGATTTCCAGTACAACAAGTACCTATTCCGGCCAGGAGAGCTTGTATGGTTCAACAAGGGCGCAGCCTGGGGTTTAGCGGTCATTGTCAAGCGAGACCTATTCAAAGATCAACGACATCAAGACCGTCCGAAATACCTAGTTCAACCACTATCCCATCCTTTCAGTCATCCGCCTTTGAAGATCATTACAAGTGAAGACCTGTTGAGGCCGTGGCTTGCCTGGAGCGCGCCTGGACCGACACATCAATCACTAGCAGCCGGTGGCTTGAGCTACGACACCGTAGACTGGCGAGCAGTCATCCAAGGCCAATACGGACCCGGCGACGTAGAAGTAGACGGCAGCATCTTCGGCGCCAAAGCCATAGATGAAAGCTACACCCTGATCGAGCCCCTCGACGCCCTCAGCACCAACCCCACTGAACGCCACTACAACGGCATCTACCTCGGCGGCGAAAAAGTCTGGACCGGCGAATGCATCCGCCTCCGCATCAACCAAGGCCAAGACATTATGGTGCTGCACTCCATCATCGAAAAATCCGCCCGTCCCGCCACCTTTCCCACCCCCTCCCCCCCCTCCACCGTCGTCCACCTCATCGGCGACATCTACACCTTCTCCACCCTCCCCTTCACCCCCGGCCACGAACCCTCTCCCAACCCCCACCTCCCCACCCGCCTCCGCCAAGACCTCGACTACCGCAACCGCGCCACCATCCCCACCAAACGCACCATCTCCTACTGGAAACTCATCCAGCCCCAAGCGCGCCTCGGCCTCGCCGACATCAAGGGCCGCTGGTACGAATCCAGCGTCCTGCTCCCGATCCTCCGCGGCGCCGCAGACTTCACGCGTGATCTGCGTCGCGGCGAGATCGGCGACGCCGGGTACTGGATGAATGGACGGGGGGACTCGTCGTCGGCAACGGGACGCGGGGATGGCGGGGCGGGGAAGGTGGGGACGCAGAAGTTTGGGAGGGTGGAGGCGTTTGGGAGGGCGGTGCCGGTGGGTACGAGGATTGGGAGGGGGTTGGATGGGCCGCCGGAGGAGAATGTTTTTCCGATGGAGCAGACTATTGCGGGGGCGGGGATGGTGGGGGGTGTGGGGACGGAGGATGGGGGGAGGGGACAGTTGGGCCAGGTGGTGGGGGGCGGGGTGGGGGATGGGGATATCGACGAGTTTATGAATCTGGATCGCTTGGAGGAGGGGTATGTGCAGCAGTTTGGGGAGGGTGGGGGTGGAGGACAGTTTTATGGGGATCCGATGGCGAGGTGAGGGCGGTACCGGGGGGTGGAGGGGTAGGTTTGTGGGAGGGGAGAAGTATCGGGATTGGAAGGGGTGGGATGGTTGGTAGTTGCGAAACAAACACTTCGGGGGTTCTGTTAGCGGAACAGGGAGAGCATTTGGTATCGTGGATGTAAGCTAGCTCGTGGCAGTGTTGCATTGCAGACGGACTTGAACGGAGCATTGCAATGATCTTCTATGCAGGCGAGGACATTCGCTTGGACTTCTCCTCGACCTACTACGATGTTTTCCTCGCTCTTAGTGTCACCAACTAGCGACCGCACAAAGCAAATTCCGAGCTCCCCCCTCCAAACCTCAAAATCACCAAAGCGAGTATTGTCATTTGTAGTACTATATACACTTTATAGCATGCACCAACCATCCGTCAACTGAAAACCCCCTCACAACATCGCCTTCGTCTGAATCTCTTTCCTCCGCCTCTTCCTCGGCGACCTCTTTTCCCCCTCCGACATCACACCCTGCCCCACCGCACTGGCATACAGCTCCTGGCCCACCCGATCCGCCAGCGCCAGAACGCGCGTACTGACCGTAGCGCCATCGCGGCGATTCTTCCTACCGCCTGTCAGCGTACTTGACCTTGCCGGCTGCTGAAGTGAAGGAAGAGGGGGATATTGGTGGAAGTTCTTACCCTTCTCGTCTAGACTGGGCGATCATCTCGGTGAAATCCCACAGCTTACCCGCGGGCAGGATCCGACCTGTTTGCGGGTCTCGGTTCGGCGTCCAGTCCGGGGCGAGTTTGACGGTTGTTGGGGTGCGAGAGTCTCGACTTTTGGATAGGAGGACGATGCCTTCTTCTTCGAAGCGCTGGTAGGCGTTTTTTAAGGTTTCCTTGTTGACGGCTTCGAAGTAGGAGAGATCGCCTTGGTGGAATAGTGTTTTGCCCAACTATATAAACAAGGTCAGCATGCCCACGAACGTGCGTGGTTTTTAGGGTTCTCACCAGCTGGGCCTTGTCCTGCGTCTGTTTCAAGTCCAGCCAAACGTCGCCCTTCTGTTCCACGGGCGGGGTCAAGCCCATCAGAGACACGGCGCCAAGCCAGCTGGCTTCTATGAATGGCCAAATGAGGAAGCAGTAGAAGTCGTAGTTCTCTCTACCACACGCTCTTTCGGCACTACTCAACTCCACCGCTAATATCTTACCGGCGAGATCCCGTGTGACGGTGATGACTTCATCTGCCTCGAGCCCCTGCACGGTCTTTTCGAGATTGACAGCAAGTCCCTCCGTCGGGAATATGAACTCGCCTCGGAAGATCTGGAATGGTTGGTTAGCCATTGACCATGGCGACGTTCCTCCTGGGGCCCTGAAGACTCACCTGAGAAAGGAAAGAGACTTGGTTTAAGAGCGCCTCGTAGGTGATCCTCTGGTTTTCCGGACCTCCGCCCTGCTTTACCCGAGTGTACATGGCAGCGGAAACAAGAGCTTCCGAGATGAAGAGATGAATAGTCATGTTTCGGTAGAACGACAATTGAAACCTGTCAACGGCATAGTATGTCTCCTCCGGGAGTCCATCAACCACCCCGACTAGTTTGGGCCCGAGGACCTCCAGGCCCCTGTCAACGACCACACTAGTGGGGGTACCGGCGAAGTGAGCTACCCGGCCTCCCTTGGCTCTAACACGGTCGCTCAGCCATTCGACGCGCCGTACAAGCTCAGCCTTGCCAACGCCGCGACCTCGTAGCGTAAGTAACACGGTGCCAATGAGAGCTGTTGGCATGACCACCGAGACTTCATTGATATCCGAGAGGACTCTATATCCTAAAGTTCTCAGCAGACGCACTCTTGCTTCCGAGCTCACTGTGCCCCTCAGGTTCAGCTGCGCAGGGAGACTAGCAGTACGGGCCTGCTGTTCAGCTATAAAACCCTTCAAACTCCACGGCTCATGAAAGCGAACATCAACGCGACCGAGCTTCAGTGACAATACGGAGGAGGCAGAGAGAAAGTCCAGGAGATTCTCTTTAGGCTTGGGTTGACCAAGCAGCTCGCTAATGTAAGATCTGAACAAATAGTCAGCATATGAAAGATCTACACTACCAGGAAATCCTCAGGAAAATATACTCAGTCTCGATTACTTTGTCATATTGAGTGGACACTCCGCATATGATTGCATCATCGATACGACCAGACAATACACTATCCAGCAAGAAGCTCAGAATTCCGAACTTGGGGGTTAAGAGTTTGCCAGTTCGTGATCTTCCACCCTCAATAAAGCATTCAAAGTTGAAACCGTTTTGCAGAAGCGTATCTATGTAAGATTGGACGAGTGTTGTGTACAGTGCATCATTGCCAAAGCTCCGTCTGATCCACATGGCGCCTATGCTACGTCAGCTGAGACCTCGAGCAGAACAATATCAGGCGTATGGACAATACAAGCGGCAGTCTCCAGCTGAGGACACCCTCGAAAAGCCAACAACGAACACGGTATATGTGAATTCCAGGAATGGGAGCTGTATAGATCCACGAGTCCTGCTATCTTCACAACAAATGTTCCCTAACGTCTTTCTTGGCTGATGAGTAGTTGAGCGGAACCCCAGCTGAGGACTGCCACTTGGTATGCTCACACCCCTGTTATGGGTCACAACGCACCGGCATTTTGTAAGAAGCTCCCAACAACAGGGAAATTGAGGTTGTCGCCAGCAACAACGGTGGGCAGTGCAATACCGAGACGGAAACAAATAAGCTGCATTGAGACGTAGTCGATGTGTGATCTATGACAAGGAAGAAAGATGATAGAGTGCTTGTTTTTTGCCGCTTGTTCTGCAACAGATCGTAGTCGTATAACCTCCTCACTGGAGACATGTATGCCTTCGTTCCTGAACGTTAGCAAGTCTTGGTACGAAAGCCCTGACTATTCAGAGGATCTCCCCGACTGACCCTGATGGTATGCCCTCGTTAACAGCTGTGTGCATAAGTAATATGCCCCCCTGATGAACCTCTTGCTCTCGAATTTGCAGATCATTGCATCCGTCCAATCCCACGCCACCTCCTTCAGACTTGTCTCAATCTCTTCCCTCCTCTTTTCCCTCCTGTGCACAGTATCGAGCCCATTACCCAGCAGCCCTTGCTCCTCCTCAACCACCACTCTGCGCTCGGCGAGCTCTTTGATCTTCCGCTGCAGCATCGGCGTCGCCATGACTGCATTTTTCATATTCTCTGTGAAGCCGGGATAGTAGATTGGTTGCCCGATGACATCGTCATAGGCGCGCCAGCCTGTACCAGAGACATGGAGACTGACTTCGCGAAGGAAGTCGAGGGGCGATTCTCGGAAGCGTGCCATGTGCTCCATGAGCGGAGGTTCGGAGGCATCATTAGAACGGGTAGGAGGCTCAAGGTAGCCTCCTGGGTGAATTCGGACATGGTCCCCAAGGATGTCGAGGTCTGGCGCAGAGGCGGGGGTTTTTGGGAGGGACATCGGAAACGAGTGGCGATGTAAGTATCCGGTTCTTACGCTATTGATGACTTCGTGCCTCGTAGATTCCGTATGCGAGTGTCCATGTTAGGAGATGGAATCAGTTGGAAATGGATGTATTGTTATTTCTCTATGAACATTGGCGCGGGGGAGTTGAAGTGCAAAGCAAGCTCGGAGTAATACGCTAGCATCCCCCGGATTTCATGGTACTTTGTCAGGTATGCGGGGACGGGAAAGCGTGAAGCTTATACAGGTAAAGAGGCAGTACTATCACGAGGAACCTCCCGTGCCTCCCAGCAGATCCTCAAGCGTACTCATGGGTACACCTCAGCTAGTACATTTTGGTCACGCATTCCGAGTCCCCATGTCTGCTTTCTAACTGCTACTACTGGCATCGAATCTCGGTTAGGTTCTTCGAGTGTAGAGTCTCTGAATTGAATTGTTCAGATACAACGTGGGTCCCTCAACCGTATCCTTCTATCTATATACAGATGATGCTGCAAGCGCTTATTAAAGACACCAGAGGCCCCGAGGCAAACTTCATACGCTCAAGCGGGAATTGGTGCTGTCTACATATTTGTTCCATTATGACGAACCCTCCCACGCAGGATTCTGCACCAGTGTCAGCCGTGTTCTTCATCAAAGCAAAGCACTCCAGGGGTCACTCACTTTTCTCAGTATCACCAGCCCCTCCAGGTTGCTGGCCAAGCTAACATATTCCTCATCTTCCAATTCCGCCCTTTCACCATAGGCCAGTAGCACCGGCGTGCTCTGTGTTTGCCACCCGGTGATAGTCTTGGGTCGACCTGCTTGACCAACGACATCCACGGCCTGGCCAACTCTTACGTTAACTTGTAATGGCTTCAAATCCTCGTCCAAAGTGACCAAGAACCGAGGATGCATCGCTGTTACGATGAAGTAAAGCAGATAATGTGATTCAGCCAAGATGAACTGCTTCGCGTCGATCATGGCCACTAGAACCGTGAGTAACCCGGCTGCAGCAACTCGGGAGAGCACTTGACGATCAGTATGGAAGGGGTTGATGGACATGGTGCCCTTGCCCATGTGCAAAAGACCTTGTGCGATTCGTACCATAAACAGGGAGTTTTGGTCTCGATGATAGTAGCTGGCTAACTGTCGGAGCAGTTGTGCTAATCTTGCATTGTTCGTTCCTGCGCCTAGAAGACCCATGGCGAAAATGGCGTTGATGGCTACATCATTATCATTGTCATGACTGTACCGTGATAACGTATCGTAGACTTTCATCTGGGGGTTGCTTGGGCTGATGAGTCCCAAGGCTAATGGAACGGCTTTCCTGATATTAGGTTCACCATAGTGCATGAGGTGCCCGAACTGGCGGATGACCATCTCTTGACCGACTTCTTCGCCCATCGATATCAAAGCTAGACCTAGAACCGCGTACGTTTGCAGAAGTTCGTCTCCTTTCTTGTCGTCGCCATCTTCGATGTGATCATTGCAGATATGCAGCAGCTCTTGCAGCTTCAGGACCGTGCCGGTACCCGCCCAAGCACAGACTTCTGCAAGGACTGCCGCAGGTTTTGCCATAGGATGTTCGATCGCCTTGAGTGTTTCTAGAACGACCTCAACGTCTTCCTGCCGCCCGAAGAACAGAAGCGCCAACCCAAGAGACATAAACCTCGTCCACTTGTCCTTAAGCTGCTTCTGCCGCTCTTCGTCGAGTAGTGTCGTAATGATAGCCTCACTGACGCGATCATTCGACGAACCAACGAATATAAGACCGAGTGACAGAGCGGCCATAGCAGAGAGTTGCATGTCGAGCCCAGTATCCTCCACAATAGGCAGGAGAAGCTCGAGGAGATCTTCCTTGCTTGTACCGGCGTAAGAGAGTCCAAGGCCCATAATAGACGCCATTCTCATGGGCACACTCTTACTTTCGATGTTGTCCGGGTCGCTAAGCAGAGCCATTGCAGGGTCGGAGTCTATTCGTACCCCAGAATTGAGAATACCAATAGCCAACAACGCGCCAGCCTTGATCTGATCTTCTTGAGCATACGTGAATTTATCAATCTTATCAAGACCCATCTCGACATCCCATTGCAACAGCATACCCAAAGACGCAGCAGTGGACATCATGCCGTCATCCTTTGTTTTCCACACCCAGCTGGTCTTTTCGCCACCTTCTAGCAACATCATCTTATCATTACCAAAGCCCGCATTGGTGAATGCGTTGACGAAGGCGCTGGCCAAATTGTGCCTTGCGGAATCGACATTCGTCAAACCTGCCGTCCGGCTGCTCTCCAGGTGACTCTTGTAGATGTCTTCTGGCATCTTTGGTTCGAGAATGTCCAGCTCCTTCGCCAAGGACTTAAAGTGATCCGGAAGTTTCGTGTTGTTGAGGCATTCAACAAACTCCTGGTCCTCCTCTGAGTCTGAAATTGGGTCCAACCAGATCTGCTGGCGGGCGACAAGCAACGCCATTTGCTTCTTAAGGGCGAGGTCTGTAGTAGAGTCGAAGTCTTGTCGTATCAGATAGAGATCGTTGAGGCGTATCGCGAGAACCATCGCTTGGGGAAGTTTTTCATATTGCTTGTAGATATCGTGGGCCGTTCGGAGGAACTGCTGGTCTTCCGGATACGTGAGGAGATTTACCATGCTAACCATGTAAAGACAGACTCTTGGATAGGTGTTCTCGTCCAGGTACTTAGGGATTTCCTCGATAATCTCTAACTCGCTCAAGAGATCCACAGCATCCGCCTCGGCATTGTGACTCAGGAAGTAGGGTACTAGTGTCCGTGCCAGGTCGATCAAATCTTGGTAGTCAACGTCGTCCGTCAGTCTCCTTTGATAGTCTTGCCCGATCTCCAGTGCTAGATGGCGTATGTATTCATGACCCCATGAACCTAGGTCTTCTGAAGGTGCAAGAAGGCGATATTTGAGCGTCTCCAATTTCTCCTCATCGCCATGGGTCATTCCCAGAACTGACAAGATATCCGCAAGCGAGTTCTGTACACTAGATCAGCATACAGACCGCTTGGTTTATAGACTGCACCCACTTTGTTATCCCCAGCCGGCCATTGCTCGTATGTTGTGGTTAGATCTTCGTAATGTGGTCGGAGGAATTTGAGTGGCTTGGGAACTGCGGTCATGGAAGAGGTCGAGGTCTTGATGAAGCTTTTAATCGCTTCCATGGCAGGTTTATATAAGCTGGTGTCTTGTTCCTAGCCGTTTACCGTCTTTAGCACAGAGATTCAACCTGTCCAAGCATGTGATGAATCCCCTACCTTTAAACGCTCCACCAACATCTCAAGCTCTGTCTTGAGATTCTGGTCCTCTTCATTGAGCTCTTCTGTGACCGCGCGAACACCAGTCAGCACAGCTCAGCTCCCAACTGGCACGAGGTTGCCGTACCTTCCTTGGGGTCTTCGCCCTTTTCGCCGTTGATTATAGGCAGCCCATCCTTATCCGTCTTAATATCTCCACCTTTCTTGTCTCCGTTCACGTTTTTGTCATCTACCGCCTTGCCCTTGCCTTTCTCTGCAGCTGTCGGCTCCCCGTTCTCCTTCGCCATATTGGGTGACCGCCGATGCTGCACCTTCGACTGTTATGTAAAGGGGAGAGGATTTCTCGGAAGTTGATGACGGGATGTTAGAGGATACAACTGCTTACGTGAATAAGACTTCGGAAGTAAGGCCTTGTGTGAATAGATGAAGCTCAAGAGTGGCGCGTGGTTGTATTGATGATGTCTCTAGCTGGGCAAGCTCTCATCGGAGCGCGAGGCGTAGAGCTCGCTAAACTTTCGCCGCAAGACAAGGATTGACGGACGACCACCCCAGGCCCCATCACGTCTCCAGCAAATCACCGGTGGAGCCGCAGTTATCCCAATAGATTTACCTCCCCTTGGGTCAGAGTCACTACAAGATGAAGCTCGATACCAAGGCTCTACGCTATCTCACTCCCGAGGACTGGCGGGTCCTCACCGCAGTACGCCGGCGCATCCAGACTGCTCATGTCAGCCCTACTCACAGCTAACAAGACGCCCAGGTCGAAATGGGCAGCAAGAATCACGAAGTCGTCCCGACTCCCTTAATCACCCAAATATCAGGCCTGCGCGGAGGAAGCGGAGTCCATAAGTGCATTTCGAATCTTGCAAAAGTGAACCTCATCGCCAAAGTCAAGAACGCAAAATGTACTTCGCCCTCTCTCTTCCGGGCTTCTAGCCTACTCTTATCTTATACAAAGCTGACAATTGGCCAGACGATGGCTACCGTCTCACATACGGCGGTCTCGACTACCTCTCCCTCCACACCCACCTCAAACGCAAAACCCTCTATTCCGTCGGCAACCAAATCGGCGTCGGCAAAGAATCCGACATCTTCGTCGTCGCCTGCCCCCGCGGCATCCAGCACGTCCTCAAGATCCACCGTCTCGGCCGCATCTCCTTCCGCACTGTGAAAGCCAACCGCGACTACCTGCGCAAGCGCAACTCCGGGTCCTGGATGTACATGAGCCGGCTGGCGGCCCTGAAAGAATTCACCTTCATGACGGCGCTGAGGGATAATGGGTTTCCCGTGCCGGAGCCCATTGCGCACAGTAGACATACGATCGTGATGAGCCTGATCAATGCGTTTCCGTTGAGACAGATTACGGAAGTGCCGGATCCCGCGGGGCTGTATTCAGAACTTATCGATATGATTCTACGGTTGGCGCAATTTGGGCTTATTCATGGGGACTTCAACGAGTTCAATATCCTTATCAAGGAAGCTACGGTAGCTACGGATGCCAAAACCAACGAGAGTGACACCGCATTACCAGAAACCTCCAAAGCACTCACCCCAATCCTTATCGATTTCCCGCAAATGGTGTCAATCGATCACGCCAATGCAGCCGGATATTTCGACAGAGACGTCAATTGCATCAAGCGTTTCTTTGAACGAAGATTCCATTTCACCAGTGATGAGCCAGGCCCGTTCTTTTCAGACGCCCAAGCGCAGGTAAGGAAGAATGACAGTAAAAGATTAGATGTCGAAGTGGAGGCATCGGGATTTTCGAAAAAGATGGCAAAGGAGCTCGAGACGTATATGCGGGAGGTCGGCGTAGACGGAGATGGTAGCATAGATGAAGGACAGCAAGGCCGCGAATCAGAAGACGATGAGGAGGCCGACGAAGAGGCAGAGGAGGAAGAGGATTCGAAAAATTCCGCCGATGATAGGGAGCTTCGTAGTGAACAAGATGCTGCTAGAGCATACGACGGCCGTTCGATAGTTGGGGAAGACATGAACTACAAAGAGCTACGTAGCTTGTCGAGCGTCTCTGACAAGACATGATCATAGAATCTTTCACCAATTAAATCTTTGCAGGTGCTCTGCCAGCGTGAATGTTTCGCTGAATTGAAGCAAATGACGAGCTATTGAAGCGCGGAAGCTAGGCAGGAGCTAAAGCACTAAAAGAAAGGAAATACTAGTAACGGCTCGAGTGTTTTGATGGGGCCGAAGCCCGATAACAGTTTGCCCTCCCAGAAGATAAGTAGCTAAACGTGCCGAGCACTCCATCCACCATGTCCCTCAGTAAGAAGCGTTCTTGAAATACCGAAATCACACAAACCGCTCCTTGGCAGATGATGTTGAGAAATATACCCTGGATATGGACTGTGGTATGCATACTATCAGAGCTAACCCCCAGAATGAGTTGTTGAATTATGGAAGCATCAGGTCTGACCCAGCTTGCCGATTTGCGTGACAATGATGTATAAGAAAGATAGAGGAACTTTATTACATGCTCCGTGAACGCTGTCATCTCGCACTTTTCGATCAATGGTGTTGAGATCGAATAGTGGGCTGAACTAGGAAGATCAATTGCGGGTCCGTCCTAAGGCAACTAGTAATGATGTTAAGCGTCGTTTCAGAATTCCAGTCGAGTAAGAGCACGAAGAGTTCTTTAGATGGCACCCTTCGAGGGGGAGGTCTCCGTGGCTTTTTTTGATGGCGTAACAGCGGTAGCCGCTGTGCACACTGCGCCGTCGTCGCTGGAATCTGGCGTTAGACTACGGCTTGCTTGGTCTGCACTCGTTTCTTTAGGATCAGTGGCACCGCTGGGGCTACCGCTCGGACTCTCGATTGTAAGGCGAGGAGCATGACGAGCACGAACCGATGGCGCGTTTTCAAGCTTGACTCTGGCCCCGGTCAGAGCGGAGGTAGCCTGATTTGGGTTGCTCAACGGCGGTGCATAGGTTGCATAACTTTATTTGGAGTCAGCGTGATGCGAAAACAGGATCTTGAACACTGATCCTCACATTGGTGATATGGGGGACCGGTTGAGCCAAATTCCATTTGTTCCCTGGATCCGGGCCTGCAGTGGGGTGCTCCCAGGAGGCGAAGGGTGATGGTAAGGAGACAACGGGCCGAACGCTGCTTGATTATATTCGTCGGTCTTGTATTGCCGACGCTCAGTCGTGCTGGCTTTGAACTGCTTTTGAAGGTCCGTGTCCGCAAAGCGAATCTGAATGCTAGCCCCATCTTTTCCAATGGGTTTTCCATGGAACTTCTCAATGATCTCCTCGCAGATCTCGTGTGATTCGAACCTGCATCAGTCAGTTGATGCATGGATATCGTGAGAAAGACAAATGCAAAGCTAACCGAGCAAACCCTACGCCACGGCTGATACCATTGTCATCACGCATTATCTTCTTGGAGAGAATTTGATAGCCCGAGAAGATTGCTGCCAGCATCTACAACACCGTTAGTGCCCAAGAAATGATCCTTGGAGACATGTAACTAACTGCCTCATTCATGTCTTTGGGAAGGTTAGACACGTAGAGGTTGGTGTTCTGCGGGTCACTCAAGGTCTTCAATTTGGAATTGTGAGATTCCTATAACTATTGTTAGTCAAAAGATTTGGATAAATATCAGTCGTGATAAGCTTGAACCTACTCTAGCCCACTTTGCTTCGTATCCACGGTGGAAAAAGCCACGGATGCAATTCTCGCCATGGATGTAGTTGTAGTAATTGATGAACCCGAAGCTACAAGTTCCGTTAGCACGTGCTTTGCAAATCAATGGGAGCAGCAAGCACTTGCCCTTTACACATCCCCCCTGCCGGCAAGTCCAGGATCGCTTTGCAGCTGATAATCTCGCCAAAACGTGCGCCATACGCATGGAGCATTTCATCGGTGGTGTTAGGGTGAAGGCCACGGATATATACGTTAGTGACGGCCAAACCATTGCGCAAGCTCTTTTCAAGGGTTCCACGTCCACCACCAGGACTGAACGGGGCAGGAATAGCCACGGGGATGGCAGGGTCCTTCAAAGTGATGGCATCAAGGTCTGCATATACGTGCTGGCCGTTCGGGGCGACAAGAATCTGGGACGGAACGTATACTTGAGTTAGCTGCTGTGGAGAAGGCGTACTCCAAGCAGTTGGAGAATGATCCGCGACAGCAACGCCCGCAAGGTATTCACGACCGCGTTGGGGTCCGAAGAAGGGTGTGCCAGGACCAGTCTCTTCGGTGGAGGACCAAGAGTTGCGGCGAGCTACTGCAAGGTCTGGTACTTCCTCTGGTTTGGGTCGGGAAGAAAGCCAGGTGGGAGGCTGCGGCGTGTTGGGCACAATCTGTATACCAGGTTGAAATCCGCTGTATGGACCTTGCTGCAAGAATTGCGTTTGGCTGGGAGCTATTTTGTAGCTTGTCGAGCCCTGTTGATAAACGCCCTGTTGCGTCTGTATGCTGGACACTAGAACGCGACCATCCGGGAGATAGTATAGTTGGCTATTAGCATGAGATGCCGGCATAGTGGTCGCTGCGTTTGACTTTGCGGACCCAATGGAGTTCATGCCCTGAACATTGATGGAACCAAAGGCACCTGCGAGGCTGTCCATTGACTCGCTGACGGATTCCGGGTATCCAGTCGCCGAGGCTTGCGAGTAGAGCTGGCCCTGAGTATTGTACTGGATTTGGTGACCGTAGGGAATTGCATGGCCATAGGCAGTACTAGCCAGAGGATGGACTGCAGTGTTGATAGCATGTATGACAGAGCGTTGATCATTGTGACCTTGCATTTTTGCTGTTATTACCGAGCTGTTCACAAAGGGGTCAGCATTGCATCTCACATTGTCGAAGATCGCAGAGCTGATCGATACAAACTGAAATGTTGGTGAGATGATGGGATAATGTCAAAGAAAGACAGTAGCTGAGCACACGGCTCTGACGACGGAGGTGTGACACAAAGAAAGATAGAGAAGCTAGGTGGGTATAGATCCCATCTGACGTCAACGTGTGATGTGCTTGAGGTGTCGTAACGCAGTTCATCACCAACACTCGCACAGATCATGCCATTCACGTACCTGGATGTCGAATGCCTCGGAGAAATAGATCGTCGGAGATGAGCTTCTTCCTCCAAAGGCTACAGTATATAGAGGTCAGAGAAATCGGAAGAGAGATCATGGATGCGGAGCACTCACTAAGGAATCCAAGAGCTAATGTTGACGTAGCTCCGTTAACAGCAGACGATACAGAAATTTGGACAAGTACTGTGATAGCAGGTGTCAGAGGAGGATAATATGAGTAGCGAATATCGAGCAGTGAGGATCGTACTGGAGGTGGCTGGTGGTCACAATGACCCTCTAACGCGTAGCAAGCTCACTATATATGAGCAGACTATCAAGGTGGATGGAGAATGAACGCTGATGAGCAATCGCCAGTATGTGATGGAAGTGCAATAAGCTGTTGCGAATGAGGCGTGAAGAAGCTGGGTGTGTCGAGGATGAAGTTTGGTTGTGGGAGCAAGGAGATTGAGAAATAAATATTGGATCCGCGCCAATTTTAGGGTATCAACAATTCGAGGATCGGGAAGGCCCCATCAACTTCAAGCATAGTGTCGACGTCACAACATCCGCGCCCCCGATACTGCCGAGGATGGAAAGAGCAGTTGCTCCAATAGTAGATTCTTGTGAACAAAGTATACAAGGACTCTATAACAATGCCGTCTGAGTGAGGTGGGGGAAGGAGTGTCTTATGGGGTGCTTGCTTTGGAAAGACGCCTGAAAGAATTTTGACGCAAAGAGCACGGCAACCATCGTGTTTTGGCAGCGTAGCCTCTTCCAATGATCGATGTTAACATGTCGCAGTATTGGGTGGGCTTTGGACAGACCCGGGTTAGAGCTCACGGTGGGCGTGATCTGAGTGATTCCTTGACCAGGATCGCCAGGTGCATTTGACATTTGACGCAGATGATTGGATCCTAATGTTTTCCAGCTGCTCGTTGATATTAGAGCTCAGCTGCTCTTTGAGCTTGCTACATGCGTACCCCAACGGCTCAACCATGCGCCGACGATTCGACGTCGCAACTACCTTTCGCAGACGTGGAGCAGCCGCCAGACTCCATACTCAGATTTCTAAACGCATGCATCGGCTTAGCCTCGCTGGAACGGTGCATGGGGAGCTCTTGTGAGCGGAAGAGCGTGCTGGAGTCGTTCGAAGTTAGCAATTTTGCCGCGACTGGAAAGAGAAAGCACTCGAGATCGTTGCTTCGAGTACCGCTAACAACTATGCCAAAGGCTTTGATCTTTGGAGCTGCTTGTCATGCAGCGTCTTGTTCCCAAAGCAGCAAATTGCTTTACAGCATCTGCAGGTTGTGGTCCCTTACTACCAGCGCCAGATCTTGGGGACCAGCCGTGGCCAGGTTGAGGGACTGCATGAAGACATCTCCAGAGACAGAAAGCAAACGTTCTTGCTCTTCAACCCCCGTGGGCCGTTGGCCGATGCTGTTCGGCAGAGACATCGAACGCCCGGACAGCAATATCAGAATCCGGCCGAGGACCCCGACATGCCCGACGTGGTGGAAGCCGACGCGACTGCATATTCCCGAGCTTCCAGCAGATGTGGCTACGTTAGGGTGGTTGGTTTGATGCAGTGAGATTCTCGTGGCGTGTGCTTGATGTTGCCCTGAAGAAGAACGTACGGCAGCCGGCTCGCATATGCGGGGAGGTTGATCGATCCTCGGCGCCTCCAAATCCTTCCCGTGTCCTTCCCGCGGCCTCACTTTGAGCTGCTCCACATCAGGCTACCTTACCTTACTATTTTGTTATGCCAGGTACCAGCACTGTACTGCTACAGGGGACAAGAATTTCATGTTCGTTGGAGTCCTGTATGGAATTAATTCATTTGCGTGAAACCATATTTCAGATGCGAGTCCATGCCCCTAGTCGAATCTGACCTCAGGTTGCCTATCGAGGCATTTTTGTGATGTGTCTTATTTTCTACGGAGTAGTCGCATGGTGGCCGTAGTTCCTTTAGAGTCTCGATCCGAAGCAAACTCCCAGTCCCACGGAATCCCAAACTTACCCAGACAAGCCGGCCCCAGGAATTGATGGTGTTATTATTTACGGTCTTGCCGCCGTGCCAAATCGGGCAATAAACGAGTGTCCAATAATTCACTTCTGTTCAGATATTATCGATGATGTTCTATCTAGCAGTGTCGTACATCCTTCAAGGCAGACTTGCGATACCACGGCTGCGGAATGACAGCGCCTCCTTGTGATGAGCGTCTCTGGCGTGCAGTCACTGCTGCGGCCCGCTCACTGCCGCTTCCGATCGACTCCAGAATGACTACCTAGGTACCGAGCCACCTGCCTTATGCTTGTATGCGTGCTTGCCAACCGCGGCTTGTTCTCAACCCCAGACGCCCACAAACAAACCCCCCCTGAGGAATTATATCCAGACCGCAGCATGATTAATGCCATCAAACTTCGTTCGCCTGAAGTCGACTTCCCCCTTGGTTCAGTCGACGGCTGGCTCTCAGGTCTCCATATACTGCGATGCATAGGTGTGTGGGAAGAGAAGAGGCGATTGAGTCTTCACACCCCGACGAAATCCGTTCCATAATCCGCAAATACTAGCCCTGTTCCGGATATTTGTGACATGTGCAATGGTCTCGTGCTGACAGTTCTGGTACTTCTGAGAGCAGGCATAATTGGAAGCAGGCTATATGCCACGTTGACACAATTTGCCAAATTCAATTTTCTGCCAGAGTCAGGTCGCGGACTCAATCAGCTTCATCTCCGACGTCTTCATAAGGTACAACCGTACAAGGAGGAGAAAAGTGGTGTGGGTGAACTGCGAGCAGGGGTTCAGGTGCGGTATCCAGGTATCACCAGAGGTTTGTGCAGACTCCTCTATTCAAGTGCGTGTGGCTTCTCGATCTACTCTGCATGAACATGCAAAGCTCTGAAATGTCCCCACGAACACTGAATCAGAATGGCAAGCAGTGCATTTATAGGCTGGCGTTTAGCGCGGTAAGCATGTGGGATTTCATGGTAAGGGTGCATGAGTCACTTGGACAAGCAAGGGCCATCAATCGATCCCACGCCAGACAAGCATGTGCAAAGTATATTCTGATCTATGCCATCTCGAACCGAGGGAAAACGCCGATCCATTCTGGTCACCATCAACGGTGGTCTACACAAAAAAAGCCACAGGGAGCCAAGCTATGCATTTCCTTCTTCTTTTATATCCCTCATTCTCTGCCTTGGAGCACAGTTCCGTCACTGGAAAGCACTTACGACCACACATCCTCCTGGTATTGGTTGCTACTCCTCATGTTCTTAACGATCTCTTCCGCCTTCTCGATCGGCAGACCCCGCTGCTCGGCAATGATCTGGCCTAACATTACGCTGACCTCTCTCGCCATGTTGGACGCATCTCCGCACACGTAGAAATTGGCTTTCTGGTTCTGCAGCAGGTCGTTGACTTCCTTGGCGTGTTCACACAGGCGTTGCTGCACGTACACTTTCTGGGCTTGTTCGCGCGAGAAGGCGGTGATGAGTTGAAAGTTGGAGCCAAGGGCCTGCGCGTAGGTCTGAAGGTGGGTAGGTCAGTGAACCTATGTCTTTGCAGTCGTCCGGAGCTGGAAGTACTTACGTCCCATTCGTCTTTGTAGAGGAAATCTTCACTCGATCTCCTGCACCCGTAGAACAGAATCGTCTTTCCCACTTTCTCTCCTGCCTTTGCTTGCGCGGCTCTTTCCTGAACGAAACCTCGGAAAGGCGCCACACCGGAACCGGGGCCGACCATGATGATGGGCTTTGAAGGATCTGAGGGGAGTTTAAAGTTCGAGTGGCGTACATGGACTGGCACGTGGATGCCATCGTACTTGTTGCGTGGGCCGGTGATGTTATATGTGAGGCCATGAGGGTCTGGGTGGGGATCCCCATGCTGCTTCTGTTTTAACGCAAGAAGGTAGTTGGTGGTGACTCCTTTGACAATATGCTCCGCGCCAGCGATGCGGACTTCCTCTACGACGGCTGTGATGGAGATTTTGTCCTTCTGCACAAGCGATGACGAGGAGATGGAGTAATAACGGGGTTGGATCTTATGAATGCCCTCGATCATGATTGAGAAAGGGACGTTTGACCAAGCAGTTGATTTGTTGACACTTTCCAGTACCTGGGCGATGTTGAGATATTGACTGGAAACATTTTCTTGGAAATAGTCTTTGTCGGTGCCTAACTTGGTCATCTCCGCCTTTGAGGCCTCGTCCGGAGCAAAGCCGGCTAAAGAAGACACAAATTGGCGCGACACCGGACCGCAGATTTCCATATGGTAACGCACTGCGGCATCATATGTGGTAGGAGTTGGGAATGGAACTCTGGCAGTTGGGTCAAGGGCCTTGACGCTGATGACCCTGTCGCGCTTCTCCGACAGACCAAGAATATTGAGGAATCGATCTACTTCCTTGCCAGCGTTCGTGGGCCAGACAGCCACGTGATCGCCCGTCTGGTAAGACAGATTCGAGCCACTGATGTCGATTTCCATGTGCAAACAGTTGCGGTCCTTCACAGTGAAGACTTCTCTCGACTCTGCTATAGGCGCTATGTACGGATTGTGTGCGTTGTAAGGTCCTTTGGAATTTCCCTCCAGGTGGTTCTTATTGGGCTCTCCCAGGTATACTTCATTCGACTCGGGGCTCATGTCTTCGCGTTCGGTCACGCCAAAAATCGGTTCATAAACGGCCTCCCGCTCTTCGAGGCCAACTTTCTCGGCCAATTCAGCCCACATGGGCTCTTTCCAGGCAAGGAAATCTTCTTCCATAGTGCCTGCACCATCGTCTCCTTCGCCCGCTTCCCCAATTCGAACAGCTCCAAGTTTGATCAGTGCGGTATTGACCCGGCGAACCATGGAGTTGTAATGTTCGTATGTATTGTTTCCCAAGCCAAAGGCGACGAACTTCAGATTTGACAGAGGTTTATCCTCCTCCCCGCCACCACCACTGAAAGAGACGCTGTCACCAGTTATGAATTCGTAGAACTCTACTGCGTTGTCGGTCGGCTCCCCCTCACCATATGTAGCTAGAACAAACATCGCCACCTTATCGTCTGGAAATGTATCAAGGTTTTCATAATCGTAATCCTCCAAATCGGCAACCATGGTCTTTAATCCGAACCTTGAAGATCCTTCCTTGGCAAGTCTGGAGGCGTAGTCCTCTGCCGTACCTGTCTGCGATCCGTAGAACACTACACAGTTCTTTCCTGTTTCATCCATCTTTTCGAGGACGTTCCTCGTCTTCGCGGCTTTTGCCCCATTTGCTGCAGAGTATGTCCCGGCATAAGGGTCTTTCGGTATGCCCCAGTACGTTCCTTTGGTGAAGTAGGCCAAAGTACCAGCGAGAAGAACGGCAAGCACGATCAGGTCAAGAGTGTCGAGTTGCGCCATGGTCCAGACTAGGATTACGATTAGCCCATGTCAGCCGCCCCAAAACTCGTATATTGCGACTCGAACCTTTTGGAGGGTTCTGATGTACTTTTAGCACTTGGGACCAATTCCAGACTCGTCGTCTTACCTTGAAGAACTCGCAGAGGCACTGTACTCGGGCGCCAAGAATCCGGTATGTTTCCGTTGCTGCTTCAGCCACTGAACAGATCGCACTGAAGAGAGGGGCAGGATCAAAGAGGACACTTGACGGTAAAGTGAAGAAGAGGCTGTTAAATAATGTGGAAGACTATGATACTAAATGAATCCAGGTGGAAAGGTCGAAGTGTCACCATCTTCGGATAGTCTATCAAGTACTAAGCTGATTATTTCCGTTCCGCACCTCTCTTCCAACTTCCTTACGAAGCGAGTCATGTCGGGTTGAGTGGAGAAGGGCCCTCGCCGATTTTCTTCCACACTCGTGCTTCGATCACGTGGCCTACCAGTTTCTGCGATAAGTCGATCCGGGTAACTGGACGAGCACTGCGACTTTGTGCGACTACGCCATATGGGTCTTTTGGGGTCTCTGGCTTGATACGGCATTCCTGGCTGCCTGGGTGGCATTTTATGCTTATCGATAGGAGAACGTTTCGCGAATGGGACTTACTCCGATAGAGCAGACACCACAGGCTGAGGCTCGACAGGCAGCTCACCATCTGCAGACCCTTCTAGTCCGAAGATTCTGGAACGTACTACTACTACCCCCTTGGCCGGTACATTACCATGATGATGACGGCGAGTCGATTTCACTGTAGTCGAACATCCTATGTCTGTTGGAGTAATAGATTGCCTGTCAGGCCACTGGCGTCCAATGCTGTACAAGTAGCGGAAACACTAGCGAGAGCCAAGACCGCTCCATTACGAGTAGGGTGGCGGGTGACTGGCAAGGAGGCCCGCCATCTCATTGGCCCACGAGGTGCGGCCTACTGTAAGGTACAGAGGGGAGTGCTCTGCTCAGGGACCAGCGTCTACCAAGTCGCTGCCCACAGCTGTCGTCCGCCTTGTGTCTTATGCCTCCTAGAACGGCGCAGAAAGACGGTCTACCATCGTCGGTAGACTTGTGACCAACGCATCGAAGATGCAGTATGGGTGAGTGTGTTATGGAGGGGCCTCACAATTGTTCCCATTCCCAGTCATATGCCTTAAGCTCAGGACCATAAAGAGCTTCTTAATGCAGTGCAAATGCTCTGGTATCTTATGTATAGTCTGATTCGAACAAACGCTGACGCTGGTGTTTACCACAGCCGGAGTACAGCCTGGCAAAGGACGAATTTTCGCTCAAACAACTGCCCTTGACCAACCATCTTTCTCTACATCATCGCCCCAGTCTGACTCGCCGAGCTCCGGAACAACTCATGTTAATACGCATCCACGAGAACTAATCGTCACAAGGGGTCGGGTCCCAGTGGCTGCAAATGCAGCCAGCTCAACCTTCCAAGCACAGCAAGGGGTGCTGGCGTCGTCAGCACGGTCACAGTCAACTACGACGGGCAGCATCACTAGACCTTCGGCAGGTATGAATGGGGCGTTGGAGCGTCGACCGTCAGTTACATATGGGCATTATCGTCAGACATCGAACCTCACTGGGATCCCTCAGCATTCTCGCAATGCCAGCTTTGTCACATCTCCTGCCTCCAGCCCTCTCAGTCCAAAGACGATTGGCTCCGTGACCACCAGTACTGGATCAGGACACGAGACACCAAGTCTGACAATGTCACATATCGATACCTCGGATCGTCGTCCGAGTGATTCGCCAGCAAGCGCTACGAGTGCTTCATTACATTCTTATATTTCTACCGCAACCTTAATCGGGGATCCGGAATTCGTTGAGACGAATAATGCGACCCTCACCCAGAGAAACGTGGATCGCACGCACAGCGTTAAGGCACGCAGGGAGCATAGTCATCATCGAGGGCACTCGAAGCATCACCACCCGCAGGAGTTGAAGACCGTGGGCGAGTTCGCATTGCACCACCTTTTCAATTCGGTAGGCTCGTACGAAGACTTTGGAAATCTAGACTGACCTGAGCACCAGTTTGTTGGCCAAGCAGACCATAAAATCAATCAATGCGTGAAAGCCGTGCTAATCTCACATTCACACGTGGGAGATGTGTGCGGACCTGGTGTTGATGCTAACTTCGATCAACTGATCTCTGCGCTCGGGCATATAGCTCGTCAGAGACCCAAGCCCCTGATAGACACTATCATGTACTGGCGAAAAGCGAAGAGTGAGGCTATTGTTACTGCCAAGATGGAGCTGAATCACGTAAGTTATCCAAGGTTCTGACCGGGTCAATGCTGATGCACGTCAGAGCCGGTCCTCCGACTCGGCAAACCGTGCGCTTTCGAGGCGTAACACTGAGCCCTTGCACATCCTATACTCAGATTCCGGCCCTCTGACTTCGAGTATCGACGAGACTGGCTATCATACTATAGACCCGCTCCAAGAGGCAGTATCTCAAGCCGAACGGCGATCGCTCGTCTCAATATACCTGCTGTGCCGAGTACTGACCGAGATTTGGAGCCAAAGCGACATGGCATCCATTACCCCAGCAATGGCGGACCGTCTAGAGGAAATCATCTTCGGTCGCCTGAAAGACGCCGATCCGGATCAGCTGGCATCGTCACCCTTTCTCTTTGCAAACTGGAACATCTACTGTCAGTTGCTAGGCGTCATGAGTGATATTAACTTCCAGGGGGTTTCGCAGCGGTTCATTTCGGACTTGAGGAGCTCCCAGAAGGAAGTCAGCGTCAAGGGGGCCGTGACCAGAGAGGCTGAGGGTAAAGTCGAATTGGTGATCCTAGCCATGCGCCATCTACTTGTCAAAACAGACTCCGAAACCGCCTGGAAAGAGTCTTGTGACTTCCTCTGCTTACTTGCAAATTTCTTTACCAACGTCCATGGGCAACGAGTCAAACATGCTTATTGTCAGGTCCTTGAGAAGCTGACGCTTCCAGTTGCTGCCGCATACACTGCTTCGCTTAGTACTCTCAAGTGGAAGGACTTTCTCGGCGCTGTAAACCACAAGCTTACGCAAATGATAATCAAGCCTCGGCACTGGCTAGAAGCGTTTCCGTTATATGCGGTCCTTCTTTGCACTTCTCCCACGGACGTCTTTCTTTCACAATGGCTGTCTGTGGTTACATCCCTTCAAGGCAAGTTGAAAGATAGGATAACAAGAGGTCCTGCTTTACAAGCTATATGCCGTCTGGTATGGGCATATGTCAATCGCACCGTCGAGCCTATTGGCAGCGTTATAAAGAAACTTGAGGATGTGACTAAAATCGTGTTGCCATCGGGCAAGAAGACGTACCTCACGACCGAGGCCGCTTTCGCAGAACCGATTGTTGAACTTATTCGCATTATCGGGTCCTCTTATCAGGACTTCTGCATCAGAAGTATCATATTTCCTTTGATCAATTCCGAGGTAGTTAGTTCAGTTCGGGACATCAAAGTTGAGCAGCTTGAACCTGAAAAAGTCGTTATTGGCATTCGCGGGTTCCTGGCGATCATGACGGACCTGGAACAAGGCGAGTATGATCGCCCTCCATTTCCCCTCTTTGGTAACGGCGTAAGCTCCGAGAAGCTTCCAACGTCCCCTCAATCTCCAAGTTCGGCGCCAACGGGACAGATTGGAAACACCAGAGAGGGACAAGTCTTGCGCCCTGTAACGGCATCGAATCTGGATGACGGAGCAAGAGAGTACTATTCTCGGTTTTGCGAGATCCTTGGGAGAATAACCCTGTTATGTGACAACACCTTCGGTGGACAAGCCGTTCTGGACGAGAAATTCAGCGGACAGACCCCTAAGACTCCTATCGCAGAGACATTCAGCTTCAGTCGAAAGGAAGAGCACGCGCAAGGGCCAGACCACAAGCAAGCATATTACGAACTATTACATGTTGCGATTCAAGCCTTACCTCGTTGTCTGTCGGTCCACATCCCGCTCAATTCTCTTATCAACTTGCTCTGCACCGGCACAGCTCACGTCCAGCGCAACATTGCAGCGTCTTCAATAAACTCTCTGAAATCCATAGCGAGGCAATCTCATGCTCAGGCGGTCACTATCGGATTTGCAAGATTCATTTTTGAGTTCGACATGCGCTACTCCACCATGTCCGATGAAGGCATGCTTGGGCCTGGGCATATTGAAAATACCTTGCGGCTTTATGTTGAGCTGCTTCAGATATGGATCGAGGAAATCAAGCAAAAGACCAAGGACGCGGCCGTCGAGCCAGCAGACGACGGATCCCCAAGCAGCCGGGGACTTCACCTAGACCTAACAAGCTCATCTGCCCTTGTTGACGAGGTTGAGTCTCATGGTTTCTTCTTTCTCTGCTCCCAATCGCGGCGAGTTCGATCATTCGCTGTCACCGTCCTGAGACTCGTTGTTGAGTCCGACCGAGCCCTTGGCAGAGAAAATCCCAGGATCATCCAGATTCTGGAGGGCGATTCTCAACGCGTAATGGACTCCAACGACGAACAGCTTTCGGTTGCCGAGAGAAGCCGCTTACAAAAAGGGAAGCGGAAAAGTGCATCCGTGAATACATTGATCGAACTTTGCAGCAGCGATGTGTCTTACGACTCGACGCTGTGGTTCAAGCTTTTTCCAAATCTAATCCGTCTAAGCTTCGATGTTTGTCCCGTCGCGGTGACTCTAGGGCGTGAGATTGTATGCAACAGACTGCTACAGATGCACAAGAGCATCTCAACATTGTCTGAAAATGCACGGGCACCCCAGATACCCGCCTTTGATCTGGCCCCAACTCGGGCACTCACCAGACTGGGTGCTACACCGCCTGATGTAATCATCGAACAGTGGAAGCTGTACCTCGTCATGGCCTGTACCACCCTGACCAACGCAGGAGCGCAGACGCAAAGTCAGCTGGCTAATACACAGCATGCGCGCAAAATATCGAAGAGCGCTCAGCAGGGGCAGGAGAAAATCAGCTCTGCTAGAGCATTGTTTGCTTATATCATCCCTTTACTTTCGGCCGGGCCCAGCTCAATTCGCGATGCAATAGTCATTGCACTTGGGGCCATCAACATCAACCTCTACAGAACGCTGCTAGAATCGTTGCAGTACGCAGTGACGACATGCAATGAAGAAGCAAAGCTACGTATCGGCACTCATCAGCGCACTGCCAGCAGTCCGCGAAGAAATCGTCGCACTGATCGTCTAAGAACAGAAGTAACTCATGTCTACAAGCTCACATCGCACTTCTTACACCAAAGGGAAGTGCTTCAGGATGAGTGGATTTTGAATAATCTTGTGACCTACACTAAAGACTTGAGGATTTTCTTAAGTGATGCTGAAGTTCAGAACGATTGGGAGTTTCAGAAGTTAAGGCGTCATTACTGTGGACTCATGGAAGAGGTCTTCGAAGGTATAAACCGAACGAAAGATCCGTCCAGGTGGATGCCATTCGAGTCAAGAAAGTCGGCCTTTGCCTTGATGGAGGACTGGTGCGGCTACTCTCCCAACCAGAATCAAATTACCCAACGCGAAGACAGCATGAGGCAGTCAGCACTGGACCAACACCAGGATACTGGCGAAAAAGGCAATGTAACTGCAGCAATAGAGATCGAGAAGAGAAACCTTCGGACTGCTGCTTTGAGTGCTATGGCTTCTTTATGTGTAGGTATTCTCACTTCATTGGTACTCTATCGGAAGCTGACATGTCTTAGGGAGGCCCTATAAGCATCACCACGGAGAGTAAAGCGAACCTGTATTTTGACGTTCGTCGCATGCTTTCATGGATTGACCAAATCTTTGGGACGATTAGCGATAAGATGCACTCCATCGGGCGCCGCGCGTTGAGGAGCTTGATCGTTTATAACAAAGACCACCCTTACCTGCTCGAGTATTCAATAGGAAAATGTTACATTGCACATAACCCAAAGGCGCCAAAAGCTCTTGAAAGCTATTTTGAGGTGGTGACCCAGGTCTTGGTGGAGCGGGACGATTACCCTTTCGCCTTCTGGCCAATCTTAGGTGCTGTGCTTTTCACACTGGGTAATGAGAAGAGCCATATTAGAATGAAGTCTGCTCGTCTGCTGCGGACTTTAGAGCAGCGACAGCAGAAAAGCTCTAAACTTCAAGACTTTGACATCAGTATCTCCGATAAGACGACTGCGGTGTACAAATTGGCACAATTCGAAATTTCGAAGAGGCTTTCGAAGCAACATTCAGAGTCTGCCTTCTTCATTTTCTCTCAATTCTCAAGGTACTTCAAGGAGAACGACCCGGATCATCAGCGCAACATGGTAGCGGCCATTTTGCCTTGGATACAAACAATTGAACTACAGCTGGACCCAAATGGTGGTCCGACGGCCAACTCATACATGCTACTGGTCAATTTGCTAGAGATTACAACAAAAACGAGTAGTGCTTTACATAATGAAGTACAAGCTCTCTGGCAAGCCCTCGCGACAGGACCCCATGGCGGCAATGTCCAGCTGATTCTGGATTTTGTCATCACTCTATGTCTCGATAGGAGAGAGCAAAGTTTTGTTGATTATGCTAAGCAGATTGTCGTTTTCTTATCCAGCACGCCGGCAGGCCAGAAAGTCGTTGAGTTCCTACTCCTGCAGATTACACCAAGGAGCATGGTTCGAGTAGACCGCGAACCTGTAGCGCCACCTCCCGATGCAGTGGGTTTACCCTATGTTGCTAATATTGCGGAAGCGCTACCAATCGGTAATAAGCAGGTCAGTCAGACTGTCCGCCTATAGGCGACTGGAGACGCTGACCATCGACAGTCTGGTTTCTCCTTGGGGCAGCTTTCCCTTATCTTGCTCGTTGATCTTATGGTGGCACCTGTAGAACTAGGAAAAGAAAGCGTACCTTTACTGTTGCAAGTCGTCATTGTTTTATGGGATCACTATACGTTACTTGTGCAGGAACAAGCTCGAGAGATGCTGGTGCATCTCATTCACGAGCTAGTGATCTCCAAAATTGACGATGATTCTACGACTCCGAATAAGACCACGATCGAAGAATTCGTCGAGTCCATCCGACAGCACGAGCCGAAAGTTGTATGGACTTATGAAGAAAGTAATGGCAAAGACGAAGACGATGAAGGAAATCGAGTGCCAGCTTCCATGCCGCATGTGGCAAATGAAGTAGTAAATCTCTTCACTATCGCATACCCCGGTATCCATGAACAGTGGGCAAAGACGACATTGAGCTGGGCCACGTCGTGTCCCGTGCGGCATCTGGCTTGCAGGTCGTTCCAGATCTTCCGTTGTATTCTGACTTCGCTCGACCAGCCAATGCTAGCCGATATGCTCGCCCGGCTGTCGAACACTATCGCAGACGAGGAGAAGGATATCCAAACGTTCTCTATGGAAATACTAACAACGCTAAACACAATCATCAGCGCACTAGAACCTGCAGATTTACTCCAGTATCCACAATTGTTTTGGACAACATATGCCTGCCTGAACACAATTCACGAGAGAGAGTTCACAGAAACGCTCGGGATGCTCGAGCAGCTACTGGTTAAGGTCGATCTGAGCAAACCCGCCGTTATCAAGCTTCTCAGGGATGCAAAACCTGAAAAGTGGGAAGAATCCTTCGACGGCATAGCATCTCTAGTATACAGAGGGCTCAAGTCTGCTACTTCATTGGAGAAGTCACTGTCAATCTTGGATCGAATTGCACCTTTACCAAGCAGTGAATTGGTTGGCGATCAAAGTCGGTTACTGTTCGGGATCCTCGCCAATCTACCACGTTTCCTACATGCTTTGGATATCAGAAAACGGGACTCAAGCTGTATTCGAAATGCCAAGACTTTGGCATTAGTGGCTGAGTCCGAAAACCATCCAGATATTTCGCAGCTGCTCCACGCCTTTTTGAATTCCCGTTACCGTGTCAGTAAGGACTTTCTGGTGCCAATGCTGTCCTCGTTGCGGAGATCTTTCTTCCCAACATGGGAAGTCAAAAGTCTCATATTTCTGATGGGACTCCTGACCAACCGCCTCTCCTGGTACAAGCTCAAAACTATGGAGATCCTTTGCGTTCTTATACCAGATATCGATATGCGCCGGCCTGAAATAACAAGCCATGGCCCAGATCTAATCTCTCCGCTTCTACGGCTTCTACAAACGGAGTATTGTCCCCAAGCCTTGGAGGTCTTGGATCACATCATGATGATGTCCGCCACACCCATGGACAAGCATCATTTGCGAATGAGTATGGCGTCATCAGGATCTCGCTCTATCCGCAAGGAGTACGAACGAACACAGAGTCTTTACGGCATCCCAGAAGATACAGGGTGGTCTATACCAATGCCCGCAATCCATTCAAATACCACTCGTACGAATGTGCATGCAGTCTTCTACACATGTGCGAGCGCCAATCCTTGCCATGACTCTCCCGCGGCAACGCCAGATGTGGAGTTCCATACTGAAGAGTTCCAAAACGGCTCATACTTCCCTTTCGACCGTACAGCGACGATGATGTCCGAAGCAGAGGTGACCCTGGATGGCAATATGGGCGAACTCTTCTCCAAACTTGATAGCCTCGATGATTTCTTTGAAGATAGCCTCACAATAGACGCCAATCCCAGCAGCCTATACTCAGGCCCAGCCGGGCTCGAATTCAGCCCCCACAATCCAGATGCTGGCGCCGATCTTTACGATCAGCAAACCGCGCCCATTCTCCACCAATCTCTCGCCCGTACCGCAAGCGTAACCTCCCTGCACAACGGCTTCACAGATCACCGAAGCCCCTCAGCACGAGACCCCGGTGTCATGACCCCGGTAGCCTTTGCAGCCCCCACCAGCACCACCACCGCACCAGTCGCTTTCCGTCCCAGCCTACACTCCCGCTCGGTAACCACCCCAGTCAACGCATTGCCCAAGCTCCGAGCAGGCGCCGACCTCCTCTCCGACGACGAAACGGACGAAATCTTCTCCGACGATGAACGCTCGACGGGCAACAATGTCACTCATTCCGCCGGTAGTGGACATCATCTTTTGGGCAGTATGCTCCGCGGCACCAGGTCTGGTATGCGCAAATTGACACCTGGAGCGGCGGGCCGGGAGTACAAACAACGGGCGCAGACGCAGAAGAGAGCACCGACTCATGGGCCTAATAGCCCGGAAGTGCCAAAGGTCCCCGAGGCGTATTTGAATATGCCACCGCAGGTTTAGTTTTGTTGTTGTCGTTGATCCGGCCAAAGAGGAGATGTCTGTGTCTGTTGAGCGTGTTTTTCTATTTACTTGTTGTCTGAATCTTCCGATCTTAGGATACCCTGGCATTTTCTTCTTTTGGTCGGGGTAGTGGTACGTAGCGATGAAACAGGCATCGTTTTAGGAGTCCAGGCTAGATAGATGTGCGTATTACGAGGTACTTGGATTTCCTCTAAAGGATGTTGTTATCAATGTACGGCCACTCGCTAGATGACAACGCGTATACTCAAACCCCACGGGCCCTTGCTATCGCCACACACAGAAGTTGGCGCGGAACGTAGCGGTATCCTCATATGCCAGAAACACACCACCCTGCTCCCAGATAACCGACCTTGGAAAGTCCCTCATTTCACACCCTCCCAGAAAAAGCGCTACACCGACACCACCACGTATACGTCCCATAAAGGCCTCGGATGTATCATAGAATATTATCTTATTCCCCCTCTTTCTTTCCGCCCTGTCGTGCCAAATGCGCCGCAAACTCCACCGCCGCCGCCTCACTCGCATCAACATTCGTCACCACCGGCGCGCCAAACTCCCTCCTAACCTCCGCATCCGCATTATTCTTCTTCTTCGCGCCCGGCTCCTTCTTCGCGGCCTTCACTCCCCCTTCTCTCCTCCCCTCCTCTTTCTTCTCCGCTACGTCATGCGGACAGAATAAATCGTCCGCACTCCACTTCTTGATCTGTAGCGGCTTATTCTGCTTCTTGTTTTCGGCGCAGCCCCCGATTTCGCGTCTGAACTCTGTGGCGAAGGTGGTGGAGAGCTTGTAGGCGTCTGCGGGGGTGAGGAGTTGGCCGGAGTGGGAGAGGATGGGGAGGGTGTCGAGGTCGGGGAGGTCGCCGTCGGAGGGGAGGATGGAGAGGAGGGGGGTCGATAGGAGGGGTCGCTCGGGGGATGGGGAGGTGGGAGTTATGGTGGCGGGGTCGACTGTGAAGGGTTCTTGAGGATCTGATGAAAGCTTTGCTCCGTCCGCAGGAGGTGGTGGCGTTCCTCCGTGAGTGTGCGCGACGAATTCCTCGGGGGGTTGGTAGAGCTCGTTGTGTACTGTGACAATCGCGTCTGAGGCGGGGAGGTTAGGGTACAAGAGGGTGTAGGCTCGGGCTCGCATGAGTTCAAGGACGTATTCCATCCAAGAGGGGTATTTTTGTGATATTTGCTTGCTGCGTTGGTAGGGCGGAGAGGCGGAATTTCGAACGGCAATGCGGTTGCTGAGGAATGAGTGGAGCTCGATCCATTTGTCTCCGAAGTAGAGAGCGGCATTGCTGTTTGGCGCTTGCCAAAGGAAAGGGGTGGTTTCTGTGGACTTGGACGCATCATCGCTACCAAGAGGATCTTCGTCAGAAGGTGGATCAAGGGGTGCGCTATCGTTCAAGTATGATGTTGGCAGTTCGAGACTGAGCCCCATAAGACCGCTCGAGGAATCACCCCGGCTGTAGGACGAGTACCTGTACTCAAGGAGATTGAATTTGAGATAGTGATAGTAAAGTGGGGAGAGCTCCACTTGGGGCGAAAGCACTAGTACATGGGAATCCGCGGGTCTAGCAGGGTAGAAAGACTCAATGCTGTGGGCAGCCGCTTCTTCGACGGACATGCTTTGCCTGGGTATGCGGCGCCTTAGAGTGACTTGTGAAGTATGAGGCGCCCCTGAACCATCTATTGGTGGCCATACGAGATGATCCAGAAAGTGTTGAGTAGGAGGATCTATTTCGGGGGGAAGCTCGATTGTGAGATGCGGCGGTCGAGATCCAAAGTAATCAGATTGTTCAATCGATCGCAGGAGCCTGATGAGCGAGCCCGACGAGTCCGAAGGCGCGTGGATTAGTATATCAACGTCCGCATTGTTCCATGCTGGACGATGTTAGATCAAATACAATCAGCGCATCATTGCCGTCGATGCTCACCTTGTAGAGATCCGCTGTCTAGGCGGGTAATCCACATAAGATTCTCGGCGGCATCTGTAGGAAGCTCGATGAGTGCTCTTCCAATCTCCTTGGCTTTGGCTCGAATCGCTTTAACAAAGAATCGGCTCTCTTTGCTTGGGTCATCGGTGATGATAGCTTGCGGGTGCATGAAACTGTGGATGTGACCAAGACTTGCCCCCACGCTAACTTCCATACGTAAATCTGTGCTCCATGCGGAATAGTCTGGTCGGGCGTCTGGATACATGTCAGCCGCGACAGTTCTTTGGTCAATTAGATGAGGTCATACCATGCCAATAGATGTTGCACTCCTCGGTGACCCGGTTGATCTCTTTAAGAACGTCAATTGGAATATCCTCGCGGCCCATAATAGTAAAGTGCACATATGTTCTCTTCCATACAGCCATTT
Source organism: Umbilicaria muhlenbergii (assembly GCA_000611775.1). Classification (NCBI taxonomy): domain Eukaryota; kingdom Fungi; phylum Ascomycota; class Lecanoromycetes; order Umbilicariales; family Umbilicariaceae; genus Umbilicaria; species Umbilicaria muhlenbergii. The sequence goes on from KK106982.1 coordinate 887,600, forward strand.
CGCATGCGATCGGTATCAGCTCGGAAGCACTCTTGAGATTCGAGACTGCGAACAAGACGTTCTTGTTGATATCTCGATGGCCTCCCGTCTTTGCAATACCATGGAGGGATGAGCCCAGTTGATTCAAGTAAATGGGCCCGTTGTAGTAATGCTTGTCAGCGGAGCTCGGTCCCAGATCGCGTGGCGGCTGCTCCGTTGGACTGCCTTGCTCTGCTGCAGGAGGTCTTCCAGGCCTACGTCCAGCCGTCGGAACTCCTCTGTTTCCTCTCTTATTTGCAGGGCCTAGGTCGGTAGGTATGTGCTTAACAAAAAAGTAGAGGAATATTAAGCCCGCCAACGCAATGGCCAGTCGCCTCCGCCGTACGCGCACGGGAGTCTGCCACAAGGGCCATATCGCTGGTAGTGAAAGGCCACTGCCAGGCCTGTGGTCATCGTCCTTTTTCCCAAGCTCTTCGTCGTCCGCAAAGATCCGCGCCGGTAGAGGCATTGTTGTTTCCGCGAGGTGGCTTGAGCTCGCAAGGAGCTGTGACTAGAGTCGCCAGCATGAGGAGAGTCTTCTTACTGTGCGCATGAGTCGTTGATGTAACACATCAGGCACAGGAGCGATGGCGCAACAGCGCTTGTCTCTGTGTCAACCAGCGCGAGGTGGACATGCCAAGGAAGAAGGGGGGGGGCAGCTTGACGGTGCTACTCATTCCGGGCAGGCGGCATCACCCTTAGCATCATATCTTATCTTAGGCGAATCTCGACCCCGGTCTCCTCTGCAATGCAGGCTCAGGCTTGCAGGTAGATACATCGAGAGATAGACGAGCTTTGGGATTCCCACCATCCCCCGGGAATCGTATTGAAAAAGGACAACGGCAAGGAGTGTCATCAATACGGCGGTGTTTGAGCTGGCTGTCATGTTTCAACGCCTTTCTGGCTATCGGTGCAACTAGTCGGTGGTGATTTCCTGCGTGCTTGCCCCATTACAACTCCCATCATTGGGTCCGCTCCAAGGTGCGGAAAATCGAGCGTCAGATCTCCCAGAAAGATGCCAGAGCCCATGGAAGTCGACGCTGCGAGCCCAAGAGGGACCAAGAGAAAAGCAGGTGAAGCTGACGCGCCACCCGAGGCACCCAGGAGGATCAAGGTAGATAATGTAGCCTCACAGGTAAAGACTAAGACTTATTGTTAAGATCAGGCTCTTGATCAAGATGTTGTCAATAAAATTGCCGCCGGCGAAATCATTGTTGCGCCTATGCATGCCCTGAAGGAGCTGATAGAGAACGCGGTCGATGCGGGCTCGACATCTTTGGAGATATTGGTCAAAGATGGAGGGTTGAAGCTCCTTCAGATTACAGACAACGGCCACGGCATCAGTGTACGCTATCACAAGCCGTGGAAACTTGTCCTAGCACTAACAGGTGGTGCTGATGTCAGAAAGATGACTTGCCAATACTCTGTGAGCGGTTCACCACTTCGAAGCTCAAGGCATTCGAGGACCTCACGTCTATTGGTACCTACGGTTTTCGTGGCGAAGCGTTAGCTAGTATCAGTCACATCGCACATCTAACCGTGACTACGAAGACTGCAGACTCTAGTTGTGCGTGGCGTGCCCACTATGCCGATGGAAAGCTGGTCCCAGCTAAACCAGGACAGAGTGCCGAACCCAAAGCCACTGCTGGTCGTGGTGGTACGCAAATAACAGTACGTTCACCTGAGTGCTGACGCTTGATGTCCTGCTGACTTAGCCCAGGTCGAAGATCTTTTCTGGAATGTCACCCAACGCAGAAAGGCCTTCCGTTCGCACAGTGAGGAATATGCCAAGATCCTCGACGTTGTGGGCCGCTATGCCGTGCATTGTGTGGGTGTTGCATTTTCTTGTAAAAAGCACGGGGATTCGACCATGGGTATTTCAGTCCCATCCAATGCGAACACTGTGGACCGCATCCGCCAGATACATGGCAGCTCCGTTGCGAATGAGCTGATCGAGTTCGATGTCAGTGATGATAAATGGGGGTTCAAGGCATCGGGCTGGACAAGCAACGCCAATTACCATGTCAAGAAGACTGTCATTCTTCTGTTCATCAATCACCGTTCGGTAGAATCCTCAGCAGTCAAGAAAGCTATCGAGCAAACATACTCGACCTTTCTGCCCAAAGGAGGCCATCCCTTCATCTACCTAAGCCTTGACATCGACCCCCATCGGGTCGACGTGAACGTCCATCCAACCAAGCGCGAAGTCAACTTCCTCAACGAGGACGATATTATCGAAACAATCTGCGACTCGATCAGAGTAAAGCTTGCCCAAGTCGACACAAGCCGCACATTCATGACCCAAAGCCTCCTTCCCGGCTCTAAAATTCCCACCGCCGCTTCCGCGCCCTCTGCCGCCTCATCAGCAACGCCAGGCTCAACCCGCCGAGCTCCAAACACCTCCACTCCGAAGCCCTACGAGAATAACCTCGTCCGCACAGACTCCAAGCTCCGCAAAATCACATCCATGCTCCCCTCCGGCAGTCTCTCAGCAACCGACGGCCAAGCCCCCACCCTCCCCTCCGACGACACCGAATACACCTACTCCGACCGCACCCCAACCCACTGCCGCCTAACCACCATCAAAGAACTCCGCGCCACCGTCCGCGACGCCATGCACGCCTCCCTGACCGAAACCCTTGCCTCCCACACCTACATCGGCGTCGTCGATTTCCGCCGCCGCATCGCCGCCATCCAAAGCGGCGTCAAGCTCTTCCTCGTCGACTACGGCCTTTTCTGCAACGACTACTTCTACCAAGTCGGCCTCACGGACTTTGGCAATTTCGGCTCTATACGCTTCAACCCGCCGCTTCCGGTTCGAGATCTCGTGGCTATAGCGGTCGCGCAGGAACGGGCGGCTACGGCGGACGATGGTGATGGCGAAGGAGGCGTCGAGTGGGCGGACGTGCCGGCGCGGGTGGAGAAAAGGCTCGTGCAGCGCAGGGAGATGCTGCTGGAGTACTTCTCGCTGGAGATTACTGCCGAGGGGGCGCTCGTGGGGCTGCCGCTGCTGATGAAGGGGTATACGCCGTCGATGGCGAAACTGCCGCGGTTTTTGATGCGCTTGGGGCCGTGTGTGGAGTGGGAGGACGAGAAGGGCTGTTTTCGGAGTTTTCTGACCGAGTTGGCGGCCTTTTATGTGCCGGAGCAGTTGCCGAATCCGAGGAGTGGGCAGGAAGGGCAGGGTGGGGAAGAGGATGGAGAGATCAGGGCGAGGAGAGAGAAGTTGGGGTGGGTGTTGGAGCATTTGTTGTTTCCGGCTTTCAGGGCGCGGTTGGTGGCGACGAGGGGCCTGTTGGAGGGGGTGGTGGAGTGTGCGAATTTGAAGGGGTTGTATAGGGTTTTTGAGAGGTGTTGAAACTGTGGAAGTATGGGTGCAGTGTCTGGAGTCGCATGTGAGGGAAGGATTATGCACATGTTAAGAGCTGCTTGCTCTACTCTGCTACTAATAGAATCGCAAAACATATCGCTTTATGCTCGAACTTGTTCCTACTGGTCTTTAATCTTCACCGCCGCAACCGCCACCACTCCTTTGTCATCGAACATTTCCTATTCACGCATCCATCCTCGTTTCCTTCAATTTAGCTCCGATTTTGCCGGCCGCAGATACGGACTCGCGGACCATGATATCGAGTTCTTGCGGCATGCTGCCACGCAGGAGATGGATCTTCTTCTTGATTTCGAACCCGAGTCTCTCGTAGATGATCAGGTTGATCGGATTACTGCTTTCAAGGTAACAGGCACGTCCTTCGGCGTCGGCCTTTCCAGTCCCAGCACCGTTATTAGTCTCCTGATATGCACAAGCTTCTACGCCAACTAGTTTCGGGACGTACCTTCTCCGTCCCATAATTGATCGACTTCGTTGCATAGCCCTTGCCCCGCGCATTCGGCTTTGTTCCGATGTAGACGAGATACCAGGAGTGGTTGTCGCGATCACCTAGGACTTCGTGCTTCGTGGAGTGCAGGAGGGGTAAGAATTCGTTGAAGAAGCGCGTTCTGCCTTCGGTAGAAAGCTGGTAGTGCAGTCGCCACATGCCGCTGCGCAGGTAGGTGCACCAGTCGTCCATGTCTTTGCCCGGTGGCATCCTGACTCCATGAACGCTGAGATCAGCGTTGGGTTCTCGGGGAACAAATATATCACAAATTTTAAGCACATGAGTTGGATACTCACCATAGAGCGACGCAGCTGTAGTCTGGACCGACGGCTGTTGCGAGACCGGCAAGGCAATGTGCGTAGGTGATGTACTCGAGGATGGTGACGTGGAGGTCCCACCTTTGACTTTCGGACCAATGCTCTCGGTCGGGGGTGTCGATGCAATACCTAACCACGCCGTCGTGGGCAAAGGCTTCGGCGAGGCATTGAGCCGCTGCTTTATATTCGTCGGGTCGAAGAACGCGGACTTGGGCGTCACTTGTATTGCACTGAGTAGCCATGCTTGTTGGAACGGGTTTGACAGTGGTGACAGGACTGGTTTTCTCCATCATTGCGGATTGATGCTGGATCGACATGGGGATGGAGGTGAAAGGCCTTTGGTATTTGGCAGTGCAGTGCCCGCTTTCTCTGAATGAGAAGGGGAAGAGAGCTGTTTAGCTTGGCGGTTTAGGGCACTTGTTTCAGCTCCGAGGGTGAACCTAGCGTCGACTTCAGTCCAATTCATTCACGCGGGGCCAGGAGTGACTGACGGACGTTCAAGGACTCCTATCCGCTGGTCGAGTCAAATCTCCGGTATGGACCTTCGAAAGCTGCGATCTCGATACCGTCTCAAATCGGGACGGGTAACGCAAGCAATGAAGAGATTGGCGTATATCAACCGACATCCACGCAAATGCTGGGCTGGTGACTCCTTCGAATACGCAGGGTGTATGTTGATCAAGATAAGCCGTACTAAAGGCGCGGATCGATTACCTTCAGACGTGAGGAGAGGCAGAAGACTTGTAAGCAAGCTGTCAAGATCTGGGCTGATCTCTGGCGGCGCCACCGATGTTGTCTGAAGCTTTCAGTTGCAGTCTCCGTTTAGAGAAGAATGTTTGAAGAAACCCAAGTCTGTTAGGACTGAAGGCGAAGGTTGAGTTCTTCCACGTCAATGTCAGTGTGAAGAAGCAATCGTGCAACAGCAGAAGATCTCGCAGCGGATCACGGCCGGTTCTTAAAGTGGCGTGACAGATAGCCCGGAGACCAAGGCTGATGAGGCCTATAGGCCACCCCAAATGCTGCATTTGACTCCTGGCAGACGGGACGCGCTGCGGGCACTAATCGTATCGTGAATTTCGCAAAGGAAGCTCGTTGTACTGCATGGTCATGTGCCGGAATAGGCCAATAATGGGATCCCACGAACGATCCGACAGGCTGATGTTTGCCCATGGCTGGCGGGCGGGGGCGGCGGCCAAGACCGCGATAAGAAACAATCAGCTGCCCGCCGATGATCTGTTTACCTTATGAGAATACTTTCCTCAGGGTTCAATCCTCAGCATGGCCAGAGCAGCTGGAACATGAGGGGAAGGCAGCACAAGCACACGCCCCTGAAATGCAACCCATGCACCGGGCACCTGTTGCGCTCCGCAGCGATGGGCCGATCGGAAGCCAAAGAAGTTGTCGCATATACCTGACCTTTTCAGCCTAGCACGCCAAGGCGGCCCCTTGTCTTGCCCGCTCATCAGTCTCAGACATCAGTCTCAGACATCAGTCTCAGTCGCAACCCTTAGGGATTTTGCGTTTGGAATCTACGGAGGTACATACGTACCATCTGCACCATTGAGATACCCAGTCATGCCTATTTGGGAACGGGTCCAGATAAACCTAATATCGAATTAAATGGAGACTGGTTAGGCCGCTGGATCCCTAGGGTTCTTGCTAAGTCACGGTCTATTTCGGACATATGCGATTATATATTTCAGGCTGTCACGTCTTTTTGGAGGCTCGAATTGACCTTTATTTATACGTTTCTCGAGGTCGAAACCTTCGATTGCTTGCCAGCTAACGTACAGGTTGTTGCCGTCGAAGCCATGCTTCCTTCCATTGTTGTTCAATCATTTAACTGTTCTGACCCTGTTTATGTCTGTATTACCGCTCTGTAGCACCTGAAGTTCAACCGTTTTTGTAATAGACATGTTCTGTAATGGCACTTCCTTGGTAATGAGTTGTTGGTTTAAATTCTCTCCGTTGCTTGGAGCATGCGCCTTCCCCTTCATAAACCCGTAAAGGGCTCGCATAAGTGGCAGGTTGGCGGCTATAATACCGATATTCTGTTCCAGACTTGCCGAGACGATTCTGTTAGCTGCGCACCAAAGGAGGAAGCAGATACGCATACATCGCCCAGATTTGAAGGTCAACTAGCCTCCCTAACCCTTTGTGTCAGTAACTTGCAAACCACGTTGGGGACAACTAGTACAAACACGAACATGTTTGATCATAGGGATCGCCGACGCGGTGAAATAGGGCGATACGGACAAAACAGCAAGCAGTGGCACTGTAGGCATTCATTAGCTGACTTTGTTTTGACTCTAAAGAAATCAAAGCGCTTACAATAAGCCCATCCCCATGAGGGCCCAGATGGCAGCTTTGATATGTGGTTTGATCTTGATCGTCCATAACACAGCAACGGGAAGAGTTGAGCAGATCAAATCGGTGATTACAGAGAACACTGTCACAGGATCAGCATTATACGACGTTCGGAGACAGCGGTCACACTGACCGCCCTGTAGGTATCCCATAGTGAGATACACCCAAATGCTCGAACAGTTTCCTTTGACGCTCGTATCCCACAGAGCTAGAAATGGTCTGCACTGAACCACAAATGCTATGGCACAGACGCTGTTCACTATAGTCAAGCTAGTAATCACCACATAGAGGAACCAGCGTATTCTTTTCCTATATGTGAACCGCATAAGGAACAGACAGATAGAGATCTTGGTGAGGCAAGTTGTTGCTATGAGTGTAATTTGAGAAATATCGTTCCACTTGGTTGCTTGAGTCAGTTGTTGAATGGAGAGATAGAACTGATGCCTTCCGGACCCGTTCTTGATCGCTACAACGTTGAAAGCTGTATTAACAATACTACATATCTAACACATCGTCAGCAATTGAGGATCGCATCAGAGTTGAACAGCTTTCTTACTGTAGCAGCCACAATGGTGTAGTCATCCCAACCAATCTGACGAACAATAAAAAGCCGCGTTATGATTCGCAAGCATAGGATGATCGCGGCAATGGACATAGTCAATAGCGTTACAATGACCAATGCCGGGCCCCTGTTCTGGTCACCTCCTACCGGGGGAGGGTGTAAGTGATCCATTGTGAGTGTAGAAAACGACGAGCTGAAGGACAAGCTTGTGGTTGGGACTTCTCCGAGTGAGTTCAACAAATAGCAGTACGCTGGTACTGGAGGGTCATTGAGGTTTGCCTCAGTGTTGTTATCATTATGCAGACAGACTCCAAAGGGCTTCCACGTGGGACGCGTAGCTCATTTATTTTAGAGCAGCTCATGTTCGGCAATGGGCCCAGTGCAGGAGAATCAATATCACACTCCATTTCTGTGCCTCATTTCGCCCTTCAGTCAAGCCATCACAATGAGGCCAAGCTTTTGTTGATTCTGTGGGAAGGAGGCTGTAACACCCTGATCAAATGTGCGCCTGCGTACAATGGCACACAGATAAGCATTCGCCGTGGTTTGAACACCTTATCACGGGCTTGCGGCGGCCTCATACTCACTGAAGGTGATGCATTGTGGATGATAACAATGAGATGTGTGGCTCGTAGGCTACCTCGGCTACGTAGCATGTCGCCCCGCGCTTGAGGCGCCGCAGTTCTTAGCGTTCGGCTTGTCTCCGGACCGTTGACGTCGGCATCCACCCAAAACCCCGTCCCTCCAATTTACGCACTAAAACACTAGCGAAAAACTAGACCTTACGTCACCTCTCTTCTATCAAGAGTGTTTCTTGTTTATCTTTCATAGTGGACGCATTGGACTCGAATTCAAGTATTCTCCGTACTTTTCACCACGAGAACAAAGTCCTGGCTAAACCCCCAGTCTATCAGACGCACAGGCAGCATCCTCGCTGCAGCTGAATATTGGTGCGGCGAGGATGGGGCGCGTGGCTTGGACGCTGACGACTGACGGCCCCAAGCCGCTCTCTGTTTGCAGCAGCCCGGATTGAATGACTACCTCATACCCGGCAGCCCATTGCCTGTGGGTAAGTTGATTAGGCTAGAGAATTCTGGGTCGTCTCTGTCGTTTCCCCACAATCCAGCATTGTTTAAACTTCACTGCCTAAGTAAGACTGAGGGTGTGATCCTTCGCGGGATATGTTTCTGATTTCTGTGTCAATCAGGGTGTGTCTACAGATTGGGTGGCAGAAACACCAAATCCTTTGCTCTGTCCAGAACGTGATGGCATTACAAACATGCTATGAAGTGGCTATGGCACAATACTATTTCGTTTATACTTTGTAGGTTCTTCTATATTGGAAGTTTTTCCCTTGCTCCAAGTCTGCTTCATATCTGTAGCGATTTAATATATGACACGTTGATGTTGTTATTGCTGCAAACACAACCAAAATGAGTGACAAGAAAGCTCCTCCTAATTACATCTCTGGTAGCGACTTTCACGCCTCAGCGAGGTAAGTTTCAACACCATAGACTGATCTGAAGTCCGCTAAGATCAATCCCTAGGCTGAACCTTCAACATTCTCTTATTGAGCAACAATTGGGGTTGCTTGTTCATCCTGCAATACCGCTCGAGAAAGAGAACATACACGTTGCAGATGTTGGAGCAGGCACCTGGTGTGTATTTCTCTATAGCAAAGCATGTGCAAATGGAGTTCCAAGCTGGCGCCGCGGTGGTTTCAGACTTGGTATGCGCTTTCGGGAGGAGAGCACCTGTGACTTGAAGGGTGCTGAGTCAAATGGCCTTCACAACGGAGCACTACCGTCTGGTTAGAATAGATGGGACAACGAGATTTGTGATATCACATCGCTGCTCAGATGCAGACATCCTGTTCCTTATCCTTCCAACGACATCTCAATTCGAAGTCTCAAAACAGCAACGTGGTCAAATTTCTAACACTAAGCATTGCCCCCTGGAATACCCTACCCAACTTAACAGCCACAAGGGCCGCTTCTGCCGTTTAGAGATCAGCGCCCTTTCGCTCCTCAACCATCAACCATTGACCCTCGTAGATGCAAAGGCCCTTATCTCTAGAATTCAACGATTTACTTGACGTGACTGAATGAATCTTGAAATCCCTGAACAGCTATTCGTAACCCATGCCGTCAGCATAGTACCACACCACATCCTTTCCCAGTCGGGACTAACCTGCAAACACATCTTCTGCGATTCCAGCCGCGCAATATTCTTTCCAATGCACTCCCTCGATCCATACCCCCAAGTAAAGATATACTTCTCCATTAGCTTCGCTTTCTCCCCGTCTTCCAGCCATCGCTCCGGTCGGAAGACACCGGCATCTTCGCCGAAGATCTCGCAATCCCTGTTGATGATGTACGGATTGGCGCCAATTTCCGTGCCCGCGGGTATCCAGGTGCCATTGAGGTTGAGGCCGCCCTTGGATACATAGCGGGGGAGGACCACGGGAGTTGAAGGACAGAGACGGAGGGTCTCGCGTACGCAGGCCATGAAGTAGGGTAGGGTATTGGTTTCTTCGAATGTGACAATGGGAGAAGTAAGGTTTCCTTGGGCGGAGAAATCGTCGATTTCGGATACGAGCTTGGTGTGGATGGACGGATTTTGTAGAACATTGTTGACAAAGGGGCAGATGAAGGCAGCCGTGGTGTCAGATGCAGCAATCATAAACATCAGGCATTCTACCTCGATGTCTTTGATTGGCATAGTACTGCCGTCGAGTAACTTGGTGCGTAGAAAACTAGATGCATAGGAATCCTGAGTAAGCGTCGAGAGGTACATTTCACATATAATCGTGACTGACCTGTCTAGAAGATCTGTGTTTTGTCCAGTTCGTGGGTCAGCCAGACGGTTACGCAGCAGTCGGTCTCGATGCTAGAAGTTCAATTAGTAAAGCTTCACCAAAATTTTGCCGCGAACCTAGAACATGACAGAAGACTTTGCACTCACAGACATTATTTTCCCACTTCCGCTCTTATCACCGCTATGCGGCAAAAGGTAGCTCTTGAGAAATGGATGTTTGATCACAGGGTTCATGAGCCAAGGGAGTGCAGCGACAAGACCTGCAAACAGAGACATGCTATGAAGTTCCCCGATAAGCCCCTCAACATCACAGCCCTGGCTCACAAATCCGATTGGCGAGCCAAAAGTCAGGTGCGTGACAGTGTCATACAAAAACCAACTGTGCGAGTACATCAGCATGCATCATATGTCGGAAACCAGTGCAAAAGCCACCAACCGGACCCAATCCGCAAAGTCGATAGCCTTCCCAGTACAAGCAAATCTGTGTTTGATGATGTCGAATAGCTCAACAACACGCTCATTCACTTTGCCTTCCAACTTCCGCAGATTCTTCATAGAGACCTATTGCGAGATCAATGAAACCAATGTTCAACTCATCAACTCTTTGCACTCCGAAGCGCGAGAACTTACAGAAGGGGCCACCATCCTTCGTTTGGCAGCGTGTTCATCGTGCTTCAAGGTCTGAAACATAGGAGCAACCTCGCCCATAACTCCATGGCTGTAGAAGTCCGTTTTATCCGCGTGCCTATGGTAGACGTCCGGTAGGAGCTTAGGATCGCTAAAAGATAGCAGATTGGGGGCAATGCGAACGATAGGCCCTATATTTCCCAAAAATATCAGCTATAATCGGCTCAAGCCTAGGGACTATATATCTCAGACTTGACACCTACCATACTCTCGGTGCTGGGCCAACCCTAACGACGGAATATGTTGAGTGGCCATTACATAGAGCTTATAATGATCTGTAATGCTTGCCCAGAAGGGGCCGGGAAAGTCACGCAAAGGATGAAAATGCCGATTGTAGACACCTCTTGAAATTATGGCAAGACTACCTAACAAGATCAGACTGACAAAGTTGAGACTGATGTTAAAGAGGTTCCACAGCTTGCACAGACTGTGTGTAAGGCTGGTCAAAGAGATCGGTGTAGCAGAAAACAACATATTGTGTTGCTGTAAGAGCAACGATGAGGTCTGAAGGTATGACAAGACAGTATAGTTGATAGCATTTGTACTACACGGGACTTTGCATCTTTCTGAAGGTGACAGATACCATTCACCATTCTAGATCTTATCAAAAGGAGAAGCGTGCTGGACTCTGCCGTAAAAAGATCTAACATTATCTTATTGCATAAGATAAGTGAACTCTTCAGGAACCCTAGGAGAAACCTCGCTCATCATGTGAGGCTCATTGCCTATCACTGCGAGTATTATCATGTCGAGCAGGGCAATGTAGTCGCTCACATCCACTGGCAAGCCTCATGGCTCACCTTTGCCACATATCGGCGGTCTCATCCTCGATTTACAAGACATGGAAATACATTGGATATTCTGAAAGGGTATATGATATCGCGTCGAAAGTGAGATTTGATGACGTAGGCAGTAGTGCTGTGCACGATAGATGAGGACCTCAAGCCGACAACTGCATCTCGGCTTTCTGTGTGCCCACATATCACGGCCCACCAGGGCCACCTTGAAGACAACTATCTTTGTCCCCGTCTTTGATTGATGGACTGTGCCATTTAAGTACTGTACCTTGTGAATGCAGAAAATATCCTCCAGGCCAGGAAATGCATCTTTCATCGCTTGCCTTGTCGCTTGTAGCCTGTAGCTGTCGGGTATTGAACTCACCTACAGCACCTTACATAGCATACCTGGCTGGCACTATCTATCTATGTATTTGTGGGGCACTCCGCAGAAGTCACATCCGTCCTGCACATCTTGCCTTGATTGTACAACTCAGTCACTGTCTGAAAATGTTGCTTCCCCCCCCCCTCAAATCTGTTCTCTGCCGACCTCTCATCTCTGAACTGCACGTTTCCTAAGCAACTATTAGCTCATCGAACTTCGCCCAATTCTATCTTATTTCTGTACCTATGTCTTCAACCGCTACCAAACAGGATCCAGAAACCAAGCAAACAGTCAAAGCTCTTCGTACGTCTGGCGACCCGCCCGAACAACTTACGGTCTCTGCCCGACAAAACAAGAGCCTGCAAGGCCGCTCCAGCAACACATCCATATGGCTCAGCCAAGTCTCTCTCCCAGTGCCTGAAGACGAATGTTCGCGATGCATTGCTTAAGGCCATCAGCAGCCTCAGTGAGGGGTCAAAGACGTTTGAGACGCCAGATCTTGTCCCAGTGCGGGCGGAATGGACAGGGTATTGCAAAAGTGTAAACAACAGCACAACAGAGATAAAAACCTTTGAGACTGAGAAATTTGATGGCATGATGGATGACCTTTCAAGCGGGGTCACAATGCTTCTTCTTCATGGTGGAGCATACTTGTATGTCCTCAATCGACACCTGCTCTTTATCTGCGCTGCTATGAACATCGTCTGATATTTCTTATCAGCCGGGGCACGCCATCCTCCAGCCGGCCACTGGTGATGGAACTGGCAAGACTGACGGGGGGTCGATGTTTGTCTGTTCGCTATCGCCTTGCCCCGCAGAACCCTTTCCCAGCTGTCCTCTTGGATGCCCTTGTTGCTTACCTGTCGTTGCTCCATCAGCCCGCTGGCTCCTACCATAAGCCCGTGCCGTCGACTTCCATCGTTATTACTGGAGACAGTGCGGGCGGCGGCTTGGCCTTTGCTCTCATCCAGGTCCTTCTTCAATTCAAGCAGCAGAACATCAAATTCCGTTACCACAACCAGGTTGTGTCTCTTCCCACTCCCGCTGGACTCGCTACTCTCTGTGCCTACGGCGACTTGACTCACAACCTTCCTTCATGGACTGCAAACGCAAAATATGACTATCTCCCACCTATATCCCCTTTGCTAGGCTCTGATCTTCCTAGCTGTGACCTCTGGCCCGCAAAACCACCGCGGATTAACCCCTATTGCGAAGACTCGGCCCTGCGCCAATAGGAAAGATATGCGGCATAGCTTCGAACTGGTTCCAAACAGCTGTCACCCTCTGTTCCGCTGCCCGCTGCGCGATCACTTTTCCCCCGTCCGCGGACATTTCCTCACCGTAGCATAGCCACATCGGTGGCGCGCCGACCCAGCTTTTTGCAGCGGTGGGGCTCACCAGCGGACTATGGGCAGGTACAGGCGAGGATGAAAGAAGGGCAGGCGTGTTGAATTTATCCAACGGATTGACTAGAGTTCGATTGCTACGAAAAGTGGTGCGAATATATAGAGGGGGGATGCCAAGCCACTAAACAGGCGACAGTGAAAACTCAACACTCCCCCTCACTGCAACTGCTCCCCCACGACCCTAAAATCACAACCTCATTTTCTCACCCAAATCCCTATATTCTCAAAGGAATGGCCACCTCTGTGGGCTTCCGATAAGTGCCTTGTAGGCCAGTAATGCCTCTGCGTGGAGGACTTCCGTGACTGCCTCTCTGTGAAGGACTTCTGTGGATGCCTCTCTGTGAAGGACTTCCGTGACTGCCTCTCTGTGAAGGACTTCTGTGGATGCCTCTCTGTGAAGGACTTCCGTGACTGCCTCTCTGTGAAGGACTTCTGTGGATGCCTCTCTGTGAAGGACTTCCGTGACTGCCTCTCTGTGAAGGACTTCTGTGGATGCCTCTCTGTGAAGGACTTCCGTGACTGCCTCTCTGTGAAGGACTTCTGTGGATGCCTCTCTGTGAAGGACTTCCGTGACTGCCTCTCTGTGAAGGACTTCTGTGGATGCCTCTCTGTGAAGGACTTCCGTGACTGCCTCTCTGTGGAGGACTTCCGAAGTGGAATGGCCACCTTTGTGGGCTTCCGTGACTGAAACGCCACCTCTGTGGGCTGGCTTCCGTTACTGCCTCCGTAGAGGGCTTGTTTGCATAGTCTTTAACGTCCTCTCAGCATGGACGGAGTCAATCCGCAGCGCCTTTGCGCTGACCGGGCTCATAACCTGTTGAATTTATTCAACGGATTGACTGGAGATCGATTGCTACGAAAAGTGGTGCGAATATATAGAGGGGGGGATGCCAAGCCACTAAGCAGGTGACAGTGAAAACTCAACAAGGCGAAGCTAGAAGATCTCCTTAATGCGCGTCAGCGACACAATTCGAGACTATAGCATAAAACATCTCTTCTCAGTAGCTCCTTCCAATGCTCCTCGCCATCTTTCAAGCCCTCTAACCCCTGGTCTTAGACAAATGTCGTTAAAAAAGACTTCCATTTATCCTAGACATGCTTCTCTTAACACCACTGTAATAAGTCCTGTGGGTTGGAAAAGTCTTCTTAGATTGAACCGGCGAATCCGTCCTGCATTCCAGTTTCCGTACTATAATTGCACGATACCAATTGCAATGACGGTGACGACTACAGTTGCAGTTACACCACAAGGTAGGTAGGTAGTATTGCTACCTCACCTGAATATCGAACGCTCTTCCTGTCCGGCTGGCGCACAGTGGTATCATATCGCAACAACAAGAAGCAAAGCTTGCTACACGAGCCAACCAGAACGGTCACATCCTCCTGATCTGCGTCTCTCCCATGTACTTCTCCAAGCCCGAATCTAGATGCTTCCACCATTCGAAGAGCATGGTCTCGCATATGAGTTTGAACCACGGCGTGAACTTGAGGCTCTCATCCCGGAACATGGTCCTCAACTCCTCCTCAGACACATATCGGACGTCTTGGACTTCATTGGCGTTTACGTCGAGGTCGACGTCCGCCTTGATGAATAAGATGTAGTCGACTGAAATTACCTTTGTCAGTCTTGCCCTATGATACCCACAAGCGCAGAATCCAGACTCACTTTCATGCTCCCCCCATTTCCCATCACTTGGCGCTTTGTAGTGTATCCGAGTCAGGAAGTTGAACTTGTCCAACGGTACTTGTTTCGCCTTGATGCCCAGCTCATGGTCCAGTTTCCGCTGCGCAGCCCTCCGCACCCCCTGCACCGCCGTCTCCAATTCTGCACCCGTCTCGCCCGGCACTCCCAGTGGATGCGAACAGCAAGTGTTTGTCCACATGCCCGGGAACGTGATCTTCTCGGATGCTCGTTGCTGTAATAGGAGGCGGTTCTTCGAGTCGAAAAGGAAAACCGAGAATGCGCGATGGAGGAGACCGTCATTGATGTTCTTCATGAGATGGCCTGCAACGGGTGTCAGTTATGAATGCAAGTGGGAGTCTATAGATGGAGTCCGTACAAACTTTCTTGCTCGCGCTACCTATGGGCATGTCATCATTGTCGAGCACGATGCAGACTTCTTCCATCAGACGAATTTGCTCCTCGTCATATCCTTCCAGATCACCGTCGCGCGCAGATGTTTGATGAGAGCTCGCGAGACTATTATCGACCTCTGGGAAAAGGCGAACAACATTGTCCGCGGTTATGGTTTGCGTCTGCGTTGTGGTTGTGCTCATTGTGGCGGGATTCTTCCGTACAAGAGCCTGGTGAAGAAATGATCCAAGGGGGCAATCGGTAGCACGAGATGGAATGTACCAGGTCTATGGCAGTATAATGTACTAAAAGAGCGTTCTTCGAGTTAGGAGGTAGAACACTCGGAGATCAGAAAAGAGGCAGTATGGAAAATGAAGGCAAGCTCACGTCCGGTTGGAGAAGCCGAGGTCACGTGAACTGTCGCTTTCCGCACAGAGTGGGGAAGAGCCTTTCGCCTCCCATCACAAGACGCTACGCAACCGTGGTAAGGAGACGGCCATGTTGGAGGCTCAAAGCACCAGAGAAAGGACGCCGGATAACAAAGCTGGAAGTCAAGACACCATTGACTTCAACGATGTTTTTGGGGTCCGTAGCAATGATTCCGAGGCTGAAAATGCCAATTACTGACCCAACAACAATTCAGATGAAGTGGGAGTACCCCGCGAATAATACATGAGGGAGATTGCATTGATTGAACGAGATTCAAGAAGAGCTGTCTACAAAACAGGATGTTAATAAGAGCTGTTTCCCCATCAGAACCGACTGAGAGAGAGTGAAATTCACGAGGGAGATGCTGAACCGGGACTGACAAGAACCCCGCATCTGTGGGGGCTGATGTCAAGTGGTTACCCTTGATGAGTATGCGGCCTCATGATTGGTTATGAGTGAGGCGGAATTTGAGCTTGGTATCTATTTATCTATAGAGAGAATTTCCAGAAGACGTACGAGAATTATACACTAGATCCGCACCTAAGAGTGTGTCTAGAGCATGGAGATAACTGATTTCAAACGAGGCCAGCGACCCAGGACATAGCTCAGCCAATAGCATTCAACTTGGTCTACACGATATATGCCTACCCAAAAGCGCATCTGATATCCTTCGGAGACTCCTGAAGGCGCTGGACGTGGCTTGTGGGTGTTCGAGGACCGAAAACCATGCTTCTTTCGTATGAGGCTATGAGCCAAACAATTTGGTTTAGTTATTTCGAAAGTAATAGTAATACTTTCCCTCAATCCATATGCTACTCCGTATATCCGCGATATATGGTAACGGCTTAGCGGCGTCTCGAATTTGCTTCCTCAGATAAGAAGAGTATGCAAGCTGCGATTATCGCGGTAGCTACCAAGACGAAGACCTGCAGACGATGTGTTAATGGGAGTATCTACGCTGGTCACGTTATACGACCACAATGACCTGAGATAGAGGAGCGCACCACTTTCGTTTTCCAACCACTCTGTACTAATGCTTGTTTTCTCGAATACTTCTTGACTGTCCGGATATAATTCGCAAAGCCGTTGCATAAACTCGCCAATGCAGCGAGCCAAAATATCACACCTAGTGGTGTTGCCGTCCGCTTTTCAAGAGCAGTTGGCTGTGATTTCAAATGGAATGTAACCAATATGGCAACACTGACAATGGACATGTAAATGCTGAGCTTGAGCCATGAAAGAAAGGTCCGCTCGTTGGCACAGTGGTCTCTTGCATCACTGCCGTTGTTTTCGAAGAGCAGTAGCCCAAAGAAAGGCTGCGCAAGGAAGATATGACCGGATCCGTGTCTAGTGGAGACGGAGTCAGCAAGGGGAAATTGTAATCACGAGAGATGGGAGCGCACTCGTCTACATTGACAGGCGTCGGACCCAAAGGTCTTCTGAAGTAAGAAAAGCAGCCATCTGTATCCTCCATTTGTCTCAATCTCCAAAATCAGGTCCTATCGGCAACGAAGGGTCTTCAACTCAGCGCTCGAGAGGCTCCACGGTCACGTTTCCGGAGTGTATGGAAGTGGGCAACTGACGTTCTCGATGGGACTTGGGGGGAGCGGCAGCGGCAGGGGCAGCGGCAATAGCATGAGGCGGCAATAGAGAGAACGTCAACCGTCTTTCGTGCTGGCCACGTCTCATTGCTGGTCGAGGCCGGATTTGCTGAGACTCGGCCTGGTAACGAGGTAGTCATGCGCCTAATGGAGACTCTGGACATACAGCCATGGAGGCCGAAGCCCGGACTGGCCACCGGTCATGCATGTGCGGACTTGCTTGATGCGGCATGGCGTAGTTATTCCATTCCTTATCGATTAAGGCACTGTAAGGCCACGAGCCAGCAGCAAAACACCAGCATGTCACAAGCTCAATCAAGCTCAAGCTCCAACGGCAAGTGGGGTCGGCGCGAAATCAACCATGATTGGCGCCCACGATGACTCCGATTGTTAGTGGCAAGCAACCTTCCAAACGGAGAGCTTTGCAGTTCAATCACCCCTCGCCTTTCAACCGCACAGGACGGCACGAGCGTCCATATGTCTTCTCCAGATCCTCGCAAGTCCTCGAGACAGGGCCATCTCTGGAGACCCCGCAGTCGATCAACTGGAGAATCCGCGATAGCTGAAGCGTCAATAGCACGCGATCTGGAAGCGGAATCTGCTGATGATCAAGAAGAAGATGACGACTCCATCGATCAGGGCGACAGCGATTCAGATTCTGAGGTCTCCACACTGCGACCCGATAATGCCCACAGCTCCTCTCTCCAATATTCAATGGTCGGCTCATACCGTCGCCCAAGCTTCACGACAGCCGGGCCACGGGCCACGGTGGTGTTTGGACAAGGTGCCGATCGAACGCCAACGAAGAAGGAGAGACACGAGGCTAGAAGGGAAGAAAGAAGCTTGCTTAGGGACAACAATGTGATTCCACCCAAGCACCCCCAAAGGGGCGAGGGCTCAGAATCTGTGGCGAGACGTCTCCATAAGAATCTGCCTGTTGTGGGTGTACCCGGTGGAGACAGGAAGGTGATACGTCCAGGCGAGACACCTCCCGATGGAACCACGATTGGTGATCCTCTGGAACCGTCAGAAACAACAGCCCTACTGGGTGATCCCGATCTACCCTACGGGGGCCAGGACACTCACGAGAATATCAACAAGCGATGGGAGGAGGCTGTCGCAGCCGGGATGATCAAAACCACTTGGCAACGAGAGGCCAAAGTACTTGGCCGCTATTCTGCACCACTGATTATGACCTTCCTGTTACAGTATTCTTTGACGGTCGCCAGCATCTTCACTGTGGGCCATCTCGGCAGAGTGGAACTGGGAGCGGTCAGTCTGGCTAGCATGACGGCCAATATTACAGGATATGCCATCTACCATGGTCTTGCAACGAGTCTGGATACGCTATGTGCGCAAGCATATGGATCGGGGAAAAAGAAGCTGGTAGGGCTCCAGATGCAGAGGATGGTCTACTTCCTCTGGACGATCACTATCCCCATTGGAATCATCTGGTAACCATCCAGTCAGATATACTGAGGTGGAAAACAATGCTAAAGCAAGAATAATAGGCTCAGCGCTGAAGCGATACTAGAAAGAATTGTACCTGAACACGATGTTGCGGTTCTAGCAGGACAATATCTGAGGATCATCCTGATCGGCGCACCTGGTTATGCCTGCTTCGAGAGTGGGAAGCGGTATTTACAAGCCCAAGGCCTATTCTCAGCATCCCTCTACGTTCTCCTCATCTGCGCCCCACTAAATGCCCTTATGAACTGGCTCTTCGTCTGGGTAAACACTCCTCTTGCGCACATCCTCCCCCATACACAACAGAGATCAGCTAACATTCACCACCAGCAATTCCACTGGGGATTCATCGGCGCTCCCACCGCCGTCGCCATAACCGACACCCTCCTCCCCATCCTCCTCGCCCTCTACGTCCGCTTCATCGGCGGCCGCTCCTGCTGGCCCGGCTTCACCCGCCGCGCTCTCCACAACTGGGGTCCAATGATCCGGCTCGCCCTCCCGGGCCTCCTCATGGTCGAAGCCGAATGCCTAGCCTTCGAACTCCTCAC
Source organism: Umbilicaria muhlenbergii (assembly GCA_000611775.1). NCBI lineage: Eukaryota > Fungi > Ascomycota > Lecanoromycetes > Umbilicariales > Umbilicariaceae > Umbilicaria > Umbilicaria muhlenbergii. The sequence continues at coordinate 906,929 of KK106982.1, forward strand.
CCTCGCCTCCTCCTATTTCGGCACCACCTACCTCGCCGCTCAGGCCACGCTGGCCACGCTGACAAGTTTGACATTTCAGATCCCCTTTCCGATCAGTATTGCGGCGAGTACGCGGATTGCGAATTTGATCGGGGCGACGCTGGCGGGGGCGGCGAAGACGAGCGCGAAGGTGGCGTTGGTGGCGGCGACGATTGTCGGGATCTTGAATATTGTGCTGCTTTCTTCGTTGAGGAGTTATATCCCTCGGCTTTTCACTAGTGATCCGGAGGTTATCGAGCTGGTGGCTCAGATCTTACCGCTTTGTGCGGCGTTTCAGCTGTTTGATGCGTTGGCGGCTAATTGCAATGGTATCCTGCGCGGGTTGGGGAGGCAGGAGGTGGGGGGGTGGGTGCAGTTGTTTTGTTATTATGTGGTTGCTATGCCGATTAGTATGGGGACTGCATTTGGGTTTGATTGGAGACTGTCGGGGCTGTGGTCCGGGGTAGCGGTGGCATTAGGGTTGTAAGTCTCTTGTTTCTGGAATACGGGGTTTGAGTCTTGTTTTGCTGACGGGCCCTGCGCAGAGTTTCTTGCATCGAGGCTGTTTTCTTGTATCGGACAAGCTGGGAAAGGTCGGTGGAAGATGCGAAGAATAGGAATGCTAATTCGTGAGGAAGCATCGAGGGCTCAGATAACTATACCCCAAAAAAGACTGCGTTGAGCATTTTTGGTACTTCAATCAGCTATGCATCCAAAGATCGCTGGTGATGCTATCCTCGACGATCGTCTGTCAGCCAACCTGATACGCCAGACGCCACTCATGCGCTCGTTCTCTTCAGCCAAGCAAATTTTCCATCTCGGCTCTAGGTTCAAAATTCCAATATCGCCCACGTATCGTCATCCACCGTCGTGAAAATCATCCCATGACTCAACAGCTCATCTCCCGCCTTCATCACATCCGCAATTTGCATGCCCAACGTCGCCGCTATATCCTGCACATGCAGCCCCTCATTAAGTTGAGGGCTAGTCTTCAGCGCCTGATATACCCTCCGCGCTCCCGGGCTCACATTGGGCATCTGTCGTCCATTCATCGTCCCCGCATCCGCCCCGCTCTGCTCATACCCTATCTGCTGTGGTTGCCCGTACGTCCCGTTCGTGCCCTCGATGGCCGCTTTGCTGAATTGCTCCGGCGGGCCGCGTGTGAAATACAGGTGCACGAATGTGGCTTCGAGCAGGTGGTATTGGATCTCGTTTTTGTCGGTGATGGGCCGGATGACGTGTGCGCCGACGTGGCGTTTGTTGTTGAATGCTTTGAGGCGGCCCCACACGCGGGCGTATTCGTTTTCGGTAAGTTTGGGCTTCGAGGACGTGGTGGTGAGGGCGTTGTCAAGGGACGTGGTGGCGTCGGAGTCGACCCATTGTTTTACTTCTACGGTGCCGGTGCCGTCATCGAGTTTGTAAGTTATGTTTGTGGTTTGCGAGGATATGTTACGGATTTGTCCGACGAATGTAACCTGTTGTGGAGTGCTTTAGTAAGGTGATGGCCAACAGGGACGTTGGAAGAGTTCACTTGTGTGATTTCCACGTCGTCAGTCTTGAACTCGGCATCTGGGTGCGGTTGTTGTGCGTCGAGCAGCTGCTTTATTGTGACGGGTCGTAGGGTGTCTTTGCCGTATGTTCCCTGAGTAGATGAGATCTGTTGGAAAGGAGTGAGAGATGGCAATGCTACCTTTCCAGCCGGACTGGGCTGACTCCCACCCTGCGATCCTCCCATAAAACCCCCACCACCTGCTCCTCCTTGTGCCCCATATGAGGTTGTAGAGTACTGGCCACCGGCATAACTATTGTAATCTGCACTCATCAGCTGGTGAACGTTGGACCCCATTGCAACTTTCGCTATGTGGCCTTACCCATATCTGTAGTGTTTTCAATGCGGGTTGGTGTTGATGTGGGGTAGATTAGATCAAACGAATGGTGATTCACAGTAGTTGCCGGACTGTAGGCACTAGATTACACTCGTGGTGCAGTGCAGGGTAGATATCAGTATGAGCTGCGTGGAATCTAGGGCACGCTGTCGTCGGGAATACTTCTTTCAAGTGTGTCAGCTATGGCGATGAGATGCCGACGCGTCCAAGTGAACGTGTATAGTGTTTTCGCGCGATTTAGCCTAATCGCACAGGGCTGAGATTATAAGGATTCAAGGCCAAAAACTCTAAATCTCAGTATCAACCCGTCTGAAACCACCCCGTTAGACAGCGGTATTTAATTGTAGTCTTTGGCACCGAGCGGCGAACATCTTCCACAATGCCTCACCGGGCGCCCTCCCCAGCGCTCTCAGAGAATGAGGTTGACATTTCGAGAGCCCTTTTCGACAATGGGAGTGTTTCAGGCTCCGAGGAGGAGGGCGCACAGCAACATCCAGATCGCAAAAAACGCATGCTTGCGTCGGAGGACATGCTGGACCTAGCAGCAAGTGGGTCTGAAGATGAAGGATTCATTGCAGCCGCACAGGCAGCATCGAACCGTAAGGCTTCGAACCTAAAAGGCAGAACGGTCAAGAAGGGTGGCGGCTTCCAGGCTATGGGCCTCAATGCCAACCTCCTCAAAGCTATAACCCGCAAAGGCTTCTCAGTACCTACACCCATACAACGGAAGACAATCCCTCTTGTGCTGGATGGCCAGGATGTCGTGGGAATGGCGCGGACAGGTTCCGGGAAAACTGCAGCTTTCGTCATACCAATGGTCGAGAAGCTCAAGGCACACAGTGCGAGAGTGGGGGCGCGAGCGTTGATTTTATCCCCGTCGCGGGAGCTAGCGCTGCAGACACTTAAGGTGGTGAAAGAGCTTGGGCGAGGAACGGATCTCAAGTGCGTGCTACTGGTTGGTGGCGACAGCCTGGAGGAACAATTTGGCTTCATGACTGGGAACCCGGATATTGTGATTGCTACGCCTGGACGGTTTCTACATCTCAAGGTTGAGATGGGGCTTGACTTGTCCTCGATACGCTACGTAGTATTCGACGAGGCCGATCGTCTCTTCGAGATGGGCTTTGCAGCTCAACTGACGGAGATTCTGCACGCGCTGCCACAACAAAGACAGACTCTTCTATTTTCGGCAACCTTACCCAAATCTCTCGTGGAGTTTGCTAGGGCTGGATTACAGGAGCCGAGCTTGGTCCGGTTGGATGCGGAGAGTAAGATCTCCCCAGACCTTGAGAATGCTTTTTTCACAGTGAAGAGTGCCGAGAAGGAGGGAGCACTGTTGCATATCCTTAACGATATCATCAAGATGCCTACCGGCCAGACCGAAGCTGCGACTCGTGTCAAAGAGGAGGGGAGCAAGAATAGCAAGAAGAGAAAGCGTAATGAGGTTGACGGGGTCAAGACACATGAATCACCGACTGCTCATTCAACTATTATTTTTACGGCTACAAAACACCACGTAGACTACATAGCATCTTTGTTGCGTCTTTCCGGATTTTCTGTGTCTCACGCATACGGATCGCTGGACCAAATGGCGCGGAAGATGCAGGTACAAGATTTTCGAACTGGTATGACGAACATACTTGTAGTGACAGATGTTGCTGCAAGAGGAATCGATATCCCGGTGCTAGCCAATGTGATCAACTATGACTTTCCTGCACAGCCAAAAATTTTTGTCCATCGTGTGGGGCGGACTGCAAGAGCTGGCCAAAGAGGTTGGAGCTACAGTCTTGTCAGGGAGTCAGACGCCCCTTATCTCCTGGATCTGCAGCTCTTCCTTGGTAAGAGATTGATCCTTGGCCGGGATGGTGGAGGTGGGATCAATTACGCCGAGGACGTTGTTGTGGGTAGTGTCGTGAGAGACCGACTTGAGCGGAGCTGCGAGTGGGTGACAAAACTTCTCGATGAAGACTCAGAGCTGGTGGCGCTACGATCGGTCGCAGGCAAAGGCGAGAAGCTGTATCTAAGGACCCGCAACTCAGCTTCGAGTGAGAGCGCCAAAAGATCGAAAGAGATCGTGACTTCGAAGAACTGGATGGCGTTACATCCATTGTTCAACAGCGAGTCAGATAACGCCGAAATTGAGAGGGAGAAGATGCTTGCACGCGTGAGCGGATTTCGACCACAAGAGACGGTGTTCGAGATCGGGAAACGAGGGGCAAATGGAGAAGCTGCGGATGTAATGAGAAGAAGAAGAGGGACCATCGAAGCTAGGAAGCGGAAGCAGCAAGATTCTCATGACGGTGACCCACCTGCAGATCCGGACGATAATGGTCTTGCTGCCAAGGGTGACATGCAATTATCAGGCAATGCCGCTTTTGACGGGCCCGATGCGGATATGGATTCTGCTTCAGAAGAGGAACTTGAGGTAACATTTACGCAATCAGCTGGACCCAAAGGGAAGCACAGCAAAGACTCGTGGAAAGATTCGGAACATTTCATGTCATACACACCTTCATCGATAAACCTTGCTGAGGATAGGGGCTATGGCGTGCATTCGGGATCGTACAACACGGCCTCGCAGAACTCGAACTTCGTTGAAGCCGCAAGAGGGGTGACAATGGATCTCAACAACGATGATGGTGCAAAGGCCTTCGCCGAGCCCAGTAAGCCGCGTGGTATGCGTTGGGATAAGAAGAATAAGAAGTACGTGGCCCGAGCCAACGACGAGGACGGCTCCAAAGGCGCAAAGATGATTCGTGGCGAAACTGGTCAGAAGATAGCGGCAAGTTTTCGAAGCGGGCGCTTTGACGCATGGAGGAAGTCGAACAAGGTGGATCGTCTGCCTCGTACAGGAGATGCTGAAATTGCGTCTAATGCTGCAAGTCGGGGCGTGGGCAAACGGTTCAAGCATAAGCTAGAAAAGGCGCCCAAGGATGCGGACAAGTACAGAGATGATTACTACAAGAGGAAGAAGCAGGTTGAGGCGGCGAAGGAGAAGAGAATTGGTAGATTCAAGGATGGCAAGGGGAAAAGCGAGTTGAGAGGTGTAGACGATGTGAGAAAGGAGCGGAGCTTGAAAGAAAAGCGGAAGGAGAAGAACGCCAGGCCCACCAAGAAGAGGAAGTTTTGAGAAACGTTAGAGATATCCCACCTGCAATTGGAGTGAATAGATAGGATAGGAAGAGAGAACGAGATTCCGAAATATCGAAACATCCATTACGATTTCCTTCTGAAAGGCCAACAAGGCTGAGGGCTAAGGAGGCATTAAGGGCATCTCGTAGACTCATGTTGATTTGGCGATCCAGGCATTTTCCCCGGATTTCGGTAAGATCGACTTGCCTCGGTTAGATAGACTGTTGATTACGATCATGTTGCCACCGACTCTTCCAGAAAGCCGAGCTACACGTGTCTCTTCCTCTCATATGCCGAGTACTCAAGACCGTCTTCACTCTCAGCCATTCGTATCTTCAGCGTAGACATAGAAACAGTCGGGCCTCGCACGCCTCCTCGACAGGGTGGGACACAGGAATATGGCTCCATCGAATCCGAAGACCCTGCCTATCATACCTCTTGCACATGGCTCGGTATTGCTTCCGGGCATCACACTTCGAGTGCCTGTAGCCAATAGACCCGACATACCTGCGCTACTCTCGTCAGTTTACACGCGGGCCACGACTCCGAAGCCAGACGCAACCGCTATCTCGATCGGTTGCGTGCCTCTGAACTCTCCCCTCCTTAGCCCGGATGGACAGAGGCTGCTGGACGATAAGAACGCAAATAGCTGGCGAGTGTCAGACAAGTCCGATATCAACCCAGGCAAGGCCGACCGAGGGGATCTGTTCGCATATGGCACTGTTGCGAAAATATCCGGTGTCCAAGGGCGCCGGCCGGGGGAACTGGCATTGATAGTCGAAGGGGTTAGGCGGTTCAAAATATACAACATCACCCAAGACAAGCCCTACTTTGAGGCAGAGGTGACTTATCATGACGAGGACGGTAAGTAGAAGGGTGCGTCCAAAGGAGGGCATTGCTGACTAGGATGGTCTATAGTGGCTGAGCCCATCGATGCAACTGTAGAGCGACTTTTCTCTCAGCTAAAGCAGCTATCACGGGAACTGCTTGCACTTGTCCGACTATCTTCATTACTTCCCCAATCCTCAGCAAATCTATCACCCTTGCTGGCGCGGCGGCTGGAACTGTTTATAGCTAGAAAGGACGTTCAAGAGGCGGGCGTATTGGCCGACTTCATGGCGAACGTGGTGGAGGCGTCTCATGAAGAAAAATTGCGCATATTGTCGGCAGTGAACGTCAAGGACAGGCTCGATCGGGTGGTTGAATTATTGTCGAGGCAAACCCAGGGTATTAAGAGCAGTGTCAAGATCACCACTATAACGAGCACGACCCTTCCACCTCAAAGCATTGATCCCAGCAACTACACCCAAGATCAAAGGGACGCTCTGATGCGGAGGGCAATGGGCAGTATCAGAAATCAGATGCCCCCTAACTTCTCCGGCAAAGGGAACAGTGACGGTGGAGAGGATGAACCCAATGAGATTGAGGAGCTCAAAAGGAAGATTGATGATGCTAAGCTAACCACGGAAGCGCAGAAGGTCGCCGATAGGGAACTCAAGAGATTAAAGAAGATGAACCCCGCACAAGCAGAATACGGTGTGTGCAGGACGTACTTGGAGAACCTGGCGGAAATACCTTGGACCAAGGTTACGGAGGACCAACTTGGTGCAGAGACACTGAAACGAGCCCGCAAGCAACTTGACGATGATCACTATGGCCTTGAGAAGATCAAAAAGCGGCTGCTTGAGTATCTCGCTGTGTTGAAGCTCAAACAGGCGGTCAATGATGACCTTGAGGCTCAAATAAACCGAGGATGCGAAGAGAGTACAAATTCGAAACAAGAAGACAGGGCAGCACAGAGTACGCTTGAGAAGGATCTAGACGCTGAGAATACAAGGATCCAGATCCTGAAGAGCAAGCGCATGGTGGACAAGTCTCCAATCCTACTCTTAGTAGGTCCGCCAGGAACAGGAAAGACGAGTCTGGCTAAATCTGTGGCCACTGCGCTTGGACGGAAATTCCACCGCATCTCTCTTGGCGGGGTACGTGATGAAGCCGAGATCAGAGGGCACAGACGGACATACGTTGCGGCCATGCCGGGCCTCATTGTCAACGGTCTGAAGAAGGTTGGAGTTGCAAACCCAGTGTTTTTACTCGACGAGATCGACAAAGTCGGCGGATCAAACTTCCACGGTGACCCTTCCGCAGCTATGTTAGAAGTCTTGGATCCAGAGCAGAATCACAGCTTTACCGATCACTACGTCAACATTCCTATTGATCTAAGCAAAGTCCTGTTCATTGCCACAGCAAATACTCTAGACACAATCCCGCCTCCTTTACTAGATAGGATGGAGACTATTTCACTGTCCGGATATACGACATTAGAGAAACGCCACATCGCCCATCAGCACCTCATTCCCAAACAGATCAAAACCAACGGCCTCGGCGACGGCCAGGTTGTGTTCAACGACGACGTAGTCGACACCATCATCACCTCCTACACCCGCGAATCCGGCGTCCGCAATCTCGAGCGCGAAATCGGATCCGTGTGCCGTTACAAAGCCGTCGAATACGCCGATGCCAAAGACGCCTCCAAACCCGAAACGTACAAGCCCCAAGTCTCCGTCAACGACCTGGAAGACATCCTCGGCATCGAGCGCTTCGACGAGGAAATCGCCGAGAAGAAATCCGTACCCGGCATCGTTACGGGTTTGGTTGCCTACTCCACCGGCGGCCAGGGAAGCATCCTCTTCATCGAGGTCGCCGATATGCCCGGCAAAGGTCGCGTGCAGCTGACGGGCAAATTAGGGGATGTGCTCAAGGAGTCGGTTGAGGTCGCTTTGACGTGGGTGAAGGCGCATTCGTATGAGCTCGGCCTCACGCACGATGCCAATGAGGATATCATGAAGAATCGGAGCGTGCATGTCCATTGTCCCTCCGGCGCGATACCCAAGGATGGGCCTTCAGCCGGGCTGGCTCACACCATTGCGCTCGTCTCGCTTTTCTCGGGGAAGGCGGTGCCGCCGCAGATAGCGATGACGGGGGAGATTAGTCTGCGGGGAAGGGTTATGCCGGTGGGTGGGATCAAGGAGAAGCTGATTGGGGCGTTGAGGGCGGGGGTCAAGACGGTGTTGTTGCCCGTGGGGAATCGGAAGGATGTTAAGGATTTGCCGCAGGAGGTTAAGGATGGGCTGGAGATTGTTCATGTTTGGTAGGTTTACTCTTTGCTTGCTTTGTGCTGTTGGTGGTTTGTAGGAGCTGCAGTACTGACGTTTGGGGGTTTTAGGCATATCTGGGAGGCTATGAGGCATGTCTGGCCGGATGCGCATTGGCCTGGTGAGCAGCATCTTGCGGGAATTGAGAGCAGATTGTAGATACTGTTGCTCGTACAGGGGGCGGTTATTTTCCGGGAGTCTTGGTATATCGCCTGTATGGTGCATGATAGTTTTGGGCATGTATTTGTACTCCTATGATACCGTGCGGATTCATAGCTACTAGCAAGTCCTTTCGTTCGCTCAATATGATACAAACCACCCATGCACCAAACATAAACTCCACGCCAAGGAATATCTACAGCATCCCAGCAGAACCCATGACATAGACTTATTGCCCCTTCGTCCCCAGTACCACCACCCCCCTTTCCTCCCCAAATTCACCTCACACCTCCCCCCTCTTCAACGGCACATCCACCCCCCTCTCCCCCTCCCCCTCCCCTTCCATCCCTACCTCCACCTCCCTCGGCGGACCATAATCCACCCACATCGGCCTCCACTTCTCTCTCCCCTCCAATAGCGCCCTCGCCTGCTCCCTCACAGTCTTCCCATCCACCCTCGGCCTGTTGCTCGCATCCGGGCCCAGACGCTCGCGCTCAGCGTCGTTGGCTTCGTTCGCTTTGTCGTAGACGGCTTTGTCCCATCTGTTGTGCCGGGAAAAGAGAAGGGTGGGTTAGTGTTGGTGAGGTCGGTAGGGTTGGTTGGGAGTAGGGGAACGGGATGGATGATGGGGAGATGAAGGGACGGGGAGAGGTGGAAGGGAGGAGGGGGAGGTGGAAGGCTGGGGAAAGAGGAAAAGAGGCATGAAGGAAGACTCACGCATCAAACTCCTCCGGCGGCTCCGGCCAAACAAACGCCTTCTCCATCTCCACCGTCATTTTCTTGATCGCCCGCGGCCTGAACCACCGCCGTTGCGCAGGCACCATCTTCCCCGGCCGGTCCTGCTGCACTCTCTGTTGCTGGATGTAGGAGCGCACGGCGAGGACGGGCAGGTTGTATGCGTGGTAGAGGTAGTCTTTTAGGTCCAGTTTGTTCAAGTGCAGCGGCACGAGGAAGGAGGCCATTGTGGGAGGCAGGTTGGGCGTCCGTAGGAGGGTGAGTCTGAAGTTGGGCCTGTGAGGGGGAAGTTTAGCTGGGGGAGTGGACGTGGGGAGGTGGTGCATGGGCGGGTAGAAGGGGGGGGAGGGGGAGGGGTACAGGAATACTTGTTTTTGGCCCTTGGGTGGGTGGAATGATTTTACGCGCAGAGGCCGTAAGGTCGCCATTGTGTGAAATGTAATGCAGCAATTGACGGGGATGCTCCCCTTCAAGCCTCCCGGTTGATTTTTGGGATGGAGATGAAAGCTGCCTGTGTTTGCACTTGTTTGCTCTTGTCAGCCCTACGGCAACAACAGTCTAGTGCTAGAGGCATTCACTGCGAAAATTAAAGCATGTTGATGATGCAGGGGTTTCATGATGGCTATCGATCTTGCATTGCTAGCTAGCAAGATGAGGTGATACATAAGCCAGGAGGACAAAATTCATATCAGTACAGTAAACCCTCGCTATAACAAACTTGGCAGTAACGAAATCCGGGTAATAACGAACTGAAATTGAATCCCCCAAGAAATTCCTATGTAAAATAACGAAATATTGGTTATTACGAATTTGTTAACATTTCGCCGAAGATTCTCCAGGGTTCGTTACTATCCAGGTTAGTCTGCGTGAGATCTGGCCATACAAATCTGTCTGAGAACAATGACTCAGCACTGAAATGGGTAAAACTTCTTAAAAAATATCCCCGTCAACCTTGGCAACTTATGATACTGAGGCCCGCCGCTGCTTACTAAGAAACTCCTAAACGAAACCCTGTTTATAACGAACTGCTTAAGCGGAATTTTCAATTCGTTATAGCCAGGGTTTACTGGTAACGTAGTCCACGGGGCAACGCCGCACCCCCCCCCCCCCCCAAGTGCGTATTCTGAAGGCCATTGAGGCCTATAATAACGCTCTTACAAATCCAGAAAGCAGCTAGAGACACAGGCTAGGAAGTCAAAACGGCTGCAGGATAAAGAGGAGAAGCAGACTGCGAAGACTGCAGTTGTCACAGCAAAAGCAGCCTCGGAGGTGCTGAAATGCATAGAATCCTACAGCTCTGTTATAGACTACAATGTAGAGCTTCAAAGTTCCTTATTTAGATCGAAATTTACAGCTCAATTGGTGAAATTCTGATTTTTTCCCCCCGGGGGGGGGGGTGTTGTGCGGCGTTGCCTATAGTGCGGCGTTGCCCCGTGGGATACGTTATCTACAAACAAATTGAAACTCGCTCTTGAACACTCTCATGAGATCCTTGGTCTTTTTGGTGAAACTCGCATCAGCTCCTTCAAAGTTAATAAGAAACACATGTACCACTCTGTATGATTTCTTCCCTGTTGACAGCTGGGCGTTCAAAGCATTCTGAAGTGCACATTCAACGGCTTTCCACTCCTCAACACAAGGGCCTCCAATGACTGCGCTCATTGCGTTAAGAGGGGTTTGAGCTGACATTTTTATGGGACGGCTGGGAAGGAGATCTGAATGAAGTAGAAGGATTAGGGTAAAGACTTTCTCTCGATGCAGAACTAAGCGAGAGCAGGCTCGCTACGTCGACCTTTTGAGCGGGCTTGCTTTAGGGACCACCACCCAACCCATCCAAATCGTTCTTGGGTACGGAATATCGACCGGCTCCACAAACGGTCGAAGTTTGCCAGTTGTATTGGCACTGACTCAACAACTTCCAGAACGAGCGAGTAAAGATACGCTCCCTGGGAAGTAGCTGACGCCAGCTATCAGAGAATTCGGTGGGAGGAAACAAGCCTTTCTCGATGTTACCGTCGGATTTAGAAACTGCCAATGGGCCAGCAAAGAAGCAAATCAGTCACCACGCTCGACAAACATATCCAAATCTACGACGCCGTCAGACTAGGATTTTCTAGTAGCACATGAAGCCTAATAGTAGCCTGGAACAATTTTGAGCCTCCCCGAAACGATAAATGCCTGTCGCACCGGTTTATGTAATGAAGTGACAGCCGTCAACACCGTCAAAACCTATCTTAGGCTGAGGCTGAGACTCGACGTCCACAGAAGATTCGGACAATGGAAGATGTTCAGGATGCGAGGTAGATAGAGTAAGAAGACTCTGATGAGGAACAATATCCCGACAAACGAGCATTCGTGACTACCTAACCTCATCGAATCCCTGAGAGCCTTGACTACTCAAACCATAACCATGTCATCTTCATCAACGTCGTCTTCTTTGTTGCCGTGTAGAGAACGAAGGTCGTGATTATCGTTAATGTCGTCTTCATCTCCGTCGTCGTCATCGTCATCATCATCCTCTTCTTGCATGAAAACATCGTCAAACATCTCCTCGTCATCCACCATCTTTCCCTTCCCCTTGTCTTCTGTCCGCACTTTGCCCGTTCCTTCGGCATTCACGTCTATCATGAAATCATCCCAGCCGGCTTCGGATCCCTGAATAGTAGCCGTGTCCGCCGTCTTGCTTCTTGCCGATTCGGTATTGCGATCTCTATTCGCCATGACATCACTCCAGACAGAGTCGGCGTCGTAAACACGTCTCCGATCCATTGTATCAGTGAAGCCATCATTGACGACAGTTGAGGTGTGATGGGTGCTGCCATCTGTCTGATTGCTGATGACTTCAAACTCACTCGATGCTGCACTGCTGCCAACACCGGTGTGCACTCTCGGTCCAGCGGTAGAGAATCCAGCGTGCGCAAGCGGAATCTGATCGTCAAAGACGCCTCCACTCTCATCGTCGTTGCCGCCGGCCCATAGGGTGAGATATTTCCACTCGGGGTCCTCTAGACAAACCAGGGTGTCGGTCAGCATGAGCTCGAGCGTATCGGCTCTCATCGATGCATCTGGCGATGCCAAAATTTGGCTGCAAATCAGACCGAGGTACTCATGAGCTTGGTTGAAGAACTTCTTGAGACTGAAAAAGTCATCGCTGAAGGTGGAATGCGGTATACTGGAGACTTCTACTTGGCTCAAATCGTCGCACAAGTCCGGATCGTAAGAGGTACGCGTCCAACCAGTAAAGAGTGAGTTTCTTGAGGGCCACTGCGTGGCAAGTGAGGAAGCGTTGGCGTTTTGATTTGGGGCGAGTGTGGCAGCTTCACGGTACGTTAGCACTGAACCATCTGAGCCTCTGGAGGACTCCGGACTGATGACGGAAACATTACCCTGTACACCGGTGGAAACGCCAAAGTTGTCCTCTCGCTCTGATGATACGTTCGGTAGTATGCGGCGAAGCTTGGAGTGAGCCATTGGTTGCTGAGTCCGAATCGGCAGAGAAACCTGGCCTTGTTTTAGAGACCCACCACCGAACCCATCCAAAAGTGGCCGAATGCTGGAACTGGAGCTCGAAGGCGGACTGGCGGCTTGAACTGCTTGAATTGCGATCACTTGTGGATGTTCTCGGTATATGCGATTGCACTCCTGAACCAGGGTATCTAGGTAATCCCTCTTGATCTCCTTTAAGAGTCCCTCAGCTTCGTACTGCTTCGCTATAGCGGGCCAATCCTTTTGGGGTACAGAATATCGACCGGCTCCACAAACGTTCGAAACTTGCCAGTCGTAATGGCACTGGCTCAACAACTTCCAGAACGAGCGGGTAAAGATACGCTCCCTAGGAATTAGCTGACGCCAGGTATTAGAGAATTTGGTAGTAGGAAACAAGTCTTTGCCTTCGATGTTACCGCCGGATTTAAAATCTGCCAATGGGCCCGACGAGAGGCTGCAGTCATTACAGAGGATCCAATAGATACGACCGCGGAGGAAGGCTTTCAAATTGGTCATCAGTCTGGAAAAATCTGGCCGGTCGGCTGTATGGCTGAGCTCCGGGACAGATAGCTTGCGAAACTCCGGTAGGTTGTTGAGCCAAGACATCCTCTCATCGGCAAGGGTCGTGAACTCGGCTGTGATGCGCTCCATGAATGCTTTGCTGGCGTATTCTACGCGAGTCTGATAGCTCTCAGGGAGGTCCTCCCTCTTTCTTCCGTGCACACTACGTCCAGCCGGTAAGGCTTTCGGCCCCCGGCAACGATAGAGGTTAGCCAACGCCTCTTCGCCGACAAGGATAGCAAAGGTGTCCCGACACAGCTCGGAGCACTCCAAACCGTCCGAAATTCTCAAACTGATCTCTGGTAGAACCTCAAGGAAATACGAATTTGGGCTGGCACGAAGCCATCGGACAATGTAATCGGTGAGAGCGCTACGCTTGATGCCGTAATGTTTGGCGACTGCAAAGGTGGTCCAAAGCTTCGGTGCTGAGTCGATCTGGGGATCAAGGCCTTCGACAGCAGCATGAAGAACACGCTCGATGGCTGATCGGTGTCGCACAGGGCTGTACTCCAAAGGAATTGGATTGTCTTTGGTAGCATTCTTTGGCTTCATGGTCGGGGAATGGGAAACATCGACTTGCTGCTCTCCAGTGACCTGTGTTTGATTGAGGTCAACTGATCCTGCGGACGGTATCGCTCGCTCAACGCCCATCAAAACCGTTCCTGAGCCGGTATTGTCGTCGACCTTTTGACCGCTGTCTTCGCGCATACGGAACGGAGCGGCGTACTCTTCTTGACCGCCAATAAGCATCCTCGAAACATTCCAGCGTTGCCCCGCCTGATACCATTTTCTCACCCCTTCAGGGCAGCACAACTCAGCCGTCAGGTACGCCGCGTAGTCGCCTTCGGTTGGGGGAGTTAGGTCAAGAACATACTTGATGGTGTCGGGTAATCGGCCGACAAGACCCCGACGATGCGTCACGCGATACTGCGCTGTAGGTCCAAAAGCCTCGTCGAAGAAAGAAGAATCGAGGATCATGAACTTCTTCTTTTGCATGCGCAACGGATTCGTATATCGCTCACAATACCGCTGGTACGAATAGTTGTCTTGCTCCGGCTGCTGGGCTGGAGGATCGATGAAGACGTAAGTATCGCCCTTTGGATCGTTGAGCATATGCATCTCAGTAGCTAGACGGAACGCCATGTCTTCGATCATGTCGGCAAGATGAGAATCCCGTTGGGGTTTGCTTGCAGCCGTTAAGTCCGTGGATGAGGCCCCTTCAGTGTTGTGAACAGCTTCAGTAAGTTCGCTGATTTCTTCCAAAGAGTTGTAGATAGCGGTGCGGCCGTCCTGCTCCTCTTTGATGTCGGTACTATGCTTCATGGCCATGGTCTGTCGCTCATAAGTCATGTACTCTGACTCTGACTCGGGCATCCAAGCATCACCCTCGCTTCGATTAGGGTTTACTATCATCAAAGAGGCGGCGATAGCAGTGGCTAGGTCCGCTTGCTCTGCGGCTGACGCAGTTGTACCATCCGGATGAAGGGCAAACATAGCGTTGCCCCCGATGCCTTCGGAGAGCCCCGCAGTCATGACTGTATGGCTCGAAGATGGTTGGAGGTATTCTCACGTAGATGGCAAGCTCACTTCCTGCCTTGATGTCCTATTAGAGTCTACTAGGCAAGTTGGCATTAAGTAGTGAGGGTACAGCCTACAGGAAAGTTTGTCTCTTCTCATGCCCCGCAGGAAAATGCACCGGAAGATTGTAGGAGTGAGATCTCTCTGCAGCTAGACCTTGTCAGTGCCGATAAGTTACATTGATGTTGGAAAACTTGCCAGTGCGGTCTTTGCGGATTGCTCTGATGCTTCCACCCTTTACAACGCCGTATATTTGACAGGTGTTGGGACGAGTTAAGAATGACCGGATGCTCTTCAATCTTTCGGTGAATCAAAACCGCGAGTGTTGACGATCTCTCCGTGAAGGATGGGAGGCGGGAAGGCTTGTGATGAAAAAGGCGTCTTCCTGGGATAATCTGGCCGCCCTCAAGCGCGAGACTCGTGGGCCTTTGCTATCAGAAGTAGTGGTGAGTTACAGAAGGCGCAGCAGGCTGTAAGTCAGCAGCCGATGGCAATCATCAACACATGAAAGTCGAGGAATTATTTGTTGCAATGGATGTGTAACAAGCTTGGAAACCCATAAGAAGAATCAGAAGAAAGTGAGGTATAGATAGTTCTGGTGAATCTGACGGGGATGCTCAACGTATGAGTCGTACGCCCCCGGTCAGGCTAGCTGCAGGAGGTAGCTGTGGGCCCAGACGAGAAGACGAACAGAACAAGCGAGGCAGGGCATGCAGAGAACGATGCGAGGTGCACAGGACGCTTAGAATCAATCCGTGAATCTTGGTGTGTCAAGGCAGTCTCCCAGAGCGGATTTTGAGACGGGTATTGCACATTAGGAAGCAGAGTGAACGGTGCAAGGCGTGAGGTGTGAGCATGGCGGCTGATGCCTGAAGCGTTAGCACTACCGTAAGCGTGGATGTGCTTGCAGGGACGGCGCAGCCGCAGGCATCTTATACGCCGACCAGCCCTGCCAGCTGAGCCTGAGGAGTCCGACTCGGCGGCAAGGCTGAGTCCCCTCACATGCAATTCGCCGAGGACAATGGTACTGCTGTACTGACCACTGTTTATGATTTGTATATATCAATCTATCCTAACGCGGTGGTTAGCTATGCCTCATCTCTGTACCTTGTGCTTCTGATGTTCGTACCATAATGGCTATACTTGGGCCTTTCGCCCATAACTGAGTATTATCCTCTGGACTATTACTACTCGCAGTTCCTGTCTCTGTCTGTTGCTGCAATGTGCCCTGTAAGATGCCACCTAGGGTGTGTACGTGTAAGACTGCAACTGAGTTATACTGGTGTTGGCTCGGGGCTACTAACGCAGAGAAGTAACCCTTCAGTATACGAAGGACGGGATCGCTCGATTTTGTTGATGCTTGTTTGTATATATCCTGCTGGAGGGAACCAAGGTTGATAATATATGTCGAAGAGATGATCAGAGATTTTCAGAAGATGACACTGCTTTCGGCTTCTTGATGGAAAGTTAATGAAGTGTTAAGCATTCTCATAAGCAACACATCATTAACATTCACAAATTCAGTCCAACTCCACGACGAAGACGGCATATTTACATCCGATAGGGCTGAAGTATTTTGAGGTCCAGAGCTGCTTTCTATTCTAGAACGAGATATCTTGCCGTTGACCACTTCTGCGGATTAAAGGTCATGTACCTAAACGTAGTGGAGATACCAGTGGTTAACGCCAGACTATATTGTTCAGTATATTGAGCTTCAATAGGTCAGTATTTGTTAAATACCAAGGCCAACCAAGTACAGCACTAGAAGTAGCAAGTCTCGGCCAAGAATAATTTAGTTACTACACATCCACGAGACTCTTAACAGCATTGCTGTGCAATAATACGAGCCATTCAGCCCCAAGAATTCTCTCGTGAGGAATGTTGTATTTCCTATTCTGTTGTTGAATTATCAAAAGCATTTCCCCGCCTTGGAATTTGACCCGCGCCTAGACAATCTTATCGTTATCGATAACATGGCGATCTAGCTCAAATTCCGATAGCTGGGGTCTGCGGTGGTGAGTCGTGTGCCATTATTTCCCATTTCCCCAGATTTCTCAACATAGGACAGTCACTCAACTCGCACTAAGAAGCGGTCCTCGTAACAAGGTGACACCACTCCTACCTATCCATCATCGATGCAAATATGTCCCTAGCCAACATCTTCAAGTAAGCCTGCTTCTACCCATTGCACTCGTTCCCTTGGTTCCCCGCACTCCATCCATTTGTTGTCGAGCATCTATTTCTGCCCTTACAATCGGTTTTTAATCTGACCACTCCCTCCGCAGTCGCCGCAATCTTCCCCTCATCGCAATCGTCAGCATGGGCGGCATGTACCTCGGCCTCAAGTCGCGCGCCATGATGCTCAAGCGGGAACAAACCGCACGGGAAGAACGGCGGGGTGGTTACGCCGTTTCGACGCATCGATCCGGTGAGTCCGATCTTGACAAAGAAATCTGGGAGAAGCCGAGCAACGGAGAGAGGGTCTGACGCTATTTGTACATAGGTGGAGGTGTTTGATTGAAAGGGTTATTGAAGGGAGGGGGGGCTTGGATGACATCACACGATTCGCGGGCATCATTGGGAGGAGCTCCTAGGTATACATACGGGCATATCCTTTCATCTGAACATATCTCGATAGCGATAATTTGCATACTGTGGTTCCAGAGGCACCTGATGCCACGGCGTTTGCCAATTGGGGGGAGTCGGTGAAGAAAATGTCTTAAAGCTAGCCATATCTATTCGAGAAGGTGTGCAGCAACCGGCAAATGTCTAGTATCAAAAGCAAACCGCCAATGCAGTAAAGGAGAAACTGGACGCTATTCAATGCTCACTAGGCCAACCTGCGAGCATGTGATATACCTCATTGACCAGTAAAGCCACCGACCTCTATGTTGAAGCTCTTCCGAATACAATGCCGCTAGGTTGCGAAGAGCCACCGGTTGGAAAAGAGCCGCCAACGCCGCGCTAAATCGAGGTCCCGTGCAAGACTTTCGAGTCTTCTTTTTCGTCTATCCAGTCATCTTCCGACCTAGCTTTCATCTTCCCTTCTTTTCTGCTCTTCTTGGAAGGCCGGCCGGCATTCGAGCCCCGACGATCATCTTGAGACGCTTTGGCATCCCCTTTTCTCCACTCCTTGACTTCGTTCAAAATCTCCCTAAAACCCTCTTCCAGCGTGTTCATCCTCGCTAACATTAGCCGCCCCATCATCCTTTGATCATCGTTTCCGCTCCCTGCAATCTGGCCAGCCCTCATTGCGCCGGTAGCAAATGCCATCTGGGTTTGGAAGCTCGAAGGTACAGCACTAACGAAGCCCCCTCCGATTGCTTTGTTGTCCCCAATATCTGATCCTAAATCCATGGCGAATGTCGAGTGGCGGGTATTGCGAGGGCGCGTATCCACCATAACCATCCCCGCCAGGTTAGGTGCTGACTGAAGGGTCCCCCGGGGCGGCATGATGGGTCGAGGCTGAGCGCCGCTTTTGAGGAAACGTCTTGGGGTACGTCTGCCACCCGCAGAGACTGGCGTCATGGTACCACTTGCCGTTCCGGCATTCTTAATGCTATTTCTAGCAATTACGAGGTTGCGCGGTGGCGAAGATGAAGATCCCCCAGCGACATCTACAGAAGGACTGTACAGTACTGTGTTTGATGACACATTTCTGACGTGTGGTCGACGAGGGGTTCGCTGCACAACCGTCGGTGTTGTGGACTGGTCTAGTGGTGATGCAAAGGCGGCATGATAGGATGACGACAGTGATTTTGCGCGAAAGGCAGTTTGGGCCTTTACCGTAGGCGTATGCTGAAAGTAATCCTTTCGGTCCTCCTTGTCCAATGTAGTATTCTCGTCTTCGTCATTAGTAGGCAGTTCATCGTCACCATCAGCATCTGTCTGCTGCGGTAGATCATCCCTGCCTAGAGTTGTATCGGTATCAACGCGTCTTTTTGTCGGTCGTGGTGTCATGTCAGTACCGGTGAAGTCCTCAGGATCCGAAGCAATAGATCTTGTGGCTTCGGTGAAATTTCGATTTGTTTCTATTTGTCGCCTCCTCGACAAATGAGATCTTCGGGATAGTGGCCTACGTGTCTCAAGCCTCTCCACGATCGAGCGATCTTGCTCCATAGGGGGACTCGCTTCGCCCTCGAGACCGAGATTCTGCATCCAGTGATCGACCACATTACTTGTCTTGCGGTGTTCCTGCCTCTTTTGAGTATTTCTGATGGTATTGTCTCGGAACGGACGACGAAACACCTCATCGAGCGCGCGATCTTTTTGATACGTTGCCACCGACGGCTCACGTAACCTATTAGTACTTGGACTGAAGAGTTTGACTCGAGCGCCTGGAGCTTCGAACACTTTCAAATGTCCTACTTCATCCGAGCGGCCACGTTGTTCGATGAGTTCCGTTGGCTCAAGGGGGCCCCCGCGCAAAAAGATGCGCTCGTAGAGGTATATCAGGAACAAGACCGGGAAATGCGTAACCTTGATCACAGTTCGATTGACCCGAACAAACTGACGAAATGGTAAGACGTATCGCAGAGGTGTGAGGACCCAGGCGATGATATTCGTTGGAGCAATGTAGGAGAAAAGGGCATCAGATTTGACCATAGAAATGGCGTTGACTGCGAATACGAACTGATGCTCTTCGTTTGCATTCTGGACGACGGCCATGAAACTATAAGACTCATAGTTAGTTATATAATGGACTGAAACCCGGAGTTGCCATTATGGAAAATATCTCGAAACTGCATGACAAAAGAATGAAGTGCTTGCCTGTTTGTGAGGACCGTTATGAGGATTGTAATGACGAGGAAGTGGGTGATGAAGAGAAAGAGGGTCAAGACGGCCCTTCCCAACGGATTGAATTTGTCCCAGTATGCCCAAGCCGCTGGTGAGAATCCCATCAGCATCTGGAACAGAGCATATGCCACACCACCAGTGTCGTAGTCATCGTCCCCAAACGATAGAGTGAAAGCGACGAAGAAGCCACTGCAGCTGATAAGGATAAGTACAAATACTGCGATGAGATCGACAGCCATCATCCTGAAAGCAATCAGAAGTTGAGAAAAGTAACGGTAGTGATCGAGGACAGAGAAGAGACGCGGGAATAGTAACACTGCATTTGCAGCGAGGACGTCGTAGGCCATGCCAGCAACATGGTGTTTCCGAGCATCTGGCATTAGAATCCCATACAGGCGCATCCCGTAATAGCACATCAACAGCAACAGAATCCCCAAATCGAACATATTCCAGAAGCTCATGATGTAGAGACTGAAACCTTGCTCGTTGAATCCGACGACCTCATCTAGCATGAAGCCGGCACTCCAGAACCAGAAGACTACTTCGAGGGTGCTAATGTGGAGAGACTGTTGGACGAGGACCGCCAAGTATAAGCCAAGTAGGACCGCCAGAGAGCACGTTGACAGAAACTGCCTGTACCGAGGCACCCGCAGCCTGGACAACTTGAACAGTGACGCATCGCGTGGATCATACAATGTCACTGATCTTCGCACAGTGATTATCGCGGGCTCACTGTGATCTCTTTGCTTCGCGGGCTGTAGTCTATCTGGAGATGCATGTATCGCGGCCACACTGGTGCCCATTGCACCGTAACCGCCTCTTTGAACGGGTTGATTCTTGGGAGGAAAGCGATGCAGATTGTCTGCAGAAGAATGAAAGACAATGCTCCCGGCCCAAATTGCTTCAAGCTGCTGTACCACCAACGGATGGGCCAGGAATCGCTTCGCCTGAGCACGTATAGCCACTTCTAGGGTAGAAACCCGAGCTGCGCGCGGCTGCGATCTAGCCATGGGTGACATCTCCCACTTCGTCTGTGGGGTGCCTTGACCACTGCTTGTGGGAGCCATCCCCTGCAGAGGAAAGAAATCGTAGGACAGCGCGTCAATCAACTCCCTTGTACTGAACTCTTTGAGGATCTTGATGGCAAGAAGCTCACAAATCATCGCTCGTGTCTTACTTGTGCCGGAATTCCCCGGGTTCATTTGTACCTCTTTCTTGAACTGCAAGCAATTCGCCATCAGGGCGTAAAGCGTAGCTCTGGATAGATGGGACGTAAGGATCTGCTGTTGTATCGGCTTGACGAGAAATTGCGAGACCTGGGGCGACCTTAGCTGGTCCCAGGAGAGCGTTGTCTCGCATCGTGGTACGACGAGCAAGCGTATAGTGTGAGTGAGATTGTAGACCGGTATAGCATCTGCGACTGAAATCAGCTGATAACCTTCGCGCTCAGTGTTTGAGCGGAGTTACCTAGATGTGCTGCCGAGAAAATGGGAAGTAAAGGGGTTCCCAAATCTCCATCTTCGTCCACCTCAGCCTCGTCATCGTCGGCGGACTCTTCAAAGACGTCCTGTTCATCAGCTGGTTCATCGTTGTCATAATCCGCAGCCGGTCGCCGATGGTCCTCTATCCCAGCATGTCTGGCACCCAGTAGCGGTGATGACGCGCCGCCAGCATATGGGGATGAGAAAGGCGAGCGTTCACCACGTTGAGGGAGGGCCCTTTTGGGCTTCAACAGGAACGAAAGCATACCACCTTTCCATCTCAGAGCGGCATCATCAGACGTGGGCACGGCGCGGCTCGATCTCGTCTTATCCTCGAAGCTTGAGGGGCTGTACGAGCGCGTTGGTGAAGAGCGCGTCGCACGAGCACGAAAGGGAAGGTACGAGTGCAATGACGGCGAAAGCGCGGGGGCCCTTCTTTCCAAGGTAAATCAGCGTTTTTAGCGTGTCTGGGTACGGTACGGTATGGGCATCACAAGACAGTGGTCCGAGCATGCTGTGGACCCACACTGGTGCAACCTAAAGATCATGGGGACCGTTGGAGAGATCCGCCAGTGCCGCCCTAAGATTGCGTTCGGTATTTACACCCGTCATCCGTCGCCTAAGCCTATCAACTCAAGGCGTGCCTCCTCCCTCTTCCCTCTTCACTTTTCACTTTTCACCGCCACATTAGTTTGATCAAACGACAGCGGCCCATAGCGTGCTGGTAACGGATGCTGATACCTCGCGGCAGTGGTGGGGACACTTTGCTCGTTTTGGGAGAGATGTACACCGCTTCGTTCGGAGACGGGACCTCGTACTCCTGCCCCGAGTCTTTGAAGCGCGACAAGTGAAATCTCCAGTCTTGGATCGCATTGTGCCTCACATGCCAAACTTGCTTTTTGCCGGTACCTTATCTCGCTTGATGCTTCAATCCGGCTGCTAAGCGCGTTCGGGGTTGAGTTCATGCACAAAAGCCTGGACCCATGCAAAAGCTTGATTAGGCGAATATCTTTCCGTGCAAATTTCGATGTTTGCTGCAAGTTCTATTGCTGAAATCCACTTGATGTGGCTCGATATCAGGTGACGCTTTCTGCTGGCCAGCGCTATATTTTGGAAGCGGTCATATGTCGCCCTGATATAAGAATCTGGCTGGACTGATCTCTATAGCAACCGCAGCTGTGAGGCAAGATGCCTGGCTCAGCAGCTCCTGAGAGCGAGCGGTCCTCAACACCACGGTCACCAACTGCATTCAACAGACGGAATGTCTTCCTGTCAATGCCAGATGGTCCGGCGTCTGCAGCTACTACGGGACTTCCAGATGGAGAGATTCCAAGTCCAAGACTGGCTCCCAAAACTACGAAAGGCCTGGGAATCAAAGCCCCATATTCCCCAGTGTCGGCGTCGATGAAGAATGGGAGAGACGAAAAGATGATATGTCTAGAACTGGAAGACGGCACGGTATACCAAGGGTACAGCTTTGGGGAAGACAAGAGTATTGGTGGAGAACTAGTTTTCCAGACAGGCATGGTGGGATATCCGGAGTCAGTGACAGATCCCTCATATAAGGGCCAGATCTTAGTGATCACGTTCCCACTCGTCGGTAACTACGGAGTTCCTTCAAGGCAAGCAATGGATGAGCTCCTCCCAGATCTTCCCGCACACTTCGAGGCCGTCGAGATCCACATCGCAGGGCTTGTCGTAGCATCATATTCTGGCGAGGATTTCTCACATCATCTAGCCGCCTCGTCTCTAGGGGCGTGGCTCAAGGAACAGGGAGTCCCCGCCATGTATGGTGTGGATACTCGTGCCTTGACGAAGAAGATCCGCGAGCAAGGTAGCATGCTAGGCAAGATGCTGTTGCAAACGGAGCCAGAATCCAACCGCTTCGCCAATGGACTCTCCGCTGCAAAGCACATCACTGGAGGAGGGTCAAGTGACGATTGGCGGGCAGATTATGAGCGAATTGATTGGGTCAACCCTAACACAACGAATTTGGTGGCGGATGGTTAGTTATGACTCTACCGGTTTGAAAAGTGGTTGGACTCTGACACATCGTCCCAGTCTCAACTCGGAAACCCCGTCTATATTCGCCACCTGTGCCCATTGCTCTAAAGCATCCATCTGGCCGAGCTGTGCGTGTAATCTGCGTTGATGTGGGTCTGAAGTACAACCAGCTGAGGTGTCTTGTGTCAAGAGGTGTAGAGGTGATGGTTGTTCCGTGGGATTATGACTTTCCGAAACTCGCTGGCAAGGATTACGACGGTCTATTCATTTCCAATGGTCCTGGTGATCCCGCCACGCTTTCAAAGACCATCGAACATATCTCCATCTCCATAAAAGAGGGCAGGACCCCAATCTTTGGCATTTGCTTGGGTCACCAGCTATTGGCACGTGCTGCAGGCGCCAGTACCATAAAAATGAAATTTGGTAACAGAGGCCACAATATTCCGTGCACAAATCTGCTATCTGGCAAATGCTATATAACTTCGCAAAACCATGGATATGCAGTCGATGCTATGAGTCTTCCAACGGGCTGGGAAGAACTTTTTGTTAACGCTAATGATGGTAGTAACGAAGGGATACGGCATGTCGGCCGTCCGTACTTTAGCGTTCAATTTCACCCTGAAAGTACACCGGGACCGCGAGACACTGAGTTCCTTTTTGACGTCTTCATCGATACCATTAAACACAGCATGCAATCCGTGGAAACTCTGCTGCAACCAGTTGTGTTTCCAGGGGGCATTGCTGATGAGAACGAGAGGCTTCACCCACGGGTGCATGTGAAGAAGGTTCTTGTGCTCGGCAGCGGAGGTCTAAGTATCGGACAAGCCGGCGAATTTGACTACTCCGGTAGTCAAGCCATCAAAGCACTGAAACAAGAAGGCATCTACACTATTCTGATCAACCCTAATATAGCTACTATCCAGACGTCCAAAGGTTTAGCCGACAAGGTTTACTTCTTGC
Source organism: Umbilicaria muhlenbergii (assembly GCA_000611775.1). Taxonomy (NCBI): domain Eukaryota; kingdom Fungi; phylum Ascomycota; class Lecanoromycetes; order Umbilicariales; family Umbilicariaceae; genus Umbilicaria; species Umbilicaria muhlenbergii. The sequence goes on from KK106982.1 coordinate 930,881, forward strand.
CTGTCGCAGCTGATTTTGTTCGGAAAGTTATCAAGCATGAACGACCAGATGCAATCTACGTAACTTTTGGTGGGCAAACTGCGCTGCAAGTCGGTATCCAGCTGAAGGACGAATTCGAAGCCCTTGGTGTAAAGGTTTTGGGCACACCTATTGAAACGATTATCACCACCGAAGATCGTGAGCTATTCGCCCGTAGCATGGAATCAATCGGCGAGAAGTGTGCCAAATCCGCCTCAGCTAGTTCAGTGGAGGAGGCTTTACGGGTCGTGAAAGACATCGGGTTTCCCGTCATCGTGCGGGCAGCGTATGCACTTGGAGGACTTGGGAGCGGATTCGCTGACAACGACGAGCAGTTGGTGGACCTGTGCAATAAGGCGTTCGCTGCAAGTCCGCAGGTTCTCATCGAAAGAAGCATGAAAGGATGGAAGGAAATCGAATACGAAGTTGTCCGAGACGCTCGGGACAACTGCATCACAGTTTGCAATATGGAGAACTTTGATCCTTTGGGCATACACACCGGCGACTCTATTGTGGTGGCCCCCTCGCAAACCTTGTCGGACGAGGACTACAACATGCTGCGAACAACAGCAGTGAACGTTATTCGGCACCTTGGTGTGGTCGGCGAGTGTAACATACAATATGCCCTCAATCCTTTCTCCAGAGAATATTGCATCATCGAAGTCAACGCTCGGCTTTCAAGATCATCTGCATTGGCTTCGAAAGCCACTGGATATCCCCTAGCATTCATCGCAGCCAAGCTAGGTTTGGGTATTCCACTGAACGAGATCTCGAACACAGTGACGAAGGTGACTTGTGCCTGCTTTGAGCCCTCTCTGGATTACGTTGTCGTGAAGATTCCCAGGTGGGATCTTAAGAAATTCACTAGAGTCTCGACGCAGCTCAACTCATCTATGAAGAGTGTTGGAGAAGTCATGAGCATTGGGAGGACTTTCGAGGAAGCCATTCAAAAAGCCATCCGGGCTATTGACTTCCACAACCTTGGATTCAACGAAACTAATGCCCTTATGTCCATTGACAACGAACTACAGACTCCCTCGGATCAACGATTGTTTGCCATTGCGAATGCAATGCACTCAGGGTACACAGTGGAGAAGATCTGGGAGATGACTAGGATTGACAAGTGGTTTTTAAGTAAGCTTAAAGGCCTCAGTGATTTCGGGAAGCATATGAGTACCTTCAACGCTGCAAACGTCCCTACTGGTTTGGTACGACAGGCCAAGCAACTAGGGTTCTCCGATCGGCAGCTGGCCAGATTCTGGAGCTCGAACGAACTAGCAGTCCGTCGACTGCGCGTCGAGGCGGGCATCACGCCTGTGGTCAAGCAAATTGATACCGTCGCGGCAGAATTTCCCGCATTTACGAACTACCTCTACATGACATACAATGGCACCGAGCATGACATAAATTTCAATGACCATGGTGTCATGGTGCTGGGATCCGGTGTATATCGTATCGGCTCTTCCGTGGAATTTGACTGGTGCTCCGTCAGAGCGATACGAACGCTCCGAGAGCAAGGCTTCAAGACGATCATGGTTAACTATAATCCAGAGACTGTGAGTACAGACTACGATGAGGCCGACAAGCTTTACTTTGAGAACATCAATCTCGAGACTGTCCTGGACATATATCAGCTGGAGGCCTCAAGCGGTGTGATCATCTCAATGGGTGGGCAAACCCCGAATAACATCGCTTTGCCCCTGCATCGCCTCAATGTGAAAGTTCTTGGAACGTCGCCTGAGATGATTGATACAGCTGAGAACCGTTACAAGTTCTCTCGCATGCTAGATCGTATTTTTGTTGATCAGCCGGCGTGGAAGGAACTGACAAGCATTGAGGAAGCGACCGAGTTCTGTGAGAAAGTAGGCTATCCTGTGCTAGTTCGGCCCTCTTACGTGCTGTCTGGCGCGGCCATGAATACAGTTTATTCGAGGGATGACCTAGCGAGCTATTTGGACCAGGCAGCTGAGGTATCGAGGGACCATCCAGTCGTGATTACTAAGTACATTGAGAACGCAAAAGAGATTGAAATGGATGCAGTTGCCCGGGATGGTACCATGGTGGGCCATTTCATCTCTGAGCATGTCGAGAATGCTGGCGTACACTCTGGCGACGCAACGCTCATCCTACCTCCACAGGATCTTGATCCTGAGACAGTCCGAAGGATCGAGGACGCAACCAGGAAAATCGGTAATGCACTGAACGTCACAGGTCCCTTCAACATTCAGTTCATTGCGAAAGACAATGACATCAAAGTCATAGAATGCAATGTCCGCGCATCAAGGTCTTTCCCCTTCGTGTCGAAAGTCATGGGAGTCGACCTCATTGAGATGGCTACCAAAGCAATGATTGGCGTCCCTCTTGTCGAGTATCCGCCAATCAACATACCCAAGGACTATGTTGGAGTAAAAGTGCCTCAGTTTTCATTTTCCCGACTCTCAGGTGCGGATCCAGTCCTGGGTGTAGAGATGGCCTCAACAGGTGAAGTTGCTTGTTTTGGCCGAGACAAATACGAGGCTTACATCAAGGCCCTAATATCTACGGGCTTCCGTCTACCCAATCGAAATATCCTCCTATCGATTGGCTCATTCAAGGACAAGATGGAAATGCTTCCTTCCATCGGTAAACTGTACAAAATGGGGTACAGTCTGTTTGCCACCGCTGGTACAGCCGACTACCTCCAGGAACATGCAATTCCTGTCAAATACCTTGAGACGCTTGCAAACGAAGAGCAGAACCAGAAGTCTGAATACTCATTGACACAGCACCTGGCAAACAACCTCATTGACCTGTATATCAATTTGCCCTCCAGCAACCGCTTCCGGCGACCAGCGAACTACATGAGCAGTGGTTACAGAACCCGAAGGATGGCGGTTGATTACCAGACTCCTCTCGTAACGAATGTCAAGAATGCAAAGATCCTCATCGAAGCGATTGCAAGGCACTATGACCTTGAGATACAGGGCATCGATTCCCAGACCAGTCACCGCACGATCGTATTACCAGGTCTGATCAATATCGGTGCTTTTGTACCTGGAGTTGCTGTCAATGGAAGCCATGACTTTAAGAGGGTTACAAAAGCCTCGATCACCTCAGGCTTTAGCATGATAAGAATCATGCCGCTTGGGCTAGAAGGATCAATAACAGATGCACGGGCTCTCAAAGTAGCTCAGCACAATGCTCGGCAAAACGCATACTGTGACTTCAACTTCTCTGTTGCAGCGACTTCCAGCAATGCAGAGCAGGTCAGTCAAGTCGTTTGTGAGGTTGGCTCATTGTTCATCCCCTTCAACCATCTGTGTGGTAATGTCAGCAAAGTCGCCGCGATCACAGCACATTTCTCAGCATGGCCAGCTTCTAAACCAATGATTACGGATGCCAAAACCACTGATCTCGCCTCGGTTCTCCTTTTGGCAAGCCTCCACAATCGCAAACTGCACGTAACGAGTGTGACTACGAAGGACGATATCGAGCTCATCGCTTTGAGTAAACAAAAAGGCTTGCAGGTCACATGTGATGTGTCCGTGTACTCACTCTTCTTATCACAAGAGGACTATCCTCAGTGTTCCTTCTTACCCGCCGTAAACGATCAACATTCGCTATGGGAGCACATGAGCACGATCGATACCTTCTCCATCGGAAGCCTTCCGTACCAAGTAACCTTTGAATTGAAGGAGGCAGCAACACCGGCTGTAGGCATCGCCGATACCCTTCCTCTACTCCTCACCGCGGTCTCCGAGGGTCGACTCACCGTGGAAGACATTATCTCAAGGCTTCATGACAAGCCGAAGGAAATCTTCGAGCTTCATGAGCAGATTGGCACGTCTGTGGAAGTTGAAATTGATCGACCTTATGTCGTGCAAGCCACCCCGTTGTGGTCCCCTTTTGTTGGCAGAACAATGAAGGGTTCTGTTCAGAGGGTCATCTTCCAAGACAAGACTGTTTGTCTCGATGGCGAGTCTAGGGTGGATCTAGCCCATGGTAAAGACATGTCAAGCCATGCCCTATTGCCACAATCGCCGGTCTTGAAGGCGGCAGCTTTACCAACATCACCAACCTCCTATCCTCGGCCAGACAGCTTTCCCGACCGGCGTCAATCGGTACTTTCTACCCGACCGTTTAGTCGTCTTAAGCAGCTTGACGGTCACGTACCACAGTCACCAATCGGTTCCACATCTGCCGTTGCCGACGACTTTGGGCCTATGCTCTACCAGCCCATGCCATCAGCGTCGCCATCCCTCCTCGAATTGCTAGCTCGATCGTCTTTCAAACAAAGACATGTCCTGTCCGTGAACCAGTTCAACCGCCAGGACCTCCACCTTCTCTTCACCGTCGCCCAAGAAATGCGCCTCGGCGTCCAACGACATGGTATCCTCGACATCCTCAAAGGCCGCCTCCTCTGCACCATGTTCTACGAGCCCTCGACTCGCACCTCCGCCTCCTTCGACGCCGCCATGCAACGTCTCGGCGGCCGCACCATCGCCATCTCCCCCTCCCACTCTAGCACGCAAAAAGGCGAGACCCTCCAAGACACCATCCGCACCCTCGGCTGCTACGGCGACGCCATCGTGCTCCGCCACCCGGCCGAATCCAGCGCCGCCACCGCCGCCAAGTTCTCCCCCGTCCCCATCATCAACGGCGGCAACGGCAGCGTCGAACACCCCACCCAGGCCTTCCTCGACCTCTTCACCATCCGCGAGGAATTGGGCACCGTCACCGGTCTCACCATCACTTTCACCGGCGATCTCCGCTACGGCCGCACCGTCCACTCCCTCGTCAAACTGCTCCAACACTACGACGTGCACATCCAACTCGCCTCCCCCGCCGCTCTCGCCCTGCCCGACGACGTGCGCCAGCAGCTCATCAGCTCCGGGCAATTGATCGCCGAAGCGAACGAGTTGAGCAGGGAGATAGTGGCCAGGAGTGATGTGTTGTATTGCACGCGGGTGCAGAAGGAGCGGTTTGAAGATCTGGAGCAGTACGAGCGGTTGAAGGATGCGTTCGTGGTGGATAATGCGGTGTTGAAACATGCGAAGGCGCAGATGGTGGTGATGCATCCGTTGCCGAGGAACGCGGAGGTGGGGGAGGAGGTCGATTTTGATCAGAGGGCTGCGTATTTCAGACAGGTGGGTTGGTCTGAGATTCCGGTGGTGAAGATTGTGAGAGTGTGACTGCTAACTGACGGGTGGATTAGATGCGTTACGGGCTTTATTGCCGGATGGCGCTGTTGGCGTTGGTGATGGCTCCGTGATGGATGATTGAAAGTAGAAGGGCTGGGTTGGGTGCATGGCGTTGGGGTTTAGGAAAAAGTTATATATGTGTTTTGCCTGGGTGGTGGAAATGCCACCGAATAAGGATGGTGGGGACGGTTGAGGCCGGGTGGATATAGACAAAAGGTTGGACAGCAATGGAGGAAAGGGTCAACGTTTCTTGTGGACGCTGCTGGTATCTTGGTATGAGATTGAATAGATCGTGTGCGTCTTCGTTAGTCGGTCAGCTACTTAGCTAAGAAATCAACGCATATTGAGAAGAAGCGTGTGAAATAGTTGGATGTCGTTGACTGCTTCAGCAATACTCAGCATGGATTAACTCATCTTCACGGCTAGCACTCTCGCACGCGGCAAGGAGGCCGAGACAAGAGCCCCCTAGAAAAAAAACCGTTCCTCAGGCTTCGACGGCCATACTTATTATCAGCTACCTAGCCAGGACATGTAACATTCCAGCAAAACCCACATAGACCCAAGCACCGTCAGCCAATCCCGTCCCAGGTCCCTACCGACCCTTTTCCGGTCCCAGCCCAGCCTTCCTTCCAATCGTGTCATAAGAATCATATCATACAGTCGTAAAAGATGTTCATACCCCATACCCCGTACCTCATTACCCTCATTCAAACCCACTCCAATACCCCACCTATCGCATTACCAACACACAAACTCATCTGGCATAAGGTTTATTCATCGCCGCAATCTCCCTCGCAATAGTCGCCCACTCCAACTGTCTCCGGAGCGGCTTCCCGCGCTTCAACTGCTGCGTCTCCTCCCACTTGAGAAGCTCGTACGCGAAGCGGAGGTGCGGTTGGATGATGACGTTCAGACGACGGGCGCGGACGAAACAACTGGATTTGCGGAAGCGGGTGAGTAAGAAGAGTGTACTCTGCTGACGAGGAGAGTGCAGAGGGGGAAGTGAACATAAACTTACTAAGCTTCTGGAAAAGACAAGCCCATTGAACTCATGACTTCGGCGATACAGATGGTGGCCGACCTCGAAACGCCCACTCGACAGTGAACCAACGTGGCTGTACCGTCTGATCTGCCCTTCTCTGTGCCATGTGTTAGCTCGTTATCAACTCCTCGTACTACACTATTGCGGCCATCCCATACCGATAAAGTCCAAACATCTCTCAAACTCGTCCGTGAGAGGATCAACGCCATTATCCTGCACCCGATCGACGGAAAAAATATTCTCCCTGCCCCAGCTACTCAGGTCTCGTTCGGTCCAGCCGACGGGCTCGCCGACGCTGAGAACGCGCCTGATACCCATGGCCTTCAGCAGCTCCGGATTGTTGGCGTGCCCCAGATTCCCGAGGTACATATATGGAAGTATGCGGCTTGGCAAGCTCCCATCTATGCGCGAGAGCCAGGCAGGTGCTTCTCGCTCAATCTTTGACACATCCTTCGGTCGTCGGGGCGACTGGCGCAGAATGCGAGGTTGAATGGCTGTGAGTAATGCCACGTCGGAGGGATACGAAAAGAAGTTGCGCTTCTTCTCGCAATGAAGGCGAAGCCAGGCATCGTGTGCAGGTGCGCACTCGGCATACATGAAGTACGCCAAACCCAGTAGTGTACTCTCGGTGTAGCCATCTGTACAGTGTATGAGAATTTTGCGCGGTCGTTGGGACAGTGTGGTCATGGGGATGTCGCCGTCACTGTCAGATTCTTCCTCGACAGAATCAGACGAGTTTCCCGGGTTTGCAAGTCTATACATCCACTGACACATCTCCATAAGGCCATCAACTTCCGCATGTGACCACGTCGGTGGCATAATGCTGCCTGACGAGGGGAACTCGATGTGCTGTAGAGCAGAGTCACTCAGTTCTGCAATACGCCTCAGCGCATCAGAATGGGGAAGTTGGGCAAGGTCGCTCGCCTCAATGAGAACATCGAAATCATATTTCTCCTCTTTGCGAATCGAAGAGCGGCAGAGAACCGAATCCGGTGTGGGTCCCATCCAGACATTGTTGGCAATCTCCGAAGCCTTGGACATAGTGCACATTTCTTGTCGCTCTCTCTGGACTGGGAGGCGTTAGGTCGTGAGCTCTTAACCACATACTGTAGATGATAAACACTCACAGAAATCGATCACTTGTGCTGTCACTTGTCCTTGGGAATCTACGGCTACAAGCTCAGGATAGTGCTGCTCGAACTCGCTGAACGGGCCTGGAATGAGAACGTCAATCCTGGAGATCCAAAGGAGCTTGGAGCAGACGCCAAGGCCTTTGGAACAGACATTCACTCACTTGAAATAACAAAGGTCCCAAAGGTAGGCATAGCTTGTCCGCTCAGATCAGCCTTTAAACCCCATGATTTCCGAGCTTCCGCGACTCTCTTGGCTAAACGTTGCACATCTTCCATAGTCGACGCTTCCTCACCATATATCACAATGTCCGAGACCATTGCCATTTTTGCGACTTGTATCTGGAAGTTCCGTACAGAGAAACCATCCTTTGGATCCACGTCCAGAAATGCGCAACTTTGTGAATTACCAGGAGATAATAGCTCTTCTGGAGCGATAGCTCCTTTTAACCTCGATCGATTGAGATCACCATCAACCTTTATGATCGTGATGCCTCGTATGCATTTGGGCGTCTTCCGTAGTACCTTTCGTCGTGCAATGAAAAAAGCTAATTGAAGCTGGTTGTCGGGATGGAGACCATGTAGCCAGGGAAAGACCTGCTTGGGTTCAGGCAGTGGCTGAGCAGCTATGTGTTCGAGCGCAGCTGCCAGAGTAGAAGCGTCTATTGAGTAGACCGGAGGGCTGTCAAAGACCTTTGAGTAATTTTCGGCGGGGTGAAGTATGGAGAATGTTTGAATATTGAGATATTTCGAGGGTGGCGACGCAGGTGGAGTAGCTGGTGTTCTAATCTGCGCGGCTGGTGAAGGCCCCGGAGAGCAGAAAGGAAGGTGTTTGTTTGGCAGCGGTATGGAGTTGAGCTTGGCGGTATCTAGACTTAGTGCGGGCGTATGGGGCGGGGAGGTTGTAGATTGTTGGACCACTAACGTGGCCATGGTAGAGGTTACTCGCGAAGAGTGGTTACGAGCCTCTTGGAAGTACGTGGCTCTTGTAAAAGCCTGGTCTGAAAACAGAACGAGCTCCCTGTTTCGGAACAAGTAGTTTGGCCAGATGGCTATAAAGAACGACGTGGGGTTGCGAGCATAGCAACTTTAAACACATGCCCGAGAGGAGTTGCAGCCAAAGTTTCTGTAGATATCCGGGGGCGAAAGGAACATTGACGTTATCAGATTTGCGAGGACGATGCGGTGCATTCGGGAAAGATAGATGACAAGCCCAAACAAGGCGGCCGAAGGCCTTGAGTCGAGGTCGAGCTGCAACTTAATCAACAGCAATGCGGGATGAATGCTCCATTAGGATCGTACCTGCAGTTGATTACGGATGCAGAAACACAGCGGTGTTCGTTAACACGGCTCAATGCATATAGCGAAAGATAGCTCCGACCCTCCGTAGTGAGCTCAGATCGCCATCGGATTATCCTTCATTAAGCACGCTACCGAAGAGACACGATGAAGCGAAAATGGACCCGAGAGCTATGGCAGAAGGCAGAAGGAAGAAGGAAGAAGGCAAGAGATGGGAGACTCGTTCACATTTCACACAAATTGATGCGGGGGGGGAGAGGTTGGAGGTGGGTTGTGTTGTGGGTAGGTATCATGCCGGCCGATAGAGAACAAAGCACGCTAAGGCAGCCATGCACCCCGGCGCGCCCAGCAAAGCCTTGGCCGCCCGGGGCCTCGACACGCCTACTAGTGCGGAGGATGCAGCCACTCACTGCCAGACACTGCCTGTGAGCCTGTCTAGCCCTTTCGCGTCACCTTGACCCCTTGTGCCCGCTGCACTCGTCCCCGACCCCCAAAGATTCAACGCTTCACGCTTCACGCTTCACGATTCACGATTCACGATTCACGATTCACGATTCACGCTTCACGCTTCACGCTTCACGCTTCACGCTTCAGTCTCTACCACTACACTGCGCCCGTGAGGTCAGAGATCGTATATCAGATATCGGACATGAGACATCAGACATCAGACATCAGACATCCGACAGGCTTTGGTGCGACCGTGCGATGTGACGTGAATGGCATGGAATGATGCCGTAACGTAGGCCCTGTCTGATGTGCAAACAAACAATGCTAAGGGGAGGGGGATACTGCCTACTCTTACCCCGTACTGCAGTCCATTTCGGCTTGACGAAGACGGGTTATTTGCGAATGTAGGAATACGTCGTATGAGATGCATGCCGCCAGGACCGGGGTGCGAGCAACTGTGATCCGGTGTGTCTGGCTTCGCCGATCACTTGCGCTTGGATGAAGCGAGGCCGTTCATCGTCGATCCGTCGCGAATCCTACTTTTCATACCAACGGGCACGTCGTGCGTCGAAACTGGAGCCAGTATTTATACCCGCTGCTACCGTTGAAACTGCATGCCTGCAAACTTGTGGAGATGCATGGGATATTATTGCTTATCGCAACGGATCAAGGCCCCGAGCCGTTGTTTTCAACTCTTCGGCGAGCCGGTCAAGGTAGAATCTGCCCACATCGGGCGGCAGTCCCTCGAACGCTTTGGCTATCCTCTCGACGTCCTTCCTCCCCTTCTCATACGCCTGCAAATCTCGATTGCCATAAATATCTCTTCCGGCCGCGTAACCGGATTCAAGGTTCCTGAAGAAGACATTGACTGCGATACTGACGTCTTCCCGCGGAGAAGCGGTGTGCAGCCACAAAGACGGGACAAATAACACATCTCCTGGCTCAAGGTCGGCCTCTTGAGGGTGGGTATGGGCCAGAGAGGATGGCATAACATTATTCACCTCGAAGACGTTGATCCTAGAGCTCGAGGAACCCGGGGGAAAGTCAAGGTACTCGACATCGCGTGGCGGATAAAGGATCAGTCTCTTGGTGCCGCGTATCTGACAGAGAACGTTGGCCATAACCTAGAAAGGAACGTCAATTCCGACCACGGGCCACTTCGGCAGTCTGATAGCTTACATCGTAGTGCAGCCACATTGTTACAGGTCCTGAAATTCTGAGTGGTGAGCTGTGGGCGTTTCGCGCTACCTTCTCTAGCTGAGGTGGTAAGCAAAAGTCTGAGGACAAATTGGGGAAATCAACAGATATGTTTGCCGGCGTCTCTACTGGCTTGTTCGCTGCTAGAGATCGTAAATACTGTTTTGAGCCTCTGCTAAGCTCTTCGACAAAATCACCAAATGATTTAGTGACGTATTTGAAGTTCTTTGTAACGAAATTCATGTGAGTCTCTGCAGCCTCATGCACCACTACCTACAAAAATTGCCTCAGTCTTAAAATAATTGGAATGACAGGAGACAGCATACTTACCCAGCGGTCCTCACCCACTTTCGCCTTCAAGTAGTCAAGCGTCCATGCCTGTGTACATGTTCCTATATCCAGACCCTCGATAATGACAGGTTGTGACTTGTTCAGCACTTTTTCAAAGTCCTTCTTGACCTCAACGCGGATCCGCGGGACGGCTGATGGATTGACTTCCTGGTAAGCTGGACCTTTATTCTGGTGCACATATCTCTCCTCGTCTTTGTAGGTGATGTTGCGGGCCGAAATTTCCAATGGCCGCCATGTCTGACTGGGACTGTCGTCATCGCAGTTCAGAGTCCAGATTCCCTCATTCCAATAAGTACCAAAAGAGAAACAAACTGCGCCGCCTCCTACAACAGCAACATTATCCAAGTCCGAGTACGCTGAGTGACCAGCAAATAGAAATCTAGGTCCCTCAACTGCGTAATCCACCTTGAATGGCCGCCACCGCAAGGGACCTGCGTCGTCGCTTTGTGTTTGACACATGATTAGACCAAGTATCTCGTATTCTCGCGGTAGCAACACCCCAGCACAGAACCCTCCAACTAGCAAGAGACCAATGGACGTCCAGCAAAAGTATGCACCGAATCTACATACTACTCTCGCTGCACCTTGCGGATCACCAGCGTCAACACTTTGAAGATGTAGCCTGATGGTAGCCTGCGTTGTTTTGTCGTCAACGAACCAATGCCATATCTCGGCGGTAACTGCACCATTTTCAGCCATACCGCCGAGTAGTATCCCCTCTCTAGCACCAGTGGAAGTTATAGCTGCGCTGAACCTTGGCCGTAGTAATGAGTCTGAAGATGGCTTGACTTTCAACCAGCCAGTGGATATCTGCCATAGCAGCCAAAGATTCATGGTGACTCCACCGCTTGTCTTGCCCCCGTAGACGAGGACCCCCCGGGTAGAGCCGCTGAGTTCCAGACTTGTGGCGGAGTGCCTGTATAGTGGTAACGGGAGGTCTTCAACCCTCTCCCACAGGCTATCGCGTACGATCCAGCAGTCCGAAAGGGCATGATCAGGCGAAACCCTTCCGCCTACTAGTAGGCTTGTCGTTTCATCAACGCTTGTCACTGTGTGACACATTCGCGCTCCGATGACGGAAGGCGGCAATGGAAGATCGCCTGAAATATACGAGTGTCCACCACGGTAATATACATTGGTTGAGTTGAGTCGGGTTTGTGTACCGAGACCACCGTGATGATGTAGTATTCCCGGATACGCAGGGTAGAGCGCGCCAAAACGCTTCTTCGCTTGTTGCTCTGATGAATTGTTATGTGTCAAAGTCAAGGTGGCCGAGAAGTCTCTTGTGGGATCAATGTAAAGCCTGCAAAGGACTGAGGCAGGAGGCGTAACATAACAACTTTCGACCGTGGTTTTCGATTGATTTGGTGCAGTCGCTGCCACAAGGAGGAAGTAATGAGAGGCGAACAAAGCGAACTCCTCCCATTCGTCGAATGGTTCCACTGCATTCAGAGCTAGCCTCTGCTCCATATTTAAGAAGCTATCATCACTCCACAGGTCCCATAAACTCCGGACGACTACCGAAATCCATTGCCTGTTCAGAAAGCGGCTTTGTTGATCCTGTAGCTGGGGATAATGAAGAATGGACCTCAGCGGTGTCCGCAGCTTGTGAAAATGCTTCATCATCGTATCAGCAAACGGGTGGTCTACACCTTCCGGCAAGTATTGCTCAAGGAGGCAGAATCGCACTGCAGCTCGTTAGCCAGAAGTATACGGTGTCAATAAGTCTTCGCTGTAAACGGACCAGTCCCCAAGCACGCTGCCCATGATATGAGAGCGTCTGCAGCTTGCACATCCATGTAGGTCACTGAGACTTCGGCAATACACAAGACTAGGCTATTTGCTAGATCGAACTCATGTCGCAGCGCCTCATCAAGCTTGCCTGTATCGTTCAAATCGCAACCTATGGCTACATAACTATCACTTCGAAGGCGTATTGCGACATCCGTGGTAAGCATTTCGATATGGCCTAGCACATCATGAAGCTCTGGTGTATTGTAGATCATTTCGCACTTCTTATCAATTAGTTGCCGATAGTCCACATCGACAAATTGAGTATGCTCGTATATCTTGGGGGCCTTCGCAAGCCACTGAAAGGGTAGGGGATCACTATCCGCTGGTCAACGCTGTGTCACGTACTGTACACAAGGGACCGAATATTCTTACTCACTACCCGCAACCAAGATTGATGATAATTTTCTGCTTTTCAGCACGCTCTTCGAGAAATCGTCGTATCACATGCTCGATAGCATACATCCTCAACCAATACCCGCGATTGATAAGAGGCGAGCGTCTCTGTGGTTTCTTGACAAAGTATCGGAAGAAGTGAGGTTCTGGGTGGTACAATCGTTCGACACTTCGTTTAGAGACGATGCTACTGTTATTTGTCTGGAGGAAAGTATCAGGAACCCATGGTCTCCAGAACATATTGCTACTACTCACACCCATAATGGAGTCATCCTGCTGTCTCTTCCTAGATGCCGCAGGCTTCCTTAGCTGCGCCATTGTTAAGTATAATAGGAGGCCTTCGGGCCTCTATTGACTGATACTGAAACAAGGTTGGTCGCAGATGAGATTAAGTCTTGATAAGTGGAGTCAAGCCAAGTAACTTGCCTGGTAATGACTTCTGGTATTCACGATTCCATGTTCTTCAAAGCTCTCTGCTCGTCGGGACTCTGACGCCGTACGAGGTAAGCTCGTACGAGAGTCGCCAGTGCAGGAAGTGCCAATTCGATGGTGTGCTTGGAACTAAATTTAAGGTTAAAGCGCCACATGGGCCGAGCTTCTACCGAGGCGTGCGAGGCTCTAGCGCCGCTAGACGTAGCTTTAGTTTGTCAAGCTCAAAACACCGGCGTGACATATCGGTAACACATCTGGATGACGTAGTCACGTTGCGCTTCTCGACAATAGCTGGCGATGCTGGAATCTGTTAAAGCGTGGTCGCGAACATGATCGGTCTGCGTGGTATCGAGCACCGCCGGTGACCTCGGTGGGAGTAGCAAGCATCCCATACAAGAAGCCACCAACGGGCAACAAGGCTGGAAGCACACATGGAGAAGGTCGAGCATTCGACAAGAACATACGCGGTGAGCAAAATGGCCATGAACTTTGTGACCTTCAACCAGGACTATAGCCATCTCGCTGTTGGTATGTAACCTCGGCTCTTGTTGCTGGCGCGCGACAGCGTGCTAAAGGCACACCAAAAGGGACTTCAAGGGGCTTCCGAATATACACCACGGAACCCTTCTCAAAATGCTTCGAGACCAAGGATGGTGATATATCGATTTTAGAGATGCTGTTCTCGACGTCTCTGGTTGCTCTCATACTCTCTCCCCGGAGACTGCAAATCACAAACACCAAAGTACGTCCTTTCTGCTTCCTCCATGGGCTGATGCGTACGGTGCTACCACAATGATTGTCCTCCTCTATGGATATGGAACTGTTTTGACATGAGTGCTGATTAGAGACAATCTACAATATGCGAACTCACCTTTCCTACCACTGTGCTAGCAATACGGCTGAACCGAAAGCGACTAGTTGTTGTTTTGGAGGATCAGATCTATCTGTACGATATTAGCAATATGAAGCTGCTACATACCATAGAGACATCGCCCAATCCAAATGGTAAGGTTGCGTGGATCCCAAGCACCACCCTGTCTCTACTAACGAGATCAGCTATCTGTGCTCTTTCCCCGTCATCTGATGACTGCTATTTGGCCTTTCCACTTCCCCAAAAGGCTCCCATCGCTTCATTCGCGCCCCCTTCCCACGCGCCACCGGGCGCAACGCATATTTCTCCAACAAGCGGCGACGTGCTTCTCTTTGATGCCCTCAAGCTCGAGGCCATCAATGTTGTCGAAGCCCACCGCTCTCCACTTTCGTGCATAACTCTGAACAACACGGGTACTATCCTCGCCACCGCTTCTGACAAAGGTACAATTATCCGCGTCTTCTCGGTCCCTTCCGCCCACAAGCTTTACCAGTTCCGCCGAGGCTCTATGCCCTCCCGCATCTACAGCATGTCCTTCAACGCAACCTCCACTCTTCTGTGTGTCTCCTCGGCTACCGAAACCGTCCACATATTCAAACTTGGAGGAGGTGTGCAGTCCCAGCAACGAGTCGAAAAAGGAGATTTCTCCCCACAATCATACTTGCACCAGAAAGCCCGCGATCGAAGCATCAGTCCGAGCGGCGCAAGCGACTCCCAATTTGATCTTACCCAATCGACCTCGGACAACAAAGAGACCGAGTCCGCTGCCTCGGCCGCGGCCCGCAAGCACAACGGTACTTTCATGGGCATGATCCGACGGACCTCCCAGAACGTCGGCACAAGCTTTGCCGCCTCGATAGGTGGATACCTCCCTTCTGCAGTTGCTGAGATGTGGGAGCCTACGCGCGACTTTGCGTGGCTGAAAATACCAAAGCCTGGCACGGCCATCGTTGGTGGAACCGGCGGACCTCCTAGCTCAACTTCACCGACTAGTGCTGCCCCGTTGAGGAGTGTTGTGGCAATGAGTAGTAATAGCCCGCAGGTAATGATCGTGACAAATGAGGGACACTTTTATGTATTTGGGATTAATCTAGAGAAGGGCGGGGAGGGTACTTTACTCAAGGTATACGAGGTAGGGGCGGAAGCCGAAAGATTGGGCGCCAGTGTGATGGAGGATTAGTCGATGTTGATCACGACGTATACATGCGTATTCCGTTGCGAACATCCACTGGCTATTTCCATCACGGATAAAATGGTCTGTAGAGTCTGTTGAATCCAACATAGGCGCTGAACTGGGGAGGCAGCGTTCTTCCAGACTACAGCTATTTGGCGACAGTAGCGTTTTCCCAGTTGGCCTAATCTTCCAAATAATCGGATTGATGTCAATGATAAATCTACGTGAATCTGTTGAACAAGATACCCGGGGTACCTTAGCTGGGTACGGGCAGCGTAGAAGCGTCATGGACGGCAGCGAGTCATGCACCTTAAAAGCGGAACATTGAAAGTCTAATCTTGAGCCTCAACATCTGGTTTCTTCCCTTTACTCCTCCTGGCATCCTCTTCATTTTATCATCCGATCTTGTAATAGACGGTCCTACTCCTTACGGTCGTTATGACTGCTTCAATGTCGCACCCTCACACACCTACGGAAGGCCTCCGGTCTGGCCAAAGTTGGCTTCCATCTATACCGGATTTTGACGATGGCGATCCCTTCATTGACATCGTCAGAACGTTATCGCTGTATGTGATCAAGATTTTTAATAGACCAACCCTCACTGAACATAGTGTAGCTACTTTGTGGACATCGTAGAGACCAAGCATACTTTCGAGCAGCTCAGGACTGCATCAAACATCTTGCAACCGTTAATTGAGAAGCTTTCTATTACATGCCACCATCCCTTGATCATCTCCGCTCTAATGTGAGTATTAATGCATTGATTACTAACCTCAGACTGAGTGCTAAGATCATGCAAAGGGTCTTGAAGTGGCACTTCTCCTCTCTTGAACCCGATGACCGGGGTATCAATGAGACTCGAGGTTATGCATGTGAAATTGTTGCCTGGAGGTTTTTGACGCATATGTCAGAACATGAGCTCATTGATTACCTTCTCTGCGAGCTCCCCCCTAGGCCGCCCACTGCGACCAGATCTTCCAGTCACAACCAAAGTCGAAGTGAAGAGGGTCGTAATGCTAGGCTTCAGGCAGTGGAGAGTGTGGATGAACGCTCCGAGCTTCTCTCTGATAGACCATCTCGAATCCCAAAACGTCCTCGTCTACCGGAGGGTAGCCTTCACCACCGATCGTACCGGACAGTTGGCGAAGCGGACCAAGCGCCCGAGGATGATATTACTTCATCATTCGTGGGCTTGAATGCTCTGGAGATTGCTGCTGTAGCAGACGCGAAGAAATTTCTCAGCCAACGAATCGTTCAAGAGATCGTCGATGGCATCTGGTGTGGGGATATCGTGTTTTGGGAAGCCTTGAGTGTCCATGCAACTAAAAAGGCGCAACTCTACAACAAAAGGTGAGCTGAGTCTTTTTTTCTGACTGACTTCCTTTCAGAATTTACCATAGCTGTTGTACAAATTTCCCTTTCTGCCTCTACGACTGGCAGGCTCAGTGTCGGAACGAATGGCTCTCTCCTGCTGGGAAACCCTTAAGAACTCAGCAACTAGATCATCGCTTGAAAGCCTTCGATGGGACCTTCTGACCCTCAATGACCTTCTTTTCCTTGATTCAGCCGTCGTCGGACTCTCTCGGGCTCTTATACCATTATTTTGCCCCAATACCTTTCAATTATACGTGCTATATATGTCATGCTCCTCATAGGATCTCTTGCTTATTGGGTAATCCCTCGTTTGTCCTGGCTTGCTGGCTATCTGCGGTCCTTCGTTATTATGCTAGAACCTTCCAAAAGCACATACGAGGGACTAACGCACCGGCAGGAGGGCAGATCCATATTCTAGATTGCGAGTACCAAAATATCAGAAAGTGTTCGAAGCCTTGTTCTTCGCATCCTTTCTAGCTCTGTATTACGCGGTTCTAGTGGAACGAAATCCTCGGCACATAACCCCCATTGAAGTCTTACTGTACATATGGATTGCTGCATTTGCGTACGATGAGTTTGGAGAGTTCAGAGATGCCGGAACACTCTTCTATGCTCAAGACTTCTGGAGCATATGGGATCTAGGAATCATTGGCGTTGGAGCTGCTTATCTTATTGCTAGTAAGTCAGGTCTGTTGTGATGTTTTACTCGATCTTGGAAGAGTAGGAGTCAAAGCACATGTCTAGGTTGGGGGCAGCTCTGCAAAAGACGTTCCATGTCCTTCGATCTGTTTCGGAGTCCGCTTCGAGGAGATTTGCTGAGCGCAATCGTAGGAATTATTGGATTGGTCAAAGACAGTGATCGAATCATCGACATCTCCTTCGACATTCTCTCACTGGAAGCGCTGTTTCTGGTTCCTAGGTACGCTGCTGGCTTCGAGACCTGGCTCCTTGTCTCAACATGACTCTAATGCGGAAATGGGTTCAGGATATGTTCTTTGCTTAGTCTGAACCCCTATTTTGGTACTCTTGTAAGACGCTTCGTACCTGTATGGATTCAAGGCGGCCATGCTGATATTTCATGCTAGATTCCGTGCCTGAAAGAGATGGTAAGTTTGCTTGCACGCTGGGTGCCCGGTTTGGAATAGATGATAGTCGACGGTCAGGCGAACACTTCGAATCCCCCAACAACTAAGAAAGACTTCGCGAAACCTCGAGCGAGCTAATCCTGGAAGCCATTGAGCCCTAGGATGACCATGCTCAGGGTCTCTGAAACGTGCTTTCTCTAGTTGATTTCATCGAGGGAGTGCTGACCCTGTTCTTTTGGCCTGCACCTGAAGCGTGTCTGATACCCATTATGTGCCGCTAACATTGTTGCTGAATTTAGACGAAAGATTTCATTAAGTTCTTGGGAGTCGTCATCATCCTCTATCTTGGTTTGTCGCATTCCTGGGAGTTCCTGCTAAAGTCCTGTGTCCTCATTAATTACGATTATAAGGCTTCCTTACGACTTTTACACTACTTGCTAGGGATCACTTCACTTTGCGCCAAATGTCATGGGTCTTGATCAAGGTCTTCTTCGGAAGTAGTTATTTGGGGTTTGTAAGTGTAGACACACTTGCCTAGGGCTTCTGTCAATGAGTTGAACTGACAGCTAGCAGGACGTTGCGTCCGAGGTAGGCTTAGCTCTCTAGTCAAACCATACAATCTACGGTAGAACCGTGACAATGAGTGTCGTACAGCGCTAAACCGTCAAGTGTAGATATCCCCGGCTCTTGGACCTACGGTACCTTAGTGCCTCTCAACCGCATTGAACTGCGGTCACGTCGTTACACGGCTAACATCGCCGCGCAGTTGATGCTAATCTTCGTATGCATGACGAACATCCTATTGATCACTTCACTTATAAGTCTACTCAGCCAAAGTTTGTCAAAGGTGCGCCACCTATCCGCCGGGTTACAGAATTCTTGCACGAGGAGAATGTAACTTCAGAGGGGCGAAGCAACAATAGGGACCAGGGTTCCGTTAGGGCTTAGACTTGGCTGTGCGGACGCTGATAGTCTCTAGGTTATGGATCATGCGCGAGAAGAGTATTTGTTTCAGTGAGTGCAGCTACGTATGCAGGAGCAGGTCAGCCGCAGGTAATGCTAATCAAATGCGTCAGATATTCTGTCTTTGTTTTAGAGGTCGGTCTGCTGTCTGTGGGGGCTATTCTTCTGATCGTCCGCTGATAGAGTTCAGGCGTCGGCCAGCCGCCGATTAACCTTCTACCTTCCCCCTTTAGTACGTCTTCCTGGCCTTGTACCTTGCATTCTCCGTGGGGTATCCATGGTCCAGAGTCACGCCCCATTCTGCCTTCCAGGTGCTTCATGAAGTCATGTGCTCCAGAGTTTGTAGGGTAGCACGCTGGGTTCATGATAACGGTGGAAGGGTCGTTTTGATTGCAGCGCAAGAACTCCACAGCCTTCGATGAGGAACTGTACCTGCTGTATGATCCGAGACTGACCACTCGGTGCATAGAACCTCATACCCTTGATATGCTTTCGACCTTTACGGCTTTGCATACCGTCGGAGCAGCTGCGCAGCGCCCGGATCGTACTACTAAAGGTTACGCACATCCCATACGTCGCGGCGATTTGGGCCTACGAAGGTGCGCACAAGTATATCAGCCAGAAGAACGGCACATGGCAATATACATCAACGCTGAAGAAACGTCCCATTCTGGCGGGTTCCCATGGTCATACAGGTTCTTCGCGTAAGGTTTCGGGCTTCCCAGCGCTTACGGGCCGATCTGAGCTGTCATTGGTCAGATCTCCAGCAACCTTGGTGCGCCCTACTGCCACAGGGAATGGAGATCCCGTGGCCGAATTAAAACAAATGATCGAGAAGCTGTGCGCTCAGGTGGAGGAGCTGGCATCTCGGCTTCCACGAGACGACGAAATCCACGAGAGCTAACCAGTGACGTGCGTGGAAAACCTTCGGACGGAAACGGAGCTGCCGGGAGGATTCGGTTGCGAGATCAACGATCCACGTTACATAGGCTTATGTAGTGGCTCTTTGCCTGAATGCCTCAGTGAAACATAGGTACGACTGCGACTACGTATGAGACTGATGGCTTGTTGTTTTGTTTCGTTTGGAACTCTTCTGCCCATTACGATCAGCGCAGAGCGATGTGCAGCCGGGCGTGCTCAGCGACGATCGCTATTCGCTCCCACGTTGCCCGTAATCCGTAAATCTATCAAAATTACGCGTTGGAGCGGGCGCCGCAGCCGAGCGAACACACAAAAGCCCAGACTTCGATCAGGACACTTTCCTCATCCTGACGTTGAGCTCGAAGGTGGGGTTACTAAGGTATGTTCGCTAGATACTAAGGTAGTGGACCAAGAAGGAGAATCCGCCGGCTTAGCAAGGATGAAATCCTTCGAGTCTTGGACAGGGTCAGGAACAAGGGTTTGCCACACCGTTGATCATAATAGCCTTGATTGCAGATTACAGAGATTACTGTTGCGGCTGCGCCTTGGCCGCCATGCGCATTCGACGAGGCAGCGGGAATGACGGAGGGCACCGGGCGGTGGAGACTACGGTAGAGGGCTCGCACCAACATCAGCCTCGAACGAGCATGTTCGCGGGCGAAACACGCTACGGTCAGCAGTGAGCGCATGCTTCCGAACGTGCAAGCACGAGCACTGGCCCTGGAACTGGCACTGACACTGGCACGCGCAGCAAGTCGTACGAGGCTTACGCCGGTTTATTCTTACCTCGCGGTTCGCCCCCTAGCTCCGGTCATCGTAGATGCGGGTACCTTAGTTGTGGGTGGACGCTAACGCTCTCGATTAGGAACGCAGCTCGAGAGGATGGCACCCTGCTGCAGCATGCGACAAGGATGGGCGTGCTCATGGGAGTCATGGCTCATGCTTGCCTGCTGCTCGTTCCTAGCTCCGACTTCTGCCTTCTGGCCAGGTCCGATTTAATGTCCACCGCTCTAATTGGAGCAGTGTGCACCTTTCTAATGTCTCCGATATATTAATCATGGCGGTGCCGCAATTCCCTGACGTTTTGTGCCGTATCCTCACCTTGACATTGTCGCAGGAGTTCCTTTGTGCGAACCCACTTCTGCCTTACGAGCGTCCCTCGCTCACTGCAACCAATGATTCGCCCCCACAACTCAGCGCCGCCTAGATCCTCCTAGGGCTTTATATATCACCGTTGAAGACTACCCCGGCACCATCGCACTGGTACAGCCACTGTCCTCTCTACCTTATTCGTTGTCGTCTTGTCCATATCATAATTTATACATAAATAACTTGCTGTACCTCACCCAACACTTGTTGTGCTCCTCATTTCCGTCGAGCTTCGACCTCCCTTGCCCTGCCCGACACCAACACTTCTGTGAATAATGATGAATCTTACACCACAATCGATACGGTCGCCAGTATTACCATACGGTTACCGATCCAAAAACTCCTTCTGCTCGCAGAAGCCAGGCTATCCCACGACTCCGCAGCCTGAGTCGTTGACTTTAGGGCAAGCATCGCAGCACGGCCTAGGGCTCTTCAGTTGCCCCCCGCAGGTTGCAATTACTGAATTACCTCCATCCCCTCAACCTTCTGATAGCTGGTCGCACTCCTCCATGATGGATCAAGACTTTGCGCCAACGACGCAGCCTCCAGACATCTTCTCACCCACATTCAATCCCTTTTCCGGCTTTCCAACCTCGTCCAATACCGGAATGACATCGGCTCACTCACCAGAAGCACCTGGTCTTGAGTACTGCCAGAGCCCCCCGGGCAGCAATCTGCAGTCGCATCGATCATCTGTGTCCTCCTCATATGCCGGGTCGGAAGCATTTTCTCCCAATGAATCGGACTTTGCATATACTCCTAGAGTGAAAATGGAAGATGGCAGCGAGTGGTTTTCCTCTACTGGCAACGCGCACGCCCTGTCACGAAATTACTCTAATCAAAGCCTTTCAGGCTTCCCACACAACACGTCGAACCCGAATTCGCCGAGCAAGGATCTTTACAACACTCGACATACGGAATGTTCCAAGGCAAACGGTTCTACTTATTTGAATGAGCTACAAGCCAGCTCTGACGCTCAACTTCCCAGGTTCAACGCCCAACCTATCTTGCCAAGCATTAGTCGCATCAAGAAAAAGAGGCAGCGAACCACTCCGGAAGAAGCTACGCATGAGTGTCGAGAGTGTGGCAAGCTATTCAAGCGGAGCTACAATTGGAAGTCACACATGGAAACACACAATCCAGAGCGCAAGTACCCGCACCCTTGCACCGCCATGTCTGGGAATTCGCCTTGTACAAAGAAATTCCAGAGAAAAACCGACCTTGACAGGCATCATGATAGCGTGAGCCAGTTCATGCCATCTGTTCGAAAGCGCTGCTCATTTCATTTTTTAGGTACATCTGAAAGTGCGGAATCACCGGTGCACGCTATGTGGAAGCCGCTTTGCCCGCCGCGACACACTCAGAAGGTATTTTACACTAGTCGTCGTAGGAGTGAGGATCACATGCTAACGTGGGGGATCTAGACACACCGAAGACGGGTGCCCGAAAAGATTCGAAGTTGGATTCCGCGAAGGCTCAGCCGCAACTCCAGCCCGCTGGTCATTTACCAACTTTCCCTTGCAAAGAAGCAGATCCTACAGCACTCTAAGCATTCCGCACCCATCTCCAACTGGCCCACCGTCATCATCAGCACCAGTAGTCTCAACCGCGACGTTTCCCATGCTCAATAGGCCCGAGTTTTCGGGAGTCGGTAACGCTTCTCCGACGTATCATTCATGATGATCGCCTGAGAGCGCGTGGCTTGCCAGGATTTTATTTGGCCTACCTAAATGTTGGGATGTTTCTGGTCTGAGAGTTTTCATTGGTTTGATCGGCACACACGGATTTCTTCAGCTTGCGCTCTATGCACTATTTGTGATCGATACCGTTTTCGGGATCGGGGAGTTTGGTCATGGCTATGGCAGTGTAACATGTTTCAAAATCATCATTGGGTGTACGGAATACGGATAACCTTGGTTGCCCTACTACGGGAGGGGGGTGTCATTTTCCATCTCTCATGTCATCATTATGAATATCCATCTATTTTACTCCCTTCTCGCGCAAAATCGACTCCCATATTCTGGGGTTGGAACTCTCCTCGAAAATTAGTGGAAGATAATCCTACAGGATTTGCGGCTGAAATCCTGAATCCTTCTTGTGTAATCTCGGGGCGGAGGCTTCGCTTTCGTCGTCGGCACATAACTTAGCACAAGGTTGCCTGAATGCAAATGCTCCAACCACGACCGCCTTTGCACCAAACCCGTCCAACCAATGTCGGCCTTTCCCATTCGTCACCTGTTGGTATCACCCAACGGTGGTCATCATCAACCAGAAGGTGGGCGCTTACGATAACCGTTGCAATTGAAGGATCCATCTGGGACCCTCATCCCGAACAACTGCCCACTCGACCCAATGACCGAACGCGACCCGTCCTCTTCTCCACCATCTCCCAAGATTAGGCATCTGGCAGCCTTGTTCGTTTATGCAATCGCCAGCCGGGAAAGAGCCCATGATGCGCTCAGCCCGTCCGCCTTGCGCCCGTGTGCAGATAGACCGACGCGAAGGATTGCCCAAGGATTCGGATGCCTGTCGGGGATGCCTGGCCGAAGGATGCGGATGCCTGCACACACAGCGACACAGCCCTTCAAGACTCTTGCACCGCAAGTGCCAAGTGCCGGGATGGGGGGGCAGGAAATGCAGGGAAGGGAGCTCGGCGGCTACGGCAGCGCCCGAGAACGGATGGCTGCCGTAACGTGGCTCGCGTGTGGCCATTGCGGGAGGGTCAAGCGCAGGCGCTTCGAGGCGGCATGACTGGACGAGAGCCGAGTGTTTTTGGCGCGACGACGGGTGGCGCGGCCGAGGCGGGGTCGTGAAGCGGTACGTTGGACGCTGGGAGCGGTGTGCGGAGACGGTGGCCTGGCACCCTCACGACGAACGACACTGCGCAGACCGACACCTCGACAGTTCAACGTCGACGCACCTTAGCTCGTGTGTTTGGCGAGACGGGCAATTGCTAGGGCCGAGAGCTGAAGCTGTGACAAACCCAAAATGCTACAAGCAGAGCCAGTCGATGCCTGCCAACATCAGGTGTCAAGCCTGCGCAGCCGATAGGCTAAAAATATGACATCAGTCCAGGCAAGACTTGACGAAGAAACAAAAACAGTCTCTCGGTTTGACTTCGAAACAAGCGCCGCTTGCGACAAGACTGGCCTTATCAATCTCACTCGCCGAACGTGAGGTGCTGAGCCCACATGCGCACCCCCCGCAGGATGACGGTCAGCATTCAGTAATGTACGCTGTCCCACCTTGTACCTGAATCATTGATACCGCCATTTCGCCAATCGTTCTGTCACACAGCAGCATGGTTGCATTGCAGCACAGCCCTTTCGGAGCTGTGGGCTGGAAGTCGATGCAGTACGCAGTTCCAGCGTCGCATCTCAGTGTTGTGGACGCACGTTTTGCTCAGTCCAAAGCGGACTTTTGGACGTTTAGGGACTGATCTCTCCAAGCCATGGCTGCATTAGGAAAAATCCTTCAAATCCGTCGCCACATCTGATGCAGCAGGCAGACTACGCTGATGCCATTGGTATTTCTTCGGCATTGCGGGCCAAATGGGAACGTCATCCGGCTTGGGCTTGTGGTCGTGCGATTCTGGAGTTGATTATCGTGCGGTACTCCGTGCGGTCCTCTATGTCATCGAGGCTAATGCGAAAGTACTATTCAGGTTGCAATCGCGACGGAAGACATGAAGTGCTGGTACTCCGTCGTCTCACTCGAGGCTTCGGGTAGAAGCCACTAATAGACGACGCGTGAGGGGGGTGGAGGGGATCGCCCTGTCAGATGCTGCCGTGCTGCATCTGATGTTGGTGTCGAGCCCACCCTCGTTACCCTCCACACGTGGCACTGGGATTGTCCTTTCGTGTTCCAGGATTCGCTCGTGGCTTTGCTTTTCCTCTGAGACAACCTCAAACTCAACACGACTATCAGCCAGGCTCCGCAAATGTAACCCAAAGGATATGCATTCCTAGGGCTTGCATTTGTGGCCGGAGTAGCGTTGTTGAATTGGTTTTGGAAGGATCTAATCCCGCAGCTCTAGCTCTGGTTTGGGCGCCTGGACCGGAGTCTTCGACCAAAACTGTACTGGCTCTGAAACCAGCAGGTGATGGGCTACAGCCACTTGACTCTGGTCTTTGGGACCCCAATTCCAATTCCACGCTGCTTGGTCCCACGTTGCACGTGGCGATCCTATCTGGGTCGATCAGTTGATGACTGCAGAGATTACCACTCTTTCGTCCACATTGGGCAATCCTCAACCCAGAGGCGAGCCCTACAAGGTAATCAGGATTACTTCCTTATCAATCTCCATACACAACCGATGGAGTACTCCATAGACCCCAGCGACCGACTGCGAACCGACGATGCACATAAGCCCTTCCAGCAGGTTAAAAAGCGAAAGACTATTTTTGCCTATCACTGCCACCTTCAATACCGTCCATGCTCGCGTTTAACAATCAGTCTAGACAAAGCTACACAGCCACGTGGAGCACGAGGAAACCCTTGAGTACCGTCGCTACCTTACCCTACTACACGCGAGCATGCACTGCTGGTAAGAACCTGCCAGCCCCGGCATCCTTCCCGTCTGGCCAGGCTTAGCCTATCCAATCCTATTCGTTGATCAAGACTTTGAAGATTACCTTCCTCATGCAGGAGGACTCCACATCCACACTGCCCCGCAATTAACATTGCAAATGTTTCTGACGCGGTACTGATCAATCCTGGTATGCAGGCATTTGAAGAATCCGAGTACTGAATGATCTTGTATAGCAGCTGCACCGCATCCGCCCGTGGGGGATGAGATATGGAACCCCTAGATCTCGTATTGATCTCGTCTCCAATCCTCATCCGCCACCAAGGTCATAAGGATCATCAGTCGTAATGCCCAATGCTCCCTGAGTCGTCTGCGCCTTGGGCAAAGAGCAACGTAAACGGGCGGAAACGAGTATCCCCGTTCTCTCCAATCTTGAAGCGATCATCCAAACCGAACCCCGCCTTCGTCTATTTAGATTAGCTGAAGGCGCGACCAATCATGTGAGTGTGAACATCATCTATCAGGGGAGACGTGTAGTTTTCTCAGCTCGAAGGGGTCCCATACAACATAGAGAGTGGTAGGCGCGGTTCAATCAGCCCCACTGGAGGTGATGCAAGTCCTGCAGAAACCTCGAGCATGGGTGTCACGGATCCCAGAATGCAAAAGATGCTAACCACAGGTACCGGGCCAAATCTTCCTCCCGTAAAGGGCTGCGGCACGGCAAGGCTTGGGGTCAACAGATGTCCTTCCGGATTTTACAGTATCCCGCAACGTGGTGAGGGAGTACGAATGTCCTTACCCACAGTCAGCACGCAGTCAGCACGTCAGATACACATCAATCCACGCCGCACCGCTCCTGGAATGGGAAAACGGCGATCATAAGGCCGACGCTCATAACCCGCATTCAGCTGATGCCCCTGACTACGCCCTGACTCCGCTGCCAATGTGTCTCACCTGATCACAAAGAGGCATGGCATATCTCCATCTAGACGTTGAAGCTCCACGGCAGATGCTTGTTTGACATGGGATTAAGAGACGTGCGTTTATGCTGCATCATGTACACGCACCACCGTTTCTGTGCGACCTCAATCTTATGCGATCGCTCATCTCAATCCTATCAGCATGCAAAATAGGGCAGTGTGTTCCGTCACCTTTCAGCCTGCCTGGATGCCTCTCCGTCCGTCAGCGGATCCACCATTGCCCTATTATCGTCGTTTGTCATGAATTATCCACCTGTTGAATATGATCAATCTCAACTTCTGAATTTGAAATACGTCGTGCAACGCAAGAAAACAATTTAGGAATCCTGTAGGATGGACAAGATGCTGATCTCTCGGTTCTGATCTCTCGGTTCTGATCTCTCGGTTCTGCTCTCTCGGTTCTGCTCTCTCTAGATCCTTCCCCCACAGGGCTACAGATTCTCAAACTCGCCCACCTCAGCTGGTGTCCTATCATCACCGACACCTATCTCCTCCGATCCCCATCTACCATCTACCCCTTTCTGCTCTCCGATCCCCAACCGTCATTGACTCCAGCCTTGCCACCCCAGGCATCTAGACCATCACGGCATCTTTCTGCACTCATTCGCCAACCGTCGCCCCTCGTCTCCACTATTTCGCCAGCCACCGTCCTCGTCTCCTCAGCTGAGAAGTATGTCTCAGGGTCTCCTTAGTCCCTCAGCTACCAATCCCGTCTCCCCGGCATGCCGGCCGTGAAAGAGTGCCTCAGGCACGCACACGAGCACTGAGCACTAAGCCTTGATGCGGACCCCAAACGCACACCAATGCTCTGATCCCCCCAGCCTCGATCACGAACCTCGTTGCCCGCCTGCCGTTTCGGACTCGATGCCGATGGGAAGTCCCGCCCGTGCGTCAACCGGTTGCATGATGCAGATGCACTGTTCGTGGACTGATCCCCGCGTGGGGGACCAGAAGGTAGTACCGCAGCAGCACCCGAGCACAACAGCAGCATACGCATGTTCGCCCCCATGGCAATGGACTGCTGCCTAGTATCCCTACAAGGCATCCAAGCATCCCCACGAGGCATCCAGTATCCCTACAAGGCACCCAAGCATCATCCATGCCGTCTGCATTTCTCATGTCATCGCAACCTCACGGCAACCGAGCATCGACTGACTCTCCAGCACTGTCTGTCATACGCCTGTCATACGCCGGTCATTGTCAACTCATCCCACCCCTGCGTATGCCCTCATTCACCATACCCCGGTATCAATCACCTCCCCAGCCCTGTCTGACATACGTCTGCCTCGTGAACTCAACTCCGCATCCGCGTCTACGTCTGCGTATATCCCCCTTCCCCATCCGACCTCCAGTTCTGCATCAGCCTCCTCTCCAGCCCTGCCTGCCTGTCCGACGCCCGGTCAACCCAACCGTCCCGGCATTTGCACCCTTCCCCAATCTGCAACCCTACTCCATCTGCACTCCCTCAAAGCCTTCCGTCCGTGTCTGTCCGACCCAAACTCCGCGTGCCCCCTCATCCCTACGCACGGCGCAGTGCAGATTTTCCCGTCCGCCTTATGCCCCCCTTCGCATTGGTTGCTGGACTCCTGTCCCTACCGGACGTCGAGTAGTTCGGGCCGGTCGTACTGGGCTGGG
Organism: Umbilicaria muhlenbergii; assembly: GCA_000611775.1. Taxonomy (NCBI): domain Eukaryota; kingdom Fungi; phylum Ascomycota; class Lecanoromycetes; order Umbilicariales; family Umbilicariaceae; genus Umbilicaria; species Umbilicaria muhlenbergii. Next base: position 958,844 of record KK106982.1, read on the forward strand.
GAGGGATGGATGGATGTAACGTCGTGAGTGCCGGGTCGCTGAGGGGGGGTGGTGAGTTTGGGTCTGGATAGGGAAGGTGAGGTTGGGTTGGGTTTGGGGCTTGGGCGGGTTTCACCCGGGGGAGATGAGTTGTCGGTACTGGGGATTGGGAATTGGGCTGGTGGGTGTGTTGCATTGACAGTGGGGACATGGAAGGGAAGGGGCACGGTAGAAGGATAGATAGGGGTAGTTGGTTGGGGTTAGTGGATTTGGTACGAGGGAGGGTTCGGGTAGGGTAGGGTTAGTATGGGGTGCGCCCTAGGGGATGGGATGGGAAGGGTGGTAGACCTAGGTTGGATGCATTGGTATTATAGCAGCAATACTGTTATTCGTACTCGAGATCCATGGAAAATTAACAATCCTGTCCCAACAAAGCAATCATAAGATAAGAATAGAAGAGGATAATCCACCAAGCAAAACGCAATGAGCACAATATGTATAAATCAAGTGAGAGCTTTCCAAAGCATCACATAGCAACGACGCCGATGTATCAACAACAAACACAGAATTTAAAAGCTAAAAGTTGTCCTCCACCACCATCAAAGAACATCAAACACATACTCATGTTCGAATCTCTCACCGAGTCTTGAACGGCGGTATAAAGGGTATATACGACAACCTTCTCTTCAGCTCCGGCGTCGTCCCCAACTCCTCACTCATCCGCCTCGTCAGAGATCTGAGATCCTGGTTCGGACCGGCATCGGACATCAAAGCAGAGCGTCGACGACTGGTGTTAGGGGTGATTCTGATGCGTCGAGTCATTGAAAGGACGGGCTCCTCGTGCTCTTCTTCTCCTTCGTCCACATCTGACGTATGCAAAAGTATTGGCAAGGCTCGTGCCAGACGCGGCATGATCTTGTCTGGTCTTGTGTCGGGGGAATTGAGCTGCTGTGCGACTTGGGAGAAGTATTTGGTTGTGGTGAGGCTTGTTTCAGGGATGGGTTGGCCGAGGTCTGGTGGAAGATGTCAGTGGAGGTACAGCGAAGTTGTAAGGAAGAGTTGACGCACTCAAGTCTTTCAAAAATGCTTCTTCTTCTTCTTCTTCTTTTTCGGCGGAGCCCGTACACACTATCTGGCTGGGACCAAAGCTAGAACCTATCCGATCCTCATGTCAAAAGACGGCCAGATAGCTGTGATGCGTCACTAACCTTTCTTGAGTATTGACCTCAACGGACCCTTTGACGTTACGTGTGAAGCCGCTAGCTCGTATGGTTTCTGTGTTTCTGGTATCTCTGACTGCCGGCGAATGGCTCCCCGCAGAGTCTCAGCCCGTAACCTACAAGGACTTGGTGGATTTGATGAAGGCGGTGGTGAACTTTGCAACGCTGCGGAAAGTATCGAAGATCCCCGGCGCATCACTCGATGATTCCCTGCAGAAAGGATAGGACTATGGTCGTCGACAATGTCATCTGCGACTTTCCAAAGTCTATCATCCGTTCCAAGGATGACAGTTTGCGATTCATGCTTAGTGGTTCTCCTGGACGAGCTCGCGAGTGAAAGAGTCCCTAGAGAGTCTGAGTTTTCGATATGTGATCCTGAGCTAACTCTCCTTTCGAATGTGGCGTTGGAAGTGGCATCGGATGCCATGGTGCTAGTAGTCGGAAAACATCTTTCATTCAGACTCGGACTGATATTGGTACCCATTGCATCCTGCTGTTCTCCGAAGGCCGTGTTGAGAACGGCTTGAAAATTCTTCAGCTGGGACGTTTGCAGGTCTTTAAATATCATTGTAGGAGTATCTGTCAGATCTTCGTGGTTAGTTTCCTTAATATCCTCTGCATCTGACTCGTCCTTTGTGCATGGTAGTCTCGAAGATTGGCTAGGAACTTCTTCATCGTTAGCCTCAACCTCTCTGGTGGCATTTGCGACGGTGCTAGTCTGTTGCGGTGGAGAGGAGTGCCCAGGCGGCTGAGGGCAGATCTCGTCCTCGAAGGTTACTCTTCTCCGTATATGACAGGCTTGATAACGCGGCTGATCGTCAATCCTACCAGCTGGGGGGGCCTGAAAGTAGCCGCTGAGTTGCTGATTCCGATGCAACGCGATGATGGGACGTACAGAAGCGGTAGTATTTTGTGACTGCCGGTGGACATTTGGTAGGTGAACAGGGTCCTCAGCATGAGTCGGGAAGGCCATGTATCTCGACTTGTCATGAGGCTGCATGTCAGTACCATCTTTCTCGATGCTATGGAATAATCTTCGGTTAGTCTTCTCTCTCCCCGAAAGATTGTTGTCAAAAGATCTGGCTGAAGGGAAAGCTTTGCTGCGTTTGTTAGATGGCTGAGCTGGCAGAGGCACCCCCCGGGGTTTCGTCTCTCTCGTGACCTCAGCAAATTCCAATGACGAAACCTCAGCAGGAACTTTGTTCCCTCTACGGTATCTCCTGGACTCTCGGCGAGGCTCTTTGGGTGGCAAACTGGCCTCGAGGCCCTCAAAACCACTCCCCAACCGCCTGGCCGGCAAGGCCGATCTTCTGGGGGTGTCTGGAGGTTGCTTATATTGGCAGCCTTCGAAAGAAAGTATATGAGATGAATTTCGGGGTAATTTTATCGTCTTTCGAATCATACTTAACGATTTCTGGCAAGTGCTAGAGGCGGAAGGTGTTATAGACGGTAAGAGCTTTTTGGTATTGATTGTAGTGAGATCGGTTTTTGGTGAGATTTCAATGAGGTCCTGGAGCACCTCGGAGTAAGGATCAGGTCGGGATAGGGCCTAGGTGTTGAGTTCAGCTACGTGTCTCGGAGTGTTCGCCTGTAAAGCAACGGGAAAGGCCATGGAGAGCGAGGTGCTTCTCGTGAAATGGGATTGCAGCTCACCTCCACTTGTGACAAGGGGGTCTCCGTTTCCGCAGCAGATCTCACTAATGCCAGTTCCTCAACAGGCGCCCTTCTCTTACGCTTGCCCTTTGGTTTGGGCAACTTCCCCGCCGTTACAACATTTTCAATGTTTGGAACCTCATCTGCACGTGCTTTTGATTTCCTTTTCCGCAAGTGAACACGTCTTCGTTGAGGCTGTTGCTCCTTCGCTCTGTATCTAGCGTCATTGTTCTCAGCCCCACTTGCCTGGAGATCACATGGATCAACGGCATCCTGAGTGGGGTGTAATGCCGGCCATGAACCATTTCTTGCTACCACCGCTCTGTGGACGTCGGTAATTTTCCGTGAATATGTGTGTATAATCTTCGTCCTTGGGGAAGCATTCACTTGGAGCCCTGCGGAGGCGCTCCCAAGTTCACAAGGGACTGTCGTAGGAGGCGTAATCTCATCACGGCGTTTTCTTTTCTTTGCCGATGCCTGCTGTAATGCGACACCGGGTGCTTGGTACTGGGGTGACGTAGGAGGCCGCTGCAGGTTTTGTGCGAAACCTGGCTCTTCGATGTATGGAAGTTGCAAGTCATTACCAATAGCTCCCGCGACTGCTCGACGCCGGCGAGACCTCCGCTTCAACGGACCACGAGCACTCCTAGAGTAATGTGGAAGAGCGCTCGCGCTGAGCGATGGCTGCTCTTTGGATACCGAGGTAGCGACCGAGACTCGTGGTGATAGAGTGGAAGCCGCAGTTGCCATGCTATGCTCACAGACAATCTTGTTTCGAGGCAGTTAATATATCTCGTTTGAGGTTTTAGGGCACGGCAGTTCAGTGATGGATCGTGGCTGAGACCTCGAAGCAGTCAAGGGTGTGACCGAACTGCAAATTGAGTTCGGGCCTTTGACTAAGTTAGGGCAAACGGCAAATGCCATTTCAGACCTCGGTCTCCTGTTTGCTATCAGTAGAAATACCTCGTGTTTCTCAGCAAGGGGCTCAGTGCACTGCGCAAAGTAAATGCACGATTCAAGGTCACTAAATTGCATGTAAGACAAATCATTGCGGTAGCAACGGAGATTAATGCCGCTGACCGCTGGTTTATCTTATTTCTTGGAACATGCCTATCACCTGACTCACCCATAACCACACGGGTATATGTCTCCATGCAACGCAATACATTCATCTGAGTCCATCTGACATGAACGCCGCTCATGAATGCATTGTAAGGATGCGCTTCATACAGGAATGGACCCGAATAATACCCACCACCAAGTCTATTGTTCATAGGAAGTAGTCCGGGGTACGCCTCGACACCATAGGTTCCCCAGCTCTTGGACAAGGATCGAATTGCAAGCTGTGGATATGTTAGCAGGATAGACGCAGCGGAAATCGAGTCCATCGCCCACAAGGTATATTTCAAATGTTCGTCAATCTCCATAATAGCAGCTTGGTTACCGCATCTGTAGCAGTAGTTTGGCGCTGATGATTATGTCAGTATCTACAAGCGTAAGGTCGTACAAATATTCTTACCAGAGAAGATAGTAACCACATTCCTATCCTGACTCCAGTTGTACCCTTCCATTACCAACTGATGCGCTCTCGCCACAAGGGTCAAGCCATTGTTGTGATTAAATGCCTCCGATATGTCCTGGCCAAATGTATATCCTGCACCTCTCGGACTGATCCCCCATCCACATCTATCATCAGGATCACTCCACAGTAAGTCACACATCGGACCTTCGTGTGGAACCTCCTGGATTCTATCTAACGCTCTGATGTTGTCTAGAGTGTCGATGCTTGGAGAGAGGCCTCCGTGCAAGCAGAAGATTTGGTTGTCGATAAGGGCGGTGAGTGGTAGGTAGTCGAAAAGGTCTGTAAAGTATTTCCATACGTTCGCGTTACCGTATTTGCGCAGGCACTCATCATAGAAGCCGTATACTTGAGTAATCTGGCGCGATTCGTGATTACCGCGAAGGATGGTAATGCGCTGAGGATATCGGATCTTAAGAGCAACAAGAAGGGTAACTGTTTCAACGGAATAGTATCCTCTGTCCACGTAGTCCCCTGCGAGTCCCAGCTATCAGTCCACATCCTGCAATCCCTGGCGCTGTGGTAATCACCCATGAATAGATAGTTTGTATCTGGATTTGGCCCGCCAATACGAAAAAGCTCCATCAAGTCGTGGAACTGCCCGTGGATATCCCCGCAGACTGTGACTGGGCATTTCTATGAAGGCCTCATTAGTAGAGATGTGCTGCAACCAGCGCATCTGTGCAAAACTAACCACTGGTTGTACGTTCGACTCATCTTGAAGAACTTCACGAGCCTGTCCTCAGGGCGCCAGTCAGCCTCTATACAATGTCGTCCTCCACACAGGGGCATCTAGTCATTCCATCCCACGGATCTGGCGTACCCTATCGCAAAGTCTCTGGACGTCGTTCTCGGCCAATTGTTTGCAGTTCATCAAACTCTCTATCCAGCCGTCCAAGGTGGGGATGGATGCAGGTTCTGATGTGGGTGGCAGCTGATGAGGCTCTGGCACCTTCCCGACATCCACGTCCATCTTTGTCTCCATGTTCGGTGAGCTCTGATCGAAGTACAGGAAAGTCCCAGGGTATCAGTGTCCACAGTTGTCGGAAGGTCTGACTCCTATGACGAAAGCGCGCTGCGAGATTCGATAGGATCACAGCAACAGGAGCATGCGCTACGCAGCCGAAGAGACTACACGTGTATTATGGAGATTCGCGTCGACTGGCAAGAGGATGTTGCAGGATGATGAAGTGTGGGGTGCCTGTGTTCTGACAGATGCTAAGGTAGGCGTGGTAGGTAGCACTGGTAGGACGGCCGAGTTGTTGTGGGCGAGGTGGAATGCCTTACAAGGCTTAGCGTCAAGCGACTGAAATGGTGGAACTGGAGTCTTTTATGGGAAGGTCCAGACGGTGCAATCTGACTGCAGGAACACCGGTCACACCGAAGATTCTCCATTCAGCCTCAACATGACGTTTATGGAACGGTGTCTTCAACGTTTTTCTGGCCAGACGATAGCATCGTCGCCACGTTGTTGCGGGGGTAACGTTGTGGTCATTGGTGTGGTCATTGTGGTTCTACCTATTGAAGAGGCGCCTTGAGTTCCGCAGTCGTATGGCGCCGGCATTCATGACAATTGGTGCATTGGCAGGCCAAGGAGGCAATGCCGTGGAGGCGGGACCGGAAAACAAGAGTCAAGCGGTGAAAGGGTAAACCCCGTGAACCCCTACCATCATCGTTACTACCTTAGTCACCCTTTTCACGACTGGTTAGATAGTAGTGCGAGCACAATGTATAAAGGTGGCAACATTCCCCGTCCGTAAATATGTGTTCTTTCCCACATTACAGATCTTCTCTCGTAAGGTCTTGTGCCTCTGCTTCAAATTATGACGTACCCCCATGAGCCGCTGCAAGAAGGCCGTGTTTATTCAATTGAGCTACAAACCTCTCCACAACATGAAATAGCACAGGGCAAGAACACTTATACAACATCAGTGGAACAAGGCCCAAAGCAAAGTAGTGCCGCGGGCGTCACGCATGTTGACGAGGACCACCAGTCAACTGGATCCCCCCTGCAACGGCAGGAAAGATGGAACCATCCAAGGATCAATATAGCGAGGATGGCCGTGGCCTTCTATGGCTTTGTGATCATGGGCGCCAACGACGCCGCCTACGGTGTAAGGGCCTAACGTTCTCTATCATGCCGATTAGGCCTCGAACTATACTGACCTCACGACCAGGCCCTTATACCTTATGTACGCCTTGAGCGCTCCTTATGGATCTCCTCTTTTTAGAGCAGCCTCATTGACTTGTTCTAGCTTGAAATTTATTACAACCTCTCGTATACTGTCATCTCGCTCATCTTCCTCTCCCCATTGGTCGGTTACGCCGCCTCCGCTCTTCTCAACAATGTGATTCACATGAGATTAGGTCGGCGCGGCGTTGCCTTCCTGGGGCCTGGGATACGTCTGATAGCCTACATTGTCATCTGCATGCATCCTCCATACGCTGTGATGGTGATTTTCTTCATCTTCGCCGGTTTTGGTAACGGTCTCGAAGACGCGGCTTGGAATGCGTGGATAGGCAACATGGAAAAAGCGAACGAGGTCCTAGGCTTCCTTCATGGGTTCTACGGACTCGGTGCCACGCTGGGTCCGTTGATTGCAACCACAATGGTTACGAAAGCAAAGCTGCAGTGGTATACCTACTATTACATCATGATCGGTGCTGCAGTCATAGAACTCGTCGCTGCGATCACAGCGTTCTGGACGAATACCGGTCCGGCATACAGGGAGGCCAACCCAAGAACAGAGGCGGAGACAGGCAACCGGATGAAGGAGGTTCTGAACAACAGAGTCACATGGGTGTGTTCGGTGTTCCTACTGGTTTGTGTCGGCATTGAGGTCGGCATCTCGGGATGGGTGGTCGTATTCATGATGAAGGTAAGACACGCAGCGCCGTTTGCAGCCGGAATGGGAGAGACGGGATATTGGTTGGGCCTCACGGTTGGAAGGGTGGTCCTGGGTTTCGTGACAGGCCGATTGGGCGAAACGACTGCTATCGTTGTATGTCCCGTCTCCCTTCGAATCTCCATGATTGAATGTTATTGGATAGGTGAACTGACGGATTCCTTAGGCCTACCTGGTAATTGCCGCAGCACTCCAATTCATTTTCTGGCTTGTCCCGAACTTCTACGTGTCTGCCGTGGCTGTTTCGTTCCTCGGCTTCTTCATCGGACCTCTATTTCCGGCAGCAATAGTAGCCTCTACGAAACGTCTCCCTCAACACCTGCATGTGGCCAGCCTCGGCTTCGCTATAGCTAGTGGCGCAGGCGGCGCTTGTGTCCTACCTTTCGCGGTGGGAGCTATTGCGCAGGCCAAGGGGGTACAGGTCCTCATGCCAATCGTTCTAGCCATGCTTGTAGCTAATCTAGGCGTGTGGATGTGGCTACCGAACATCAAGCAGGAAGGAGAGGAACAGACGAAAAGACGTCGTTTCCCGCTCAAGCTCAGCGCCATGGCCTCGTTCATGAAAAGAGCGTAGATGGCAAGAAACCAGAGGCGAGCGGACTTTAGCAGAAAGCTCGATCCTGACATGTAAATCATCATATACATAACAAGGTCGTACCAAACATATATACAGCCGCAACATAGGCAGAAACCCGGCAGACACTGCATTGGAGTATGTCAAGCATAGACAGGCGTGAGGCGTGAGGCGTGAGGCATGGCAGGACACGTAGGGAAACATTTGACGGCATTTTAGGTGACACTCGCTACGTAAGCTCTGCCCCGGCCCCACGGGTCCCCCATATATTTGGATGTTGTGCTGCCCTGCGGTCTCTTCAAGCTTGACAACCACTATCATTTTCAACCATGGCCATCAACGCCGGTAATCCGCTGAGCGCGGGCTCTCTGGCCACCTTCATGGCAGCAAGTCTCCCCACAGAACCGCCAGCCCATCTCCGCGACCCCTACGACGCCGTCGCCCTCTTCAGCCACGCCTGCATGATATCAATCGGCTTCCGACTGAAAGGCCTGGGCGAAGAGCACAAAATAGGTACACGTTCCTCCCTGCACCTACAGCGCAACTAACCCCCTGATAGAGCTAACGCCCACCCTCTCCCTCTTAGAAGCCAGCCGCGAAGCCTCCGACCCCGCGCCCCTCCCAATCGAATGGAATTCCACCACCACCTCCACCTACGCCTTCCGCTACGCCCACACCCAATCCTCCCTCGAATTCTTAATCAAAGTAACCCGCCTCGGCAACAAAGCAGTAATCAACGCCCTCGGCATCGGCGACGACCGCGTGCACTCCCTCGACATCCTAACCCGGGACTTCTTCTCCCCCCACCGCTTCCCCTACACCGCCTCCTCCTCTACTCACAACGACACCGTCGCCCTCTCCCGCGCCCTGCAAGACCTTTTCATCTCCGTCGGCCGCATCTCCGATCTAGCTGCTTTGTTCAAACTCCGCATTATCCAGAAAATCGCCCTCGGGTTGGCGAAGGAGGGGTATGAAGATTCCTCCTCCGAGGACACTTCGGAGAATACTACCCCCACGGGCGCGGATGGCCGCCGCGGCCAACAACCCGCGCCGGGGCGCGACCCGGCTGCCGGCCCGCCCCACCACGATCCCCTGCGTGACGACCGCGCCCCGCCCGCGCGGCCTTACCCTTTCGACGACCCGCTAGCTGCGGGTCCACGTCGGCCATTTCCAGCTGGCGATTTCCCGCCCCCGGGCTTCGAGGACGAGTATGAGATCAATCGACCGCCTGGACGGGGAGGGATAGCCGGGGAGAGGCGACCGCTGAATATTGGGGAGAGGGATCTTTATCCGCAAGGGCTGGGGCCGCGGGATCCTCTCGGGGGCGGAGGGTTTGGCGGAGGGTTTGGCGGGGGAATTGGCGGCGGGGGGATGCATCCGACGTTTGAGGATCCGATGTTTGGTGGTGCGGGTGGGGCAGGTGGGGTCGGGGCTTATGGGACGTGAGTTTTTCCCCGGGGGGGGGGTTATTCGGTGTGCGTATTTGTGTGCTGATTTTGGGGGTAGGGCGCCACCGGGGGCGAGGTATGATCCTGTTGGTCCGGGGGATGGGCCGCCGAACTTGAGGGGCGGGAGTAGGTTTCCGGGAGGGGGGGGAGGGTTTGGGACTGGAGGGCCGGGGAATCCGTTTGGGGGGTTTGGGGGGAATGATTTCATCTGAGGCGAGGGTTGGGGATGGGTGTCGCGTGGGATGGGATGGGATGGTTGGAGTATGGAAGGGTTGGGTTGGCTTACGTGGGCGGGTTTAGAACATTACCGAACACTCGGACTTTGTTGCAAACGGAGGATATGAAGATGAAAGTGATGGTTAATCAGTGGTTGAGATACGTGCTCTTGTTGATTATGAAACCGGGGTCTCCCCGGAGTAACCCCGTCTGCTTCACTACCAAGTCACTGATCTTATTGTTTGGCTGATTTTGTTGGCTTATAAACCCCGGAAGCAATCTGGACATATTCTGGTCTACGAAGATGACATAGACACGATGTGCACTGTAGCGAGGAGGAGTGATATCTACATGTATTAACAGTTCGGTCACATCATCTATCTACAAGCAACCACTACAAGCCTCCCCAAGCACGCACGCTATGCAAGCGCCAGCGCTATCGCTGTCCAGGCCACAAAACCGCAAAAAGCCCTTCAAGGGCAAAGCCGAACCCCACCATTCCAGCTGGTGATTCCTCACCCACTCTATGCCCCCAATCTTACACTCTAAACATACCTTATATACAGATTAGTAACGACAGGGCAATCGCGCCTATCAACCCCAAACCGCCGATATTATTTCTACCGCCCGCGCCCTTCTTCGTCGCCGTCGGGTTCGTCGCACTACCCGTACTCGAGCTTGACGAGAGCGCCGACCCTGATGTATCCTTCCCGTTCGGCGTATTGCTCTGATCTTCCGGCAGCGGCTTGATGGCCAAGTTCTGGATCACGCCGCCAGAGCTGGAATAGACCATTGCAGCGACGGTGTTCTGATTGACTGTGACGAGTTTTCCATTATTGGGGTTACTGATGCCGTTGTCGATCAGCTGCTGGCCGCCGGAGGGGAGGGACGGGATGTCGAATTTGTTATAAAAGCCCTTGGCGGTGATGAGACTGCTTTTGCAGGTTGGAGGCGTTAAGCCTGTGGCGGTCGAGTTGCCGGACTCGAGCAGGGTGACGTTGAGTTGATTATACTGTTTCTGTAGATTATCGTAGTCGCCACGGAGCTGGGCGGTGCCATTTTCGTAAAGCACGACGAGGCCGTAGTCGGAGACTTCTTGCGAGTATTCGTAGACCAGGCCGCCGCTCATGACGGATGTCATCTGAGGGCCGTAGAGGACAGGGACTTCGCTGAAGACGCGGGGGAGGACGAGGTTGCAGCCGTACTCGGAGAAGAAGACGGGGATGGTGGTGTTGGCGAATTGGGAGACGAGTGTATCGTAGCCGGAGGAGTCGTATGTGGCGTTGCCGCACCATGAATAAGAGTTTAGGCCGAAGAAGTCGGAGCGGGACATGTCAGACGTAGAGCCGTTGATAGCGCACTGCAGGTATTCCCAGGTGTCGGCTAGGATGTCGCTCACATCGGCCGCAGAATATCCCACAGGGATGGTCCGAGTTGAGTGCTTGGCGATGTAATTCTTCAAATCCCGGGTCACGGCCCTCAGATATGGTGGCACTACCCCTCCGCTTGGATCGTCGTTGATAACTTCGTTGCCTGCGAAGAAGCCCAAAGTGTTCGGATAGTCCTTGAACGCCTCCACGACCCCGAATATCTGCGTGAGGTAATCCGAGTTGTAGGTACTCCCGGGATCTCCTCTGTTCAGACTCTGACCTGGTAAGGGCGAATTAACGTCCAACAACATGTATATGCCGACAGCGTTGAAAACACTAGCGCACATGTCGTGGTCGATGGCAGGATCGAGGTTGTATACCCGTATGGTGTTGATTCCCAGTTGCTGCATGAGAGCCGCATCCCGCAGGCAGGTAGTACCATTACTTAGCGGATCAACGCCGGAGCCGGGGTTGAAACCTGACGAACCGCCAGGCTGGTAGCTGTGAGACTTGGTCAGTTGGGCCCTGGGCTCTGTGGAAATGGTCGGGAAATGCTCACGCAACACCAATAATCTGGAGGCGACTGTTGGTGACGGTGTTGACAAAATCGGCTCCCTGAACCTTGATGTTTTGCACCGCGGAGGCAATGGACGTGTAAAGCGCAAGAAGCGCAACGGCAGTTTGAAGTATCTGTGGTCAAAGACATGAGTCAGCTTGCACTTGCGATTGGTGTGTTAGTCAAGATTTACACTGACTGCACGCATAGCTGAATACAACGAGCAAAAGGCCTGAATGTTGATTTGTTGATTAATTATGATTCTAGTGGATGAGCGAGTGCAAACTGGCGATGAGCAGTCAATTCTAGTACGGCGCACAGGCGATGAAGGAAGAAGCCGCTCCCCCCCCACCCCCGAGCAAGAACGAAAGACGGGAATGACTGTGACTTCTGAATTACGGTGAAGATTGGATGAAGCATATATCTCGGTTCCTCGCTCTTGGCCGCAATCCCGGCAATGTCATGGAAGCCGCCTTGGTCCGTGCTCGAATGCTGTCGAGCCGTCATACTCGATCCTTCGATGGTGCAAGCTATCATGAAGAACAGGGTCGGAATAGGAAAGCTTGAGCCTTGATATGCTAGAACGTGGCATTGCAACTGTTCTTCTCATGTCTTAGGATTCATACAGAGTGTCGATTCTTATGTGTCTTGGAGCTGGGGGAAAGAGGCGCCTCTTCTCATGCATCTCCTTGCGAAGCCCTATGAATCATCTCCTAGCGATAGAGTCGACCGCCAAGTGACACGCTCACGTGACAGTAAAGGCCACAAGAAACACTCCACAACTCTATGCGTCTCAAGTGAAGAATACAAACGCGAAGTACAATACTCAAGACTCACGCCATTCTTCAAGTAAACAGACATTCGATTAGCATATTTGTCCTATCGCCAGGGACCCTGCTGTACACCCGTGATGCTCCTTTCGGCCCAGCATCCTGAACACGGGCCACCGCAATGCATGACGCGACTATGTACATGGTACAGAAGAATGAGATGAAGAGTGAAGGATGGTCTTGAAAAGATGACTGGCAAAGCAGGAAGGGGACTTGGTTGTGACGGCGTTCCATCATCGCTTTAATCATCTACGCCCGGCGCACTACCTTCCGAACCAGGGCCCGCGCCAAAGCGTCCAACAGAAATGCTTGGGTCAGATGCAATCATCTCCGCCAATATATCGAGGATTGGTTTTGGCACTGTCTTGTCGTATATCTGTATTAAATCCCCGGGCTGCGGGTAGACCTTCAGGGCTTTGTAAAAGCAAAGTGCTGCCTCCACTTGGTTTGACCCTGCATGTGAATGTTAGTATGACGGTGAGTACTCACGAAACGCCGACGAACGCATACCATCTTGACACAGTGTCTCACCCCGGGCCACCTCATTCATGAAGTATGCTTCCTTCTCCTCAACGTCGGTCGGGAAGCCCTCCTCCTTGGCTTCCTCAACGGCAGTTTTGATGGCTTGCTTCTGCTGAGCTCCTTGCGCCTCAGCTTCTTCCCTAGCAGCGCGTGCCTCCCTCCGCGACTCCCTTTTCAGGGCTTTTCTGAATTCCGGGTCTGTCCGTCGCTTATGATCGAAGTAAACGGCGTATGCTGCATGCGTCAAGAATGTTCAGTAAAGTAACGCATGGCGACAAATATTGCAAATGAAAGAACGGAAAGCTAGGCCGTTCTAAAGCTGTCTTCACCTACCGATGAGACCTGTGACCACTGCGCCCACGGAAGCTGCCACAATCGTGGACGTCCTAATAGACGACGCCATTCTAAACACCTTTCAAAACAAAGTACAGACTCCAAGGCACTCAAGGCGGCTCGAATAGAGAATGAAACTGAGGGTCGAGAAGCTTGGTCAGATCGGTGATCTGCCTTCCATAATTTTCGAGGCAAACACCGTAACGGCAGCGTTTCGCGCTAGTCATCGGGACCGTGCCGCCGATACTGCCGGACTTGGCACTTGCACTAAGGTAGTGTACGGTAGCTGACCTTGGAGCTGCATCTGCTCTCCTCTGCTCCTCTGGAAGCATTGCTCACACAGAGGCTTTTAAATGGGAACGGTGTTTCTCTGAGGAGCAATGGAGGAGAAAGAGAAGAGTAAAGGCTTCTCACTGCGCAAGAAAGCGTCACGACGACTGCCTATCAGCGCTCCAAAACAATTATCTAGTCTGGTACCTAAGGCATCCACATCTCAGGGAGCGACGCTTGCGAATGGCAGCGCGAAGACCAGCTTGGATACATCGCGGGAACGACCAAAGCTTGGCGGAAACACGTCGGATCTGGTCAAGAGGAGATATTCTACACGTTTTACCCAACTTCCCGACTTCAGTAATGCTGGAGCACCCCCCATACCTTCGGTTCCGGCAATCCCTACCCAGTTCGCCCAGCCAGGACCTGGGCGCGGAGCACCAGCATCCGGCCAGGGTATTTCTATTGACATCAATGCTTTGAGAGACCCAAATCTGCAAGCTGAGAAATGTGAGCCGCAAACGCTATATCGTTGTAGCCATGGCAATTGGACGCTGACGAAGACCGCAGATGTAAACCACCTTCTTGCTGATGCTTCAGAGCAAGAAATCCGAGACTATCAGGCAAACCTCCGTAAGATCAAGAACCGAACCTCGACGGATCTACAACAGAACGTGTATCGGAACCGAACCCAGTTCATCAAGATTAGCAAGGAAGCAGAAAAGCTCAAAGGGGAGATGCGAACACTTCGAGGACTCATGTCTGAGCTCACCTCAGCACTGGGTCAAGCATCTGTGGGATCCTCATCATCAGTATCAAGCAGACGATCACCCACGCAGGACGATGGAGCGACAAGAGCGCGCAAAACGGCTAACAGAAGTTCGGTTGCCAACTTGGAAGCCATGTGGAGCGCACAGCTTCAGACCCTGTGGAAAAATGTCGAAGGGTCACAGAAATATTTGCCAGCTATTCCGGGTAGGCATATTGTGTATGAGTTAGGTAATTGGGTTGAGCTGGATGCCGCAACCTGGAAACCCCGGCGACCTGCGCATATATTCTTACTTAACGATCAACTTATGGTCGCCACAAGGAAGAGGAAGAGGATCGATCCTAATGCCGCAGTCAATGGTGGGGCCCCACAGAAAGCCCCGACGAAACTCGTCGCTGAGAGGTGCTGGGCACTGCAGGACATCGACTTGGTTGATCTTGGATCCAACAGCCACGGATTGAATGGAGTAGCGCATGATAGACGGGATATTGCCAACGCAATAAGCATCCGCTGCGGTCAAGAGTCGTTTACATATCGAAGTGATCCATCCGACAGCACTGAGAAAACCAACTTACTCCTGGCTTTTCGAAGGACCGTCGATGAACTCCGCCGAGCATTACGAACTAATGCTGATGACACTAGCAGCAAGGGCAAGGAGACTCTCAATTATTTCGCCATAAGAGACGGTCTGACCTCCCAAAAGACAGACTTACTAGAGTCTCTCAATAGCTTCAAGGACCGAGCTGAAGTTTTGATCGATGTAGATGGCAAGCAAAAGAACCTAAGATGGGTTGAAGAACAAATTGACGAGCTCGATATCGAAGTGGCACTACAACGATTCGAGGACGCTGTGAAACACGTAGAAAAACTACGGAGGCTAGGAAAGGGTCTCAAGGGAAACAAGATAGCACAGGAACTCATCAGTATAAAAGTTGACGAGAGGGCGGTCAAGCTCGCAGGTAGAGCACTTCTTGGAGAACTTCTACGAGGATGCAGTGTTGACCATCGCTCAGATCTGGTAACACAGCGATTGATTGACACCCACTCATTCTCAAATGCCACGCAGATGAACGTGGCTTGGTTAGTCCGCTTGGGATTTGAGGATCGGGCAAGAGAGGCCTACTTAGCAGCTAGGACTGCTGTCATCACCAAGAGGACCCGGTAAGTTGCCGCAGTCATACCTGAGATCTTCTTTTAAGAAGCCTTGAGGTGCAACATGATAGCTAACTCTCGAATGCAGACAATGCATCTTTGAAGGAGACCTCCCTCAATACATCTTCCAGATCTCGTACGTGTACTTCACCCTCATACGAAACACCGTCAGCATATACCAGCAATGCTTTCCCCCTCTCATGATGAGTGCATGCGTCAAATGGTCAAAAGAACATCTCGACGGCTTCAATGTTCTGCTGTCACGACAGCTCAGTAGCGTGGAAGGCGGTAGTCCGATATGGCAGGATTGTATTGACAGAGCTAAGGAGCATGCCGCAATGATGAACGAGGTTGGACTTGATTTCAAGGAACTTGTAGGGGTGCGAATGGGAACGGAGGATACGAGCGAAGTGGTCGGATTGGGAGTCCGTCAGTGACAGTATATATTGATGGGACACAAGTCCAATGTATGAATGATGGAGAATGACATATTACGGGCAAACTTGCTTGTTGCCTACCAAGCCAAGATTATTGAGTCAAGAACGCGTGGAGATGCCGCAAGTGAGCTTCCAGGTTGCGCCGCACTGGAAACCGGTTCGTAGTAAAGTTTTATATCGGTCAGCGGCATTAAATACTACACAACTTCACTCCTGGATTCAGATTGGTTGCTGTCTGGGTTGTGGCTTGACCCAGCTCCATCCAGCCTTTCATGTTTTCTATCTAAGACTATCGTGATAGTGCTTACTGCGAACAAATAACACGTTTCCACTCGTAGCGAATAGTAGTTTTGAAGCACGAGTCTTGACTACAACAGTTAAACGTTACTATCAAACAGGCGCCATGGCTTTGAACTGGATATGCCTCTTCCTCGCCGTTGTGCTGGTGCTCCAGGCTTCTCCTGCATCAGCTTTCGGAGCCGGGAACATAGGTTGATATGCTTTCCTGAGAGGCTAGGATTCATGCTGACAGTCTCTACAGCTTCGATCTCCAAGCTCGAAGGTCACAATTGGCGCCATGGCGATATCGAAGATATGCTTAAGACCATCGCTTTCCTCAAGGGCCATAAATGGACCTCCATGATGGTGAAGCGTGTATACTTTGGCAACTGGCTCCGGGATTACTCCCAAGCCGTGGACGTGGGAACACTAAAAGGTGTGCAATCTGCCACCATAAGGATATTGGTCTGGGTGCTCTCTTTCCTGAGTTTTGGCTATGCCACCGAAGAATTCGAGGTCACGGAGGAACGTCTAGGGGTGTATAGGCCAGAGGAACACATTGACAACCCCAAAGACTATGCAGACAACATAGATGCCAGGAAGTACGATCAGAGATTACGGCCGCCTATCGAGCCCATAGAGCTTGAGATTGATCCAGAGACGGGTATGAAGAACTACATCGCCAACGAGAAATTGGGTATTGCTACCAGTGTCGGGTATGTCAAGCACAGCTTTATGAGATCGATACACTTTGGAAGAGTCTACACAAGTGGCGCCAGTGGAATGAAGGGCAAAGACGCGGATCTACACGAGGCTCTTAGATGCTTGGGACAAGGGCTACATTGCTTGGAAGATTTTGGCGCACACACAAACTATACCGAGCTTGCGCTTCGAGAACAGGGCTTCAGAGACGTCTTCCCTCACACTGGAAGTGCAACAGAAATCAATCTGCGAGGCCATAGAGTTTTCCCACTCGTTACTGGAACGTTCGGCGCAGTTGACTTTTTACACTCCGTGCTGGGCGAAGCAACAGATCACTTTGCTCAAACCGAGGTCGATGAGCTGAACAAGGCCCTAGGAGATGCGCAAGCACAGTCGAAGGGCTCTTCCGGAGACGTTGGCCGAAACTTTGGTCGATCTGGACAAGATCTCTCCAACCTGACTAGCTTACTATCTCAGGTTCCCGGGGCTGGTGGACTCTGCCAGCAGGCTGAGCAGCTCCGGGCCCAAGCGGATGCGCAGGAAAAGCAGAACTCTGGAGATGTTGACCGTGCGACAAGCGCCTTGGGTGTTAATAGACCGCCGTCCTTCGCAGGTCCACCTGGAGCACCGGGTGGTCCTCCTGGTCCAGGCATCCCTGGTTGGGAAACATTCGACCCTATCAAAACTGCAGCTCAGATATATCCAATCCTTGAGTTTCGAGACAAGGTCGTCAAAGCAATTTCTCTGACCCTCGAGAAGATTCCTGGCCTCGAAGCCCTAGTCGAGAAAATCACGGAGACAGTGACACTGTTTATTCTCTCGCTCTTGGCTCCGTACATTCGCCCCATCATCAATGCTGTGAGCAATCAGCTCAAGACCGGCAGTTCAACAGTCATTGACGCCAGTGGCAAACAACAATTCGGACCCTGGCAAGACCCGCATTGCTCGGACCCCACGCACTCCATGCTCTCCAAAGACCATTTCTCCAACATCTTGAACGAGCCTGCCGGGCAGGTCGCCTCCACTATCCTGCAATACGTCGCCCCTCGCATCATCTACGCATGGCAACACCCCGATATCCCTGTCGAACAAGTCCTATCCGACGTCTGCCGCGTCTTCCACCACCCCGCCATCCGAGATCCACACTGCGAACTCCACCGCAACATGTACGACACTGTCCAACGCTGGGTGCACTCCCTCCCCGACCGCGGCACCTCCCTAAACAACACCCTCAGCTCTGAAGGCGTGCATCAGGGCCGCAACCACAAAGGCGACAACGACGCCAACACCCCCCATAACCACGGCGGTCTCCCCGGCGTCGGCCTCCCCGGCGTCGGAAATTTCTTCCCCCCCAGCACCCACAGCAAACTCGGCAGCGCTTCCCCCTGGGAGAAGATCACCCAACTACGCGACACCACGGGTATCCACCGCGACGACATCGGCACCACAGCCCCCTCCATAGCCGCCGAATACCCCGGCACAGTCACCAGCTACGACGCCACACGCCCCCCTCCCGGTCCGTCGTCCGCATACGAGGGCGCCTCCTCCTCCCCATCCCCCGTTCCACCGCAGCAGGTCTCCTACGGCTACACCCAGCCCCAGACCCAGCCCGACTACGGCGGTCCATCGCCGGTCCCGCATCAGCAAAGTTCGTTCTCTAACCCGCCGCCTGCTGCAGCTTACCAACAAGATTACGGGAGTGGGTACCAACAGGGGCCCCCTCCTCCCGCTTTTGGTGGGGGCTATGCGCCTGGGCCGGGGTACGGGTTCGATTCGAATGCGCCGCAGGTGCCGTATGGGTATGGAGGAGGACCGCCGCCGCCGGGGCCGGGACAGGGGCAGGGGCAGTATTATGGGGGGCCGCGGTATTAGGGATTGCGTGTGTGGAATGGAAGTGGCGTTTTGAGGTTGGGGTTGTCTAGGGAATGGGAGGATTGGGGAGATGGCATGGGCATTAGGGGGGGATGAATAGGTTTGCTCACGTATATGCAGAATATGCATCTGTTCTACTGGAATGAAGTGCAGTCTAGGTTTCAATAGATCACCCAGTCTATTCTTTCTAAGCGTACTCTTACTGAATGTAATGTCACTCGCCCTCGGAATGTTTGAACTCCCGAACACATTAGATCCGAGGGAGCACTGATCTGCCGCACCATGACTCTTGCATTGTGAGCTGAATCTGCTATCTCGCAGAAGACTCCATGCATCTCTACCGTGTCTGCAGCGCCGACCCATGACTCCGGAAAACGCCCACGCTGGTTAACTCACGCCCATGCGATGCCGACGCCACGGCATTCGTCATTCGTCATTACGACAGCGTCCTCTAAGCACTTGTGCATGTGAATCTAGGAGTCCCCAAAGCCCAGGTGTTCCATCGTTCTCCAACCTCCCGCGTCCATTATCTCAACCCCAACACCCTCTTTGAATTGTCGTAGACGACATAGGTGATACTAACAGCGGGAACAACCTTCAACAAATTGGGCGTGATGCCTTTGAACAAGCCCCTTACGCCCTCACCGCGCACAGTCTTAACCGTAACGTCCCAAATACCCGTATAAGTAGGCGGATGGATGGCTGTGCCTTGACTCTGCAAACGCGTTCTTAGAACGTTGATGGGATATACAGCGCTGGCGCCGAGCGCCCCACTGACGGCGCCGATACCAGCTGTCATAACGTTACCAGGCGCGGCGTCTTCTTCGTGACAGTGGCGGGCTTTGGCATTGCGTGCGGTGATGAATTGTTTGAGGTATTCGAAGGTGGTGAGATCGAGGGCGCTGTATGGAAACATGCCGACCAGGCCCATAGGGAGACCTCGATAGAAAGAGCGGATGCCGGATGTGGTCCACATTTTCTTGGCGGTGGCGACGATGAGGCGGTTGCCGTGGAGGCCGCCTTGAACGGTCTCGCATTGCATGCGACTGGTTTCGAGTCAGTGTATGTACCTCCGTCGATGATTGGAGGAGAGTCACCTACAATTTCAGGGTATCTAAGGGGTATATACAGAACCTGACACCGCGTTAGCATTGTCCCAGTAAACTGGTGAGAGTATCACTGACTGAGAAATGATGCCTCCGAGACCGGCAGCAAAGAATTGTGACCATGGATTGAGAGCTTTCGGATCATCGTGACCTTCTAGCTTTGCTAATGCTCGTTTCGAGCCCTAAGTTAGAGTTCAGCTTGCGTCCCAGCTCAAAGTCGGACTTTTTGTTACCTCGTATGATCCAAATTTGATGGCTGATTCTGGCATGACCTTGAGCACGTTGAGGCCGTTGCCTGCTCTGTCAGCGGAGGCATGCGAAGATCCAAGGAGCGCCCTAACCTGCAAACAAGCTTCGTATTCCTCCCATGCGCCACAATGTTCTAGTTGCCTCGATCAATGGTCTCGATGCCTTCTTCGCGGCTTGTACAGGCGCCCCCGACTTCACGGCAAGGATTGTTTCGGCCCTAACACCCGTTTGTGCGATGAGGTAGACCTTCAGTCGATCCAAGGGTGCCGTTGCTGTTCGCGATACGACGCCGGCAATGCCTCCCGCGAGAAAGTAGCCTGGGTCAGGCATGAGATCCGTCAGCAATGTGATACTCCCCAATTCGCTTGTTGAGGTTTCCTCCACAATCGCCGCCAATAGTGGCGGCTCGGCTTCCTTCGTTGTCTGTTCCCCTGGATCCCAGGCAAAGGAACTAATTTGCCTGTCCTTCGCAGTCCTCGATGATTTTGGCTCGTTGGTCGGTATTGGAGTTGGTTGTGATGGACGTCGTGGCCGAGAAGGGTTGGCAATGGCAGCAAGTGCGGCAGCAAAAGTGCCAAACAAAGTTGTAAGAAAGTGGTGTCTACCTAGTCCCTCTACTGTCTCATCCGATACTTGTACATCCCCTTCTGAATTGAGTGTCACTGTTGAAGAGTAATATGAGAGTACCGCTTTAAGACCAGGTGCGTGCGCGGGTATAAAAAGCAGAAAATTTCTTGCTAGTGAGTCAGCCGATATTGAGGGAAGCCAGTCATCGACGTGAATAACTACCTCCATTCATCGAATGTTATGACCCCATCATGGTTCGAATCCACTTCAGCAAAGAACTGATCGAACTTTGACTGAGGAACGACAAGGCCTGCCCGAGCGAAGGCAGACTTCAATTCTCCTTTATCCAATTGACCGTTGTGGTCCCGATCTATGCTCTTGAAGAGCTGCCGCAGTTCTCTCTCGGTCTGCTCCACGAAGGTGCGGAATTCTTTCCCATGCATCAGCGTAATTCACAATTGTCCACTCCAATAACGCGTACCGGAATACTGAATGCGACCATCGCCACCGAGATCGACTGCTTTGAAAACATCTTGAAGCATGTCATCGGCATTCTTGAGAGCTGGCGGCATTATCAGCATCGCCGCATGAGCACAGCGATAACGCACTCACGGTGATCTATTTTTCGAAGGCCCTTCTTCAACGCCTTGATATCCAGTTGGCCTTCCTTACGTGTGTCCAAGTCCTGCCAGAGCTTCTCCACCCGCGCGTCTCGTGCGTTCTGTGATTCGCCCTCCATCACGGCCACCGGGGAGCTCCTGCTATCTCAGCTCGATCATGCTCCCTCTCTCCATTGGACGGTTTGATTCCGCGGCCGCTGATGATTCCTGAACAAAGAGACGCGACTTCATATGTAGCTCTGACTTAGGCAGGCGTGGTTGCTCTGTTCGTGGTGTGTGTAGGTGAATTGTAGGGTGACAGGGTGACAGGGCGACAGGGTGGCTCGGTGGGTAGAGGCTCAGGTTTGACTGCCGGGGAGTGGGGAATTTAGGCGTGGAGCTATCAGCCCTACGGCGTCGATCCCAGATCACATGTCTGCAAAGTTCACTCCGTGCACAACTCTCACTAGCCTAACCCTAACTTCTACTCTCTCACAATATATAAACTATGTTCTGCATGTCTCCTATCGAAGAGTATGTCTTGAGAGCATGATTTTGCTCGCCTAAGTCGGGAGTATATTCGGCGAGGCCTGCTTTGGGGGCCATTGAGTGCCACCTATCCCGCCTTGCACCATGTAAAAGGACATGACTTAATGCAGATGTACAAAGAAGTCCAAAGCTAGAACTGGCTCGCAAGTCTTTTCGGCCCGTCTTTGCAGACCATGGCCGCAAACTATTGGGCGTCCACGCAGCGCCGGTGCTGGCAGTTCACCAAGGACGCCCTGCTGGATATTCGGCAGAAGCTCGAAGACCGAGGCCTAGTACAGCAGTACCCGCTCCCAGATCGACGCCTTCAGAGCATCTTCTTCAACCAGCGTATGTGATTCGACCCTGCTTGCCCGAGGATTCCTGACATTGGGGCCTCCAGAATTATGCAAACTAGGGCGCCGTATGGCCATCCGCCAGCAAGCACTTGCCACGGCACAGGTCTTCATCCGAAGGTTCTATAGCAAAGTCGAGATACGCCGCACGAACCCGTATCTTGTTTTAGCTACAGCTTTGTATCTAGCCTGCAAGATGGAAGAATGCCCCCAGCATATCCGCGTAGTTGTCAGCGAGGCTCGCAGCATGTGGCAAGGTGGGAGGATCGATGCGTATTGTTCGGATTTTGCTGACCGTCCAAAGAATTCATCGTCTCCGACATCTCCAAGCTCGGCGAATGCGAGTTCTTCATGATCTCGGAGATGAACTCCCAGCTCATTGTCCACCACCCGTATCGCAGCCTCGTCGAACTGCAGAACACCTTGAATATGGCACAAGAAGAAGTCTCCTTGGCTTGGTCCATCATCAACGACCATTATCTGACGGATCTCCCGCTTCTGTATCCACCTCACATCGTCGCAGTGACGGCCATCTTCCTTGCCATGGTGCTCAAGCCCACACCAGCGGGCCTCCATGCCGCCTCAAATGCAGCCGCAACCCTCGCAAATGTCTCACAGGCCATCAAGGGCGGGGATACGTCGCAGCTGAACGATGTTGGCGCAACTACTCCCCAGGGAAAGGTGCAGAGCTTGGTGAAGTGGCTTGCTGAAAGCGAGATTGATATTAAGGCCGTTGTTGACTGTTCGCAAGAGATCATATCACTGTACGACGTATGGGAACAGTACAGCGAGAAAACTTGCAGAGAGCAGATCGCACGATACGTCAAAGCGAGAGGTCTGGACAAATGAGAATCAGCTTTCTGACGACAACAGCAAGAAGACCTGCAAGGAGCAAACCTCAAGATCGGTGCAAGCGGGAGGTTCGAATAAACAAAGATAAACATCGACGAAAAGGACACCCGGCGGCGAATGACTGCAATACAGTTCGAAAAAGAAACAGTCCCAGGTGTGAGCGTTACAGACGGAGTCTGGAAAGAAGCGGCGGAAGCGTCCACAGGTTTGTGTATAGGTGGTTGTACTGTGTTTGTGCTATGTTCTTATTGTGCCTACATATGGAAGGCGCGTATTTGACTGCAAGGATATATACTCCAATATAACCTTTTCTGCTACCCAGAGCTCCAGTGGTACAGTGGCCCCAAAACACCCCTTTACCATTGATTATGCTAACTTTCTCAGCCTCCCGCCGGGACAGGCCGCCGGCCACCTGGAGCTC
This sequence comes from Umbilicaria muhlenbergii, assembly GCA_000611775.1. Classification (NCBI taxonomy): domain Eukaryota; kingdom Fungi; phylum Ascomycota; class Lecanoromycetes; order Umbilicariales; family Umbilicariaceae; genus Umbilicaria; species Umbilicaria muhlenbergii. The sequence continues at coordinate 982,186 of KK106982.1, forward strand.
TGGGGTTCGACCCTGGGCTGGATCTGGATCTGGATCTGGAACTGGAACTGGAACTGGACGGCCAGGACGAGGTCGATGGGGGAGGGCAGGGACGGTGGAGGGGGGACGGAGCAAAATCCCATCCGGGGTTTTCGTACACCTCTGGGTTGTTCAACACAACCCTTAGGTGGAGCTTTTTGTCTTTCTGACTTGTGTATTTTTTTGTTTTTTGAGAGTACACATTTGCACGACCACCTCGGAAGCTTCGCAACTACAAGTCCAAGCGCATACATACACATCTCATATTCTTTTTGACCCTCGATTAGAACATTGAAAAACTGATGTTCATGATGCTCCCATTCCGAAGCCAAACTACAACCCCTATTTTGCACGAGCTGATTTTGAATAACCACAGAATCTTCGCGACTACAAGTCCAAGAGCATACGGATTACCTATTCTTTTTGACCCTCGATCAAAACAGTGATACTGATGTTGACGAAGCAGCCCTTTCTCGGCCAAACTGCACCCCCTTTTTTGCCGAGCCGCATCTCCCAGACCAATGATGCAGTAGGCCCTTCGGCAGTCATGATGGGAATTATCAAGTTGCTATAGCAGATTGATGGGATCCATTCATGAACAGGCTGGAATTACGAGTTGCACTTTGATGGGTTCGCTCCTTCCAAAAGTAAGCGGCAGGCAGCCACCAACCAGTGTTTGTTCTTCGGTGTCCGAATGCTGCAGCAGTCACCAGCTCGCAGATCCTAAAGCATTCACAAGTTGCTTCTCGACTAGAACATCATCTTAGTTCACTATTCTCAGACACCAATTCAGAGATGTCGTGAACATTGCCTAGCGGCCGTCTCTCTATTCATCATTCTGAAACCTGTCTCAGGCGGCTCAAAAGACGCCGCCAATCTGCCTCTTTTCTTTACCCACCCACAAATCTACATCCATACCCATTATCCAATCAAACATCCCCCACCAAGTCATAAACACATAAGTAAACATGAAGATATCACAACGCCATCAAAAAGAGGCTCCCCACACCGAGAACGACCAAGAGTACGGTGCAAATAACCATGGTATCACCTCCACGGATTTTCGCCACGATGCCGAAGATCGTAGCGGCCAATAAATCCAGAGCCACAATGATGCCTTTCATGATCTTGTGACTGGCACGCTCGGGGTTGTGTTGTGCCTCGAGGTCGAGAAGGCCAGAGGAGGCTGGTGGTGCTCCCTTACGCGACAAGGCCTTCGGATGGGTCCCTTTGATGTTGATGTAGAAGGGAGAGGCTGAGGCTGGTTGATTATACGGTGAGGCCTTCGAACTGGTGCCAGCAGATGGCAGCTCGTGCTGTTGTTGGTAGTCGGCTGATTCGTTCGTCAGATGACGTGGGGTATATCTGGACTTCGCTCCGGGGGATTGAAAGGCAGGGGGCTGAGACGACGCGTTCTTACGCCCACGAGCCTGGTTCGCTCCCTTGGAGGAGGTTGATTGAAGAGCGGTGGTGGTCGCACCTTGGGCTTCCATTGCACGGGTCGGTGCATACCCCGGATCGAGCGACTGCAATTGGATGCCGGATTCCACTTCGGTCGGTGGTGAGGGAATACCTTCGAGCCACGCCCCAAGCCCACGCGCTTCCTCTTTGAAGGGAGGAATCGGTGGCAGATCTGAGGATCCTAAGTCAGATCCATTGGAACGGTCCGAATCAGTATCATAGCAGGCTTTGTTGGAGTCTGGACATTCGCTCTTGGCATCCTCGTCAGGAGCAGTCCCCACCGAGGTGGGCTGAGTATCCTCATTTTCAATGTCTTCTGACTCCCGAGCAATTGAGGCGGTTACCGTGGAAGTGTCGTTGGTCGATGGTTCAACTAGAGCCTTCGGGATCCCGCAGTGGACTTGAGGTTGTGACTCGGACTCGACAAAGCTGGGTCGGCTGTGCTCATCCGCTGCATGAGAAGAGGATGGGTTATCGTGCGAGACACCATGATCTGAATCCACACACAAAGGTTAGCAACAGGTCTACACCGCTTCACAATATCTCAAGCCAAGCATAAACAGTATACATACCTTCAGGAATCAAAACACTAGTAGGATCAGTACCTAAAGCCACCCCCGGCCCGATCAACTGCGACTTGTTGGTGGTATTCCCCGCAATACCCTCATCCAAGCGCAACAACTCTGCCTGAATCTCACGACGATGCTCTTCAGGAGAGACTAGGGTGCCCGAGGACTGCATTGCCCCGCGGGTTGTTGCCACAACTAGAGCGCCAGTCTCATCGCAGCGAAGATATGGTTCAGCTGCACCATCGGTGCCATCAGTTGAAGGCGACATAGTGTTCGTGAGGCCTGGTTGAGGATCGAGGCCTGCAGCTCATCAATACCAATGCTGTGGGTGCATCCTACGCTGTGATTCGCGAGGACCACAAAGCTTTCCCCGCGAAGCTGCTCACCTGGAGTAGATGGTGGGGCGCTCAAATACAGAGGCAAGTCTCCGCAAGCAGGAGCGATAAGACTATGTTGACAGTTTCTATATAAAGCTCAGATGGCAATGAGTACTGTATGTCAAGCTCATTGCGGATGAGGAAGGACGAAATCGAAAGGGAACGTCAAAGTAGGAAACCGGAACAGACTACACTGATATCCGACGAAGAGCGAATTGGCTGCTGCATGGCTGCTGCGCGTCATGTCCCCTGTCAGCCACACAACGACCTTATTCCGCCGCCGAGCGCCTTTCAACCTTGAGCACTTGTACAAGAAGCAGCAAAAACAGTGATTAAGTCTTCGGAGTGATAGAGAACTTCGACGTTGCTGTGAAACAAATTGCAGACGTGTAAGAGCAATCGACGTGTCTTGAAATCCTCTCGTCATGGTGCGCGCAAACTGATGTGGTTGATCGCCTCAGCCAATTGAACTCGCAACATGTAAGGAACACATTGTGTTACTGTATCGTGAACAGATGCAACCAGATGAAAGTTTAGGTGAGGAGGCAGTCTTCATATACTATGCTGATGACCCCGCATACCGCATACCAGACTATTGGCCTGGGTACAAGGTACATATTTCTTCTGCTGCATCCCCGCCTGCTCATCTTCCGGCCCAACCATACAGACGAATAGGGCTGAACTCGAGGGAGCACGATAGCAGGACAGGGATTTATACGTGTCGAAGACTAAGCGCAAAAGCCAAGATACCGAACTAACATACATGTACATGTACATGTATGTTGTCACTGTTGTCCATGCTCAATTGACTTTCTTAGTGGCAACGCCACCCCCATTGTCGTGTCAGGGTCTTGTTTGCCTCAAACTGGGCCGCACGCCACAGCAGAAAGGAAGGCCTGAGGTTGTCTCAGTTGATTGATCCGAGCCGGCCTGCTCAACATTTATAAAATAAACGTTCCTGACAATAACATGCAATTTCTATCGATCGGAGCCCGATTCTTACAAGAAGATGCCACTCAATAATCGCGGCCATTATGCTGCTTCTACCCAGCATCCCTTGACGCCTTGCTCCGAATCCTTGTGCGTTTCACGATTTCGTACCCTTCCCCTTAGCCTCGTTCTCCCCCAACTCCCTCACGAAAATCTTCACAGACCCCTCCCCCAGATCCTCCTTCCCATCCTCGAACCCCGGGCTCACCCCAACCGCCAAATATTTCCCATCCGCCGAGAAGGCCAGCGCAGCAATACTCGCCGGGTACCGCTGGTATTGTCGAATCCTCCTTTTGGCAACTCCATCCCAAAGCGCCACCAACCCGTCCCCACCACCGGACGCAAACGACCCATGCACCGGATGAAAGGCCAGCGCGTTGACGGGGTATATGACGTCGACCCCCTCAGGCGACGGTTGTCGATGGCACTTGAACGCGTACTTCCGCGCCTGCGACGACTCCGACGGATCGAACCACTCGACAGCCACACGACCTTCGATGCTACTGCTGGCGTACCCGTCGTCATTGGGCATGCAGGCTACAGCGCGCGTCATGAATTTGAGACTGCTTTCGCGGCGCTGCCACGGTTGGACCTCGATGATGTTGGGGGGCGGTTGGGAGGCTTGCGAGGAGAGGACGGAGAGCGCTTTGAGGTCGTAGATGTGCAGGGCGCGGGAGGCCATGGCGACGACGAGTTTTGTGGGGGTCAGCGAGAGCGAGAAGGGTTTCGACGGGAGTTGGATCGTAGTGGGGATTTGGGATGGTTTCGACGGGTGGTGGATGTGTAGGGTTGAGTCCCAGGATGCGGATATTAGCATCGAATGTTGGGGGCTGTAGACGACGGATTTGACACCGGCGTCGTGGGACGAGAGGACGGTTTGCTCGCCCGTGGAGAGATTGGTTCTGCGTCTTGATTAGACCTGTCATCCTCAACGCTTGCTTGAAACCCCTACTTGGGCTTCGCTCTAGTAACCAACCACTCACTTTCTCACATCCCAATCCAAGCCGGCCGTGAAAGCCTCCTTGTCATCCCCGCCAAAGCATACATCCAGTACGGGCGCGCGGTACTCGAACTTCTCTAGCAACGTGCCCCGGGACTCCGCGGTGTCGTACAAGTACACATGCTTGTCCCAAGACGCTACGAGTAAGCGGAGGCCCGTCGGCGCAAAGTTTAGGGCTGAGATGGCATCGGTGGGAGGGTCGGAGAGCTCGACCTGTGCTGTGGGCTAATTAGTCCGGATGACGGCATAAGACTTATGGGAACAACTTACCAGCACTCATATTGCTCCGAAGAAGGGTGCGCAAAGCTACGTATGTAAGGTGGAATAATCTCCAAACACACTGGGTGTTTGAGATGTTTTCAGTTCTCGCCTTACCACAAGGCTGTACCCATACAACACCAAGGCACCCCCAAGCTTTCCACTTCGCGCCGCGCCATACACTCATCCACTATGCCATTCGCCCAGCTCGTAATAGGGCCACCCGGCTCGGGAAAATCCACCTACTGCGATGGCATGCACCAGTTCATGTCCGCCATCGGCCGCAAATGCTCCGTCGTCAACCTCGACCCCGCCAACGATCACACCTCCTATCCGTGTTCGCTAGACGTGCGGGACCTGGTGACGCTGGAGGAGATTATGGGGGACGATGGGCTGGGGCCTAATGGGGCTGTGTTGTATGCACTTGAGGAGCTGGAAGAAAATTGGGATTGGCTTGAGCAGGGGCTGAATGGGCTTGGAGGTACCACTCGAGATATGTTGTGGGGAAACGAAAGCTGATGGATCCGATGTCGTAGAGGACTATGTGCTCTTTGACTGTCCGGGCCAGGTGGAGTTGTTCACGCATCATTCGTCACTTCGCAACATCTTCTTCCGGATACAGAAGCTCGGGTACAGAGTCTGCTCCCACCCTTCGTCTACTTTCTTGGAGCTAGGAAGACGCTAACTTGCCATACATGTAGCTAGTAACACTCCACCTGACAGACTCGTACTGTCTCACAATGCCCTCCCTATATATATCAACCCTCCTGCTGTCGCTCCGCGCCATGCTTCAGATGGATCTTCCCCACCTTAATGTCCTAACCAAGATCGATAAACTCGCCAGCTATGCACCCCTAGCTTTCAATCTCGACTACTATACCGAGGTTCAAGATCTGACTCATCTCCTTCCACATCTGGCGCAAGAGTCACCTCTTTTGCAGAACCCCAAGTTTGAAGGGCTCAACAAAGCGATCATCGAGCTGGTGGAAGACTTCGCTCTAGTTGGGTTTGAGACTTTGGCTGTCGAAGATAAGAAGAGCATGATGAATCTCCTGTATGCCATTGATCGGGCCGGGGGGTATGCCTTCGGTGGCGCCGAAGGTGCAAACGATAGCGTGTGGCAGGTCGCAATGAGAGAAGGTATGGGCACGATGGACGTAAGGGATGTTCAGGAGAGGTGGATTGACTTGAGGGAGGTATTCGACGAGAAGGAGCGGCGAGATCTCAAGGAAGAGGCGAAAGCCAGGGAAGCGCCTTCATTGACTGACGACGCAGGCGATGAGGACGATGACGACGAGATCGAGGAGGTGGAAAGGTCTCTTCCAGACAGCGGAGTCAAAGTCGTCCGTCGGCCCTGACGTCTTGTTCTTCCGTATTGCATGGCATCTAGCGACTGGCGTATGGGCGGATAGAGGATAGCATTGGGCTGGCGCCCTAGGTAGTTGACGAAATGGTTCTTGGAGGTCATGCCTCTGTTCCAAGGATTATCCATCAGAGTCATAGTCCTCATCCTCTTCATCGCTATCTTCAATCCCCTCCAAGGCATCCTCTTCTTTTCCGTCTGTTCCTCTCGCATCATCAGGCGCACCTAAGATCGCTCCCAATCCATCCCCGATACTGTTGGCGGGACCCCTTTGCGCCTTGAGGATAGCTGCCCTTGCCTTCCGAATCGCCTCTTCCTCGGCCTTCTTGATAGTCCCCGAAACCCTTACAACCTGGAAGACACACGGTCGAGGCTGCCCATTCCTTGAGGCCTTTGGCAGCGCTGTAATGAACGACAATGCCGCCCATACAAGTCGGTAATGAGTACGAGAGCATCTGATTATAGCTGTGGATGTAGCTGCTGAGAAGTACTTGACTGCAAAATTATTCGATCAGCGACGAGTCATTTACTATGGCACGTCTGGACTTGGAATACAGAAGACTTGTAAAGCACACATACCGAGGAGTCTTCCAAAAGTCACACCAGCTCCATAGTCCCCGTATAAGAGCGATACCTGGTCTTTGATAATTCGGGCGAGTAATTGCGCGCTCACGTCATCTGGCGATGGTCGATGGAATTGTACGACATCTGGAAGCCCTGCTGTAGGTCTTAACCGTGGATTTTGTGTGTTGTTCTCCGGAGGGTCAGGATATAGGATATGCACCAGTAGATACCGGTTTTTGAGCCGCACCATCGAGTAAGGTTGACAATTGCTGCAGGATACAGGCTTCCTAGCGATCAACTGCAGCTGCGTTTCCGCCGTGAGATAGATTTGAAGTTTCCACGCGAGAGGCGGTACGCCAAGGAGCGGGAGCTACGGATAAGGCTGAGGAGACTTGCAGTTCGGTTATCCCCTCTCCCCCTCTCGCGGGCAGGGGTGGAGCTCAGTTCCTTTGCTTCGCTGCCATCCGACACAGGCGGGAGGAGTTCCATCACAGACAGAAATCGCTGCACAGTCGCATATGAAGAACATCAGGTTCTAAGCAATAGTAGAGCTGAACATGCGTTACTTTATATAGTCACTTAACACCCTTCCCATCATCAACGCTTCAATCTTCTCCCCCTTCTTCGCGAAGCCCTCTCGCACAGGCAGACACAACAACGCATTGGCGCTTCTAAGGCTTCCCACTCTCGAGCTGCGCTGACCGCCCGTACTCGTGGCATGTAAAAGGCCATCTTTCTGTGCTGTGACAATTACTCGGTGATACTCCGATCGTTGAGGGTTCAGCTTGATGTCCTGATCAAGGGTAACGAAGACTTTCGGAAGGCCAGGAGGCTGAACACCAGACGCTTGATGCAGTGACGGTAATACGAAGAGGTGCAATGTCACTACCGCAGATGCTGGATTGCCGGGTAGGGAGAAGATGAGCCGCGGTTCAGGGTCGCCGGCGTTATTCTTAAAGGGCACTGTAGCAAAAGTCGTAGGCTTCCCTGGCTTCATCGACACACGGCCAAAATGGATTGCACCTCCTAAAGACCGCTCGATGGTCGGCTTCAGAAGATCTAGTTCGCCCATTGAAGCACCACCGGTCGTTATAATGACGTCCACTCTCCGCATAGCATCACGGAGTGTTTGCTCCAACGCTCCCGGTCTGGTGATGGATCAATCAGCAACTGAAAGAGATAACGAGATCGATGTTGAACTTGCTCATCTTTGGCAATGCCTAGATCCACGACTTCAAAACCCCAGCCTCTGACTGCAGCCATTATCGTAGGTCGATTACAGTCTCGTACCTCCCCTAATCTTAGACCACCTTGCCGGTCATGCTGGACAATCTCATCACCCGTACTTAAAACACCAACAATAGGTTTCTTAAAAACCATGACTTCTGCCCTACCCACAGAAGCCAACAGACCCAGCTCACCCCCAACCGCAGTAATCTCTTCTCCCTTCCTTAGGACAGCTTCTCCAGCTCTGATGTCACTGCCGACCGCTCTAATATTCTCCTCTGGTTCTATTTTGTCACTAAGGAATTCGACTTCGCATTCTTCCTTACCATCATCAGTCGTAGTCTTGAGAACAGTGTCCTCCACCATGACTACGGTATTAGCACCGTCAGGTAGTGGCGCACCGGTCGTAATTCTTGCAATTTGGCCACGCTGTAGTGCCGGTATCTCACCGGATTTGGCATGTGAGACAGAAGCTACAGGAAAGACAGCCTTAGAACTTGGCCCGCCTTTTTCGACATAGAAAGCATAGCCATCGACAATGCTTGCCCTGTAAGCTGGCACAGGGTCCTTGGCCTTGACGTCTTCCGCTATGACAGATCCTACTAAACTGTCGTTGACAGCAGCCTTAACTGATACTGTAGCTGGCGTGTTGTCAAGTATTAGCTTAGTTGCCTCTTCCACTGACAGCATTGGATAGGGCGAAGCTCGATAGCGGCGCGTGGGACCTGCTCGTGGATCGTTGGACTTGGGGCGCTCATCAGGGCTAGTGTGGGCTTTAGCATGTCCACTGTGGCTATCGCTATGGTCATGACCGTGGTGATGATGCTGCTTCAATCCACTGCTTGCGCCACTGCTGGACTCGACGCCTGCTTCTTTTTCGAGCTTCTTGACACCCCCGGCATGCAGTGCTCTCGAGTCGGCGCCAGCAGCCTGTGTACAAGCATGCGGTAAAAGCTTTATCAAGGCTTGTAGATTTTCTTTGGCACCTTTAGGAGAGCCTGGTAGTGTGATGATCAATGTCCTGTTCCGCACCCCTGCAACTGGCCGTGACATAACCGCGACTGTCATCAAGAACAAGCCAGTCAGTCATGCTTTACACATAACTTGTAAAGACCGAAGAGAATTCAATGTGCCTTTCTAAATGAAGACAGAACGGCTGCTCCACTGCATTGGGAAAGCTAGCCAGCAAAAACGACGTCACGCATGATGCCTGATAAATGCGACTTACATGGAGTAACTTCTCTGGACGCTGCCAGCATGCTGTGACTGCTTTGACTTTAGTAATGCTTTCGAAAATTTGTATAGGATCTTATGGTCAACTCACATGAGGCCCGGCGCATGTCGGTGTATCAAAGGAGTAACAGCTTCAGGCGTTTGGTCCTTGACTGCGAAACCAGTCCCTCCTGTCGTAATAACAAGATTCATGAATTCCTCTTCATCACACCATCCTGTGACGGCTCTCTGTATTGCGAGAACATCATCGGGGATGATTTTCTTCTCGGCCACGACCCATTGGTCTCCACCATCAGTCAGGAAAGTTTCATCGAGCACGTTTCCTGCCTTATCTGTCAACGGGTCTGCATATGCTGTGTCTGATATAATGAGTATAGCCGCCTGCAACTTTCTGTTGCCCATGTTGGAGGATTGAGGACAAGAAGCGAAGAGGCATTCGATAAAATATTGGTGGTGCATGATAACCGCAAAGTACCAGTTTTAGAGAAAGGAATTCTGACCTTTCCTAAGGCTTACCTAGATACGGTCTATAGGTTTGTACATACAATTGGAGTTCCAACTTGCTTGCTTTAGCTGTAATACTATTTTTCCTTTGGGCCTTCGATAGCTCAACATACACATATACACTGGGTCTGAATTTCGATAGTTAAGGCCAATAATTACATTCAAACTGGACAATGTTGGCTCTACTCCCAAGTCGCCCAGAGGCATCCACGACCACATGCCTTCCCTTAAAATCATCATCTATCCGGACGCCTTGCCACGCTATGGTAGTGTGCACAAACACCACGATACCTGTTACATAGTCTCCACCTCGGACAGCAGACCAGAAAGTCCTTGCTTAAAATATCTATTTAAAGTCTAGTGCTTTACTAGATATGAGTAGACCGATGATGAGTCCAAAGAGCCCTAGAACGGAACTGAAGATCTCAATGACCAGAACTTTGACGAATCTGGAAGGCTAGATCAGTATTCCTCGAAGCATGCTATTGCGGCAGCTACCAAAACACTTACAAAGACGGGTCTGCAGCATCAGCCAGGGCTGCACTACTTCCGTTAATTCCCACGGAAACACCACAGATCATGTTGCAGGCTCCAACAGTCAAACCTGCCCAGAACAGGGCATAGCCAGTGTAGTAGTTGCTTGCCGAATACAAAGCGTCCCCCTCAACATGGACGAGTTTCGCCGAGAATACAATAGCCATAATGACGCCGTAGATTGCCACAACTTCGCAGAAGATGATCGAGATTAGGTTCTTCGTCCGTATGCGAGGTGCTTTGACACCACCGCCTAGAATCGAGGAGCCGGTAATGAATATGCCCCTATACACACATCAGCGCTGCTGACCTCGAACGAGTCCCTTGGCCGCGGTGTACCATGCCGCTCCAACCACCGATAGTCCTATGCAAAGACCTATGCCGAGATCTGCCCAAGCGTACGGCGATACGCCTTCGAGGAACTGTCCAACCTGCTCCAACTTTAAATGATGACGCCTTTATGTTGAGGACGTAAACAACTAACATTGAAGGCTTCCCCATCACCAGTGAATAGCAGATCTGGAGCTCCATCAGCTTCGCCTTCCATATTTGCTTTTGGGACTGAGCTCACAAAGTCCCACCACAGTGAGCGCAGTGGTGGCACTGCCAGCGCCATATACGAGACTCATACTTGCCACCTGTCACGTATTTATGGCCTGCCAGATAAGTCAAAGGCGAGTGGTGAAAGATAGTTGTCGAGTGGATGAAGTCGAGTTTATCCTGCTCGCACGTACTTGACGCCGCTTTACTCTAGCTTAGTCATGCATTAGGCTCCACTCTTGCATGCTCCCACGACGACTCACTCATCGTCCATCACACCTTCACCGCCCCGCGAAGATGGCAACCCAAGCCTACTACGAGCTCTACCGTCGTAGCAGGTACTACGCTAATACCGTATAATGAGCTCCCCAAGCAGGTACTGACTCGGTACGTCTCTGTAGCATCGGCCTCGCCCTCATCGATACTCTCGATGACCTTGTCCACGATGGCCGCATCGAGCCTCAACTGGCCATGAAGGTCATTGCTACGTTCGATAGAGCTATCACTGAGGTATTGGCCGATAAGGTCAAGGCTCGACTGAGCTTCAAAGTAATGCCAGCTCAAGGTCCTGTGGAGAAGGGCACATGGCTAACCAGGGTTGCATTTCAAGGGTCATCTCGATACCTATCGCTTCTGCGACGAGGTCTGGACGTTTCTGATCAAAGACGTCAACTTCAAGCTCGATAATCAAACCACAATCCAGGCAGAGAAAGTGAAGATAGTAAGCTGCAATGCGAAACGGCCGGGAGAGCAGTAGTCTTATCGGATTTGAACTTGTGTCGGGAAGATAGGGAGGCACCATCTGATGATCACTATTCACATGCGGTCTGAAGGGCGCGTGGATAGTAGCTGCACATCGATCCGGTCTTAAGGGAGCGCACTTAGATGTCATATCTAATACTCAGTGATACCCAGGGAGGCGAATAGGCGTATTAGGTACAAGCGTTCGGGGCAGTCTACTGAGATATTTCCGAACAAGTGAAATTGACTTCATTGCATTGCTCTCGCTCGTTTCTTAGTGGTGTCATTGCAAAGCCAAGGATCTCAAACGGGTTTGACTGCGGACGGCTCGCAATGGCAGCAATTGTGACGGGAAATGTATACTGGAGTTATCTTCAGCGCATACACTCTCGCAGGCCTAATGGCACAGTATCAGATATTCTCTATGGCGGATATTTCATTGCAAACCCCAAAGATAGAGCATCGATACATGGATGTGCTCGCCGGGAAGATGATCCAAGCTGAAAGGTGTCAATACCATATACTGCATATCAGGGGAGCCCGGGCTCAGGCGCCGCTCGATCCCTAACATATCATAGCCTGCCTATAAAGTTACTCGCCTGCTCACGGCTGAGTACAGAGGTTTTTCATAAGGGTACAACATTGTATTAGCCCTACATTGGACTGTTTTGGTATCTTGTAAATGAGTCGACTCCAGTCCAAGGGGTCTTATAATATAACACACCTTCAACCCTAATTTATTTCAGAGACACCCCTACCTCCTGACAGCTATATACGTGAACTTCTGACTTTGACTGTTTACTGCCGGTTGCAGTGAGCGTACGTTAGTTTGTAAAGGTTTCGTTAAGTGTAAGTTACCAGTTCCGGTTAGTGCTCGCCCGAAGGGGCAACGCGCGTCATGGGACCCTGCCGCCGCTTGAGAAGGCGGCTGGCCGCCCTTGTACCCTCCAACCTTCCAACACCAACACAATCCCTCCCGACGCCCGAGAAAGAACAGAACCACCATAGAGCAAGTGTACTCAGCCTTCACAAGGAGACCTATGGCTTCATGACCCATGCTTCTGTCAGTACAGGAAAAGCTGACAGAACGCATATAACACATAAATGGCAAGCTATCAAATTGAGGTTGAGAATGGCTGTATGAATATATCATGTTTTTTGGCATGGTAGTTTCAAAGACTAAGAATTCATGTATCTATGGGTGAGCACTGAGTCTACAACTATTGATGCTCCCATTTGACCTGCCTGCAGGTCTGACGAACCGCCCCATAACCATCCTTCTCTCCCAACCCTCGTCCATCATCACGCAGCCTTGTCGAACCCTTCCGCCACATCGAATATTCGAAAGGACTGGACTTCCCTCAACGCCAATCGCGCCCAAGAGGGCGAGCGCTGTAACGTCGACGCTGTCCTGCACACTGCGTCCAGAGACGACAAGCTTTCTAGCTCAACATACCCGATCAACTGCTTCCTCAAGAATGTGGGCATTTTCTCCAGGACCGTGGCAGATGGCAAGTCGTATTTCGTACCGACGAGTGGATCGTTCGGAAAGTTAAGGGAACTCATGAGGCGCCCTAACCTTTCGACGGGATCCTTCTCAACGAAAATGGCCTCGGGTGCCTCGCCGGTGAACCAAGCAAAGTATACGCGCAAGAGAGAATCTTGTTCATGCACCCTCGAAGCGTTGGGGTCAGGAGATTAAAACTTGCTCATGATAACAACTTGTTGTGTGCGGAGAAAAGCGCCGACAGAGTCTGAGATGGTAGGATGATGTGCCGATGATTCGAATGAGGGGGATTGGGCTCGCCTTTAGCTTCTCTGAGTTTGCTGGTCGATGGTAGAATATCCGGCCACGGGAAGTTATAAAGGTATCTTCATCGCACCATCCATTATGTCTGAGCCTGACGACTCAAGGTCTCATACCGAAAAACGAACTTGTGTCACGATTTAAAGTACCATGACATGTCTTGGTTCGGAGAACAACAAGTACGTTCTAGTTACATTTTCAAGCCCAATAGTTGACGAAAGTTGGTTTGGCAGGACACAGTGACCTCGCTTGACATGGTTCTTGTGTCGAAACCATTCAACAAAGCCTTTAAACAAGACAAAGAAACTGAGGCGCGATAATGAATCAGTTGTATACTAACATTGATGCAATTTCCCGTCGCTACACCGACCCTAACCCAAAACTCTTCTCGAAAGAGTACCTTTTCTCATCTTCATCTCTGCCACTTCTGCCCTTCTTTTGTCGGCTTTCATGCGGTTGAGCTGACGCTTCGCCTCGATGTCTTCGCGGTCCTCAACCCACCTGCGCGATTTCATTCTGCGTATATTTTAGCCACCATACCTTGCATTTTGTCCAAGCATTGCATACGCAGTCTTAAAGAGTGGGTATTCTTTCCAGTACGGCTTCATGGCTCGATCGACATAATCAACCCAATCAGAATCCCAACTGCAGAGGGCAGAGATGCAAAAGTCCCAGAATTCCGGATAGAATCCTGCCGCCTCCCAGTCAATCAGGGTGAGCCTGAATTGGCTAGCAAACTCGTCTTCCCGATCCTCAACCGGTATCCTCTCAAGGATCATATTCTTCAACTGCAAGTCTCCATGGCAAAATTGCGCCGTATGATCACGAAAGGTGAGTTCAGTCATCTTTTTGAATGCGCGGTGATCCCTTGGGTTCCATTCGAAACAACGCGCCCATAAGGTCGCGACCCATTCCGCTTCGCTGTACCAAGGACCCATGAACGCGTGGTGGAGGACGCGCTTACCGTGTTGCGAGTACTGGAGGCTCGACTCCATCTTCTCAAGATCATAACCCCGTGTTTGCCCAGACTTGCCATAAATTGGAAGGCAATAGAGGTCCAAGGGGAGAGGACCTCCATGGCATCCGCTGAACATGGCTGGTGACGCCGGTCGTAAGCTGTGTAGTTGCCTAAGGTGCTTTGCTAACTGGAGTGTGACTTCTTCCTTTTCAGCGTGATCAAGTGTTGGCCAAGCCTCCAGGGCCGTGGGGGCGGGGATGTAGTTCATCACGAGATAAGTCGTTATGCCGTCGTCAGCTTTGAGCACTGCGAGCACTTTCGGCACAGGTATGGTGGTGTGTTTTGCCACGAACTTCATATTTTCAATCTCCTTCAGTAAACGACCATCGTCGCCGCCATGCGATTTCTTAACGAGGTATGTAAGTTTATAAATCGTAATGTTGGGCGTCCCGCTTGGGTGCTGATGGCGATGACCTTTCCTCTCAATCTCCTCTATGGTAGGGATCGGCACTCCATTTATAGTAAGATCGTCAACATTAGGAAGGCTTTCTGAAGACATCGTGGTGGGCAAGTTAGATGGACTGCTGACCGAGAAGAACTGATGTTCCTATAAAATAGGCTGCCATTGATATCGAGAGTCAAACAAAGAAAGACATCAGTCTCGTCAACGCTGCAAATGGTCATGCAATCACGCCATTTATTACCATCACAAGGAATTCCGGAAACGGTAAGTAGACAGAAGTCCGTCGTCTTCCGAAGGCGTGCATCGGAGTAACGATAGACGCTCTCGGTCGATTTTTCACTAGAATGACGGAAATCCTCCTGAATGCGTCTGAAGACGACGTTGTGACTGGGATTCTGTTCTATCCATTTGTGATGACTCAGTGATTGTTGTTATGGAGAGCTTCCGCTTCTTTGACACGTGTTGTTAGGCTCAGAGACACAGGTCGCAAGTGCCGAAGACGCCGCCAAAGGGGAGCCGATCGTCATTCAACACCCGAATTCGTCCCTGCTCTAGTGCTGGTCATTCTACAGACATGTTTCCTTATTCCTTCACCTCAAACCCAGATACGTCAGGCAGCCAAAGAGCCGCACGGACTTCTCCTCAAAGCTCCACCATCCACGTACGCGACTAAGGTAGCCACTCCTCGCTATGACGGCATCATGGAGGCGGTAGTGAGGCAGGCGTGCCTTCAAAGACGAACCAGACACCCATCGCTTCACCCATCGTTCCCCACCTCGAAGCCCTAACAGTGCCTATTGAAGCGAATTAATGATGCCTTCCCTCCCCTCGGCCCCGTCCGCTTGTGTGTTGCGGCTTCATCAAGTCAGGTTGGCAGAAACTTCGTGACGGTCCTGCTGCACACCACCCAATGATGCCCTTCCGCCGTCCTGTCAACCTCTTAAATCACTTCGTTCCTTCACTTTGTCGACAATCACCCAAGATCAGTAACCGGCAATCGTCATGGAAGCCTTAGGACCGCGTATGCCACAGAGACGGATTGTATAGGCGAATGAAGTAAGGTCACATTGCGGTACAATTTAAGCTGTCTGTCTGCGGAATCGTCCTTAGTGGAGCGGTGAACAAAGCCTCACAGATCTCTGAAAACAACTTGCTTTCAGTTCCCGTACTCCGTAGTCGTTTCTGGTGTGGCGCCCCGGCGACAGATCAAACAGGAAGTAGCGCTCTTGCGGATTTGATCTTCATCATTAAGGAAAGAAGACTTGTTAGCCAGGGCAGCAGTCCGGGCTTAGTGGGAAATTTCATAATTGCCAATTTCGTTCGGACAAGCTCTATCTGGGTTCGATCTTTGGAGATATGCATTTAGTCTTCAATAGTTTGGGAAATCAGAATGTGAACGACAGAAATTTGAAGCTATGAGATTAGACACTGGGGGATTCAAGCTATGAGCTTACAAACTGAGGGATCTGCACTTGAGTGCTTCACAATGTGATTATTCAATGGCGTCAGATAGGCTCCATGCCATGAAGTCCTAACCGACGGCGCCGAGTATGAGCTAGATTGGGGGGGGGGGAGTCTATCTAACCAGGCTGAGGAGGCTTACTCCTCACGTAACAAGGGAGGCTCAAAGAAACGACACTCCCTTCCCACTATGGGCCCCCAAATCCGTGACCCTCACCAAGGATCAAGAAAGCCGACCGGTACCTGCGCGACTCGCCACGATGACACCATCCCGTGCACGTGGGACCATCATGCCGCGTTCTAGGGTGTTCAGGGTCCAACCCATCTCAGGGTCCAACCCATCTCAGGGTCCAACCTATGTCAGGGTCCACGCAGGGTCCACGCGATCGCCGCCAGATCCACCGCCAACGCTCGCACCACAGCTCCCTTTCCTCCCCGCCAAGGCGCCCAGGCGCGAAGATGCGAACAGCACATCCAATCTGCACCGCGCCTCCTTCCCCATCCATCTTTCCACATTCTTGGCCCGCTCGACTCTCCTCGATGCTCCGCCGACGGACCGCCGCCGTATCGCGAAGACCCGACCCTAAACCGCCCCCCATGGACGCTGCCGCCCAACCTCTGCTTCCCGCCGCTCTACCCCGTTCTCCTCCCTCTTATACAGACCCCGTGACCCACACGCCAGAACCAGAGTCGACAATGGGCGGTAAGACGCCATGGCTCGCGTATGCCGTCGCGAGCGGAGCGTGCGCCGCCTTCAACGGCGTGTTTGCGAAGCTGTGAGACCACGCTCCCTCCCCAGCCAGCCGCAACCGGGCGATACTAACGCCCAATCCGCCACCCAGGACAACGACCGAGCTGACCGCCACATGGGCGAGCACCATCTCCACCGCCCTCGGTCTCTCCCGCACAAACAAAGCGGTCGAGTTCGCCATCCGCGCCGTCCGTTCTCCCTTGATTCCCCTCCTCCACCACCACCGATCCCTTCTTTTTGCCCAACCCAAAAACCCGCATCGGCTAACCCCCCGCCTCCGCCCGGGTATGACAGATCTTCTTCTCCCTCAACCTCGCGTTCAACGCCATCATGTGGACGCTGTTCACCAAAGCCCTCACGCGCGCCACGTCCACGACGCGCGTCGCCATCATCAATACGTCGTCGAATTTCATGCTGACGGCGCTGCTCGGGTTGCTGATTTTCCGCGAGTCGCTGCCGCCGTTGTGGTGGGCGGGGGCGGCGTTGCTGGTGGTGGGAAATGTGGTGATTGGGCGGAGAGAGGAGGAGGAGGGTGGGAAGGGGGCGGCCGAGGAGGCCTTGTTGGTGGTGGAGGGGGAGGAGTTTAGGGATATGGATGGGGATTTGGGGAGGGAGGAGGTGGTGCTGAAGTTGGGGGATGATGAGGGGCTGAAGTTGGGAGAGGACGAGGGGGTCAAGTAGGGGTGAGGTCTTGTTCTATGACAGGACACATAATACCGGGGTCACGGCGTCTATGGGTCGGTTCACGTGTTCTCGAGCAGTAGATCTTGGTCGAGCAATAGATTTTGATGGATCAGGAAACGCTATGCTGATGCTATGCTTTCGTCATAAATGTCGTAGAACGTTGCTCTATGCTCGAGCCACATGTAGGCCAGCCCTCTCTCTATCCTCCGAGTATCGAGAATTCCCACACTATGCTATCTACCGAGTACACATACAATGCCGAACGACCACACCACGGTCTGCTCATCTACACTTACATCTGCCCCAAGGCCTGAAGCTTGGCCTTTTCCGAGTCGTCCAGAGATTGGTACTGGAGCTGGAAGTCCGGCTCGTTTGCTACATGGCGGAAGAAGTCGCTGAGATAGGCTTGGGTTTGATCATCGGTGCCCCGGGCACTCCACTTGGACTCGTCCATCCAGCTCATGAGTTCTGCGACTGGAATTAGTATTGACGAATAAGAAGAGGTAGAGGAGGCAGACGTACGCGCTCTTGTGCTTGGAGCGTTTAGGTCCAAGGTCTCGGGCTCATCTTCCCACTCATCGTCGTCGCTGCCTTCCTCCACTTTGCCGGTGCCATTGCTCATGGTCGGACGTACGGGCGAGGAAGCATTGGCAAGTTCTGCGACAAGCACCTTTATAAGCTTCAGGGAGGCGGGGATGATAGTATATTGATCCGGCACCGCCTTCGCGCGAGATCTGGTCCTGATCCGATCGTCCTTCGGCATGATCAGATCGCCTTGCACTTGGATTCTTGAAAGCCGCTCGTCGTGGAGGTTGTAGATGTTAGCCAAAGCTATTATGTTCTGCCGAATCTCGTCGTAGCCCGAGAAATTGATGGAGTTCTCAAGCCACTTCCGCAAAACAACATCGAGACCTGTTTGGGTACCGATCTGAACCTGCTCAAGGAAGTCCAGCACTTCTTTGGCATTGCCAAGTGATAACCGCGCGAAGACGAGTATTAGACTTTGAATAAACGGAGCATGTTCAGCGGTACTAAGACGCACTGCGACCACGCGAAGAAGCTGCAGCAGATAAGGTCCCAGTCTCTCGGACCCAGCCTTCTCCACCAACTCAGCTGCTAAGCCTCCCACTTCCGCCGCCGAAGTGTCGTCCACCGTGGGTCCCAGCAGGCGGTCAACGATAACCAGGATCACCTCGAGGCCTTCTTTTCCATCGTGTAGATCACGCCATGACAACATCTGGACGGGATCGTGAGCTAGAATATGCTTGATGGTTGCCGTAGCCATCTGGTGAAGGCTGAATTCGGCATCAGAGAACAAAATCCGGCGTAACTTCGGCATTACAGCTGCCACGAATCCCTGAGGTAGGGGTTCCGTTCCGTGCTCGGCCAGGACGCTAAGGAGCGTTGCAGCCATATCCACCAGAGCGTTCTCAGATGTCATGTCTCCAACGTCAAAAGCTCCAGTGAGTGTGGGCAAAACTTTTGCACACAGCTGGGAGTAAGCGTCCATGCCTTGCGCAGCTATTGACTCTGTGATGCCCATAAAGGCCTCTTCGACAATGTCAACGGTTTGCATGTTCTTAGCTCCTTGGGAAGCCATCGTGAACAGTACATCCAGCGCTGCAGATGTTAGGCATAGAGTCGGGTCAACCTGGATAGCATCACGAAGAGTTTCTACCATAGTGTTCAGCAGGTCCTCGTTGTCGGCTAGCTCATCCAAATCTTGGGATGATAGGAACTCAGAGATGACCGTGACGATTGGTATCTGGAAGTTCTTTGCCTGAGTTAGGGACATGGCACTTATACAATCTCGGAGAACTCGGATACAGGAAACTTTGAAAATGTCCGAGGAGTCATCTCTGATGGCGTCCAAGGACTTTTGCGTGAGGTCCTCGACGACCTGATTGAACTGGCCCGTAGACGCCTTAACGATCGTGCCGGCCACAGTAAAGCCCCGAGAGCGAAGAAATTGATCCTCTGAAAGCATAGCAGGTTGGACATGGTCGCTATAAGCGCTAGCCATTATGGCCTGCACGTCGTTCCCTTGCTCTTGTAACTCCCCCAGCATTCGATTGAGTATGAAAAGCGCGGCTTCTCTGTTTCTCCAGCTTGAGTCTGCGTCCTGGGACACCGTTCGAGCATAGGCTAGCAGGGTTTCCAATGCCTGACTAGGAAGCCAGCTCGTTATCAAGTCCACGAGGTCGGAACAGGCATTTCGAGGCGTGTAGTTGGCAGTCTCGGAGCTCTCTTCAGACAAAAACACGTTTACATCGATTTCCCATAGTCCTTCCTCTTCAGTGGTAATCTGAGAATAGCCAACTAGAAGCCTCAAGACATCGGCAACCCATTCCTTCTCTGGCGAAGCGGGAGCAGCCTGCTCCAGATAGTTCATGAG
The DNA here is from genome assembly GCA_000611775.1 of Umbilicaria muhlenbergii. Classification (NCBI taxonomy): domain Eukaryota; kingdom Fungi; phylum Ascomycota; class Lecanoromycetes; order Umbilicariales; family Umbilicariaceae; genus Umbilicaria; species Umbilicaria muhlenbergii. The sequence continues at coordinate 1,002,084 of KK106982.1, forward strand.
CTCTTTCTTTACTGGCCGTACACCAAGCAGACTACGCAATAAATCAAGCTCTTCTAGTATTAAAAAGTCAAGCGTATATGGTAGTCTGTCCGCGTCTTCTAACCGGCCTTGTCTGTCTTCGTGGATATAGAAGGTATGGTAAGGGGCTAAGTGCGCAGCAAGCGCGGCCCAGGTCGCCGAGAATACTTGTAAGCTTTGAGAGATCAAGAGCGTTGGGAAAACGGCCATTGTCTTCTCGAGAGCCTAAGATAGGTTAGCATAAATTACCTCACGTGGCAAATGACCGGGACTTACTCTGACGACTTGGATCTTTAGCGCAATGAAGCCTCGCCATGTCTCAAACACCTCCCCAGCGCTTTCCTCGTCATCCTGACTGGGTGTTGGGGGCAGAGGTAATCTGAGGACTTCGATGAATATTGGCGACCACGCCGTCAAGGCTTCCGACATGAACTCCTTCACATCGGCTTGGTGGACTTCGGCGACCATCTCGAGCGTGTCGTAGCATCCTCGGAATACAGACACAGCAAGCGCTCTCAGCGTCAGTTTTCTTCCACCATCTACAGCAACATCGTAGAGGCACTTCACGAGACTCCTTGCGCTTTGGAAGAACTGGTCCTCATTGAAGCCGTCGTCGACCAAGTCGCCAAGTACAGTGAGCACACCATGTAGCCTGTCATTCTCAACCCTGGGTACAAGGTCCACCAAGGTCGGAAGAAGGTCTGGCCACGCGTCTGGGAAGTCCGCACTCGCGATTTTACTGATCACGAAGCTGGCAGCACCCTTGACCTTCCTGTCATTCAGGCCACTCGTTGCGATCTCCAGCAGCTGCTTCCGCAAGTGCACCTTGTCCGCGTCGTTGATCAACACCTGCCCACCGAATTCGTCCAGAGTGGGCGACCATCCTTTCAAGACGAAGGTCTTGAGAACCAGAAGCGCGGACTGGCGAAGGTTGAGTGGGACCGAGTTCTCGGACGCTATGGAGGCTAGGGATATAGGGAATGCTTCGTTAGTGTAAAGCTGCTCCAGTTGGCGTTCTGCATGCTGCCGTGGGCCTTCAGCAGGCAATTGAGTTTCGCCCAGCAGAGTGAGGATCTGTTGCTCCATCTCGACGGTTGATAGGGGCTGGCTGGGAGGCGGCACTGCAACGAGTGGGTTGATAGGCATTCAATCGATCGGACGTCCTTCACACTGCCGACGCGTGAATCTCGACCGCGGTCCATCACAGACCCCACCAAAAGTTCGCGACAGACTAAGGGTGGCGTGAACGGCTACATCCATTCTCCGCCGCTTTACGAGGGGACTGAGGGGACTGCTTCGAGAGGGTGTGAACTGGACAGCGGCATCACATCACAATATGGGCATCTATAGAAAGACTTTCGAGCTGTACGTTGTATGGTTGTAAGCCCTCCTAGCTCGATACCTACGTAGCTGATGATCTCTTTCGATCTGTTCGTGTTGGAAAGGGATCCTGGAAGAACTGCTAGTGTGCTTGCTTGCTCGAGCACTCCGGTGAAGCCCGCCTGGGTATACGCACAACGCTGCTCTGAGCTATTCCTTCCCTTCATACAGAAGAAAGGCGCCTCCTGCACAAGAAAAGCTAAGGTAGCCATCCGCTGCGCGGCCACATTAGAGGCATATTCGGCATATTCGGCATATTCGGCATTAGGTATCCAGTTGTGCCAGTCAAGACCCAGGGTTTGAAAGCGGCGAATCAATAGCCGCTATCATGCCCATTATGACTTAGTCTAGCGGTAGAATAACAGCGCGGACAGCCATAGCGCTCCTGCACAAGCATCAAAAAATGACAAGGTCCACATCCCTACCATGGCCACCTATCCCACCGGCAAACCCTTCCTCGACAACTACGCCGCCGTAGTCTCCACATTCGGCGACTTTCTCACCGTTGCCATCCACACCATCCTCTACGAGCGCAACATCTATCCGCAAACGTCCTTCCTCAGCGCCCGCAAATACAATTACCCCGTACGGCAGAACCGACATCCCAAGGTCTGCAAATGGATCCAAGATGCTGTCTCCGCCGTCGAGGTTGAAATGTTAAAGGTATCCATTCCCTACCTCTATCCCTTCCTAACAAACACCTCACCTCCCAACCAACCCCACCTCCAGCCCCCACCCACTAACAAAACCCAAGGGCACTGTCGCCCGCACCTCCCTAATAATCTACTCCCCCGCCCTCATCCCCCTCGAGCGCTTCATCTTCTCCACCACCGCCTTCCCCCTCATCCCCCCCTCCGAAGCCCTCACCCCCTTCGACACGCCCCCTCCACCACAACCACCATCTCAACACCCACCACCCCCCGAGCCAACATCCCAGCCCCCACCCGCAACCGTCCCCCTCATCGACCTCGAAGAACAATTCCGCGCCACCTTCTCCCGCCTCTCCACCCTCTCCACCACCCTCTCCCCCCTCCCCCCGGACTGCTCCTTCACGCTCGCCGTCGAGTTGCGCGAGCAGGCACTACCGCCCATCGGGCATCCGCAGCCGTGGATACCCGCTCAGCCGAGTTTGCAGGCAGGGACGGGCGACATGGGCGATCGAGTGGCGCGGATGGAGAATGAGCGGGGGAGGTTGGGGAGAGGGAGTGATCTAGGCGGGGTGAGAACGACGCCGGTGCGGACGGTGGAGGCGGGGGAGTTTGTGCTGGAGATGTGGATCGAGGAGGGGAAGGGGAAGGAAGAGTTGAGGGGGGCGGGGAGTCAGAGCACGGAGGATCCGCCGTAGTTGGTTTTTGGAGGGGGAAAGGGCGGGCCTGTGGATGGGCCAGAAGTCGGCAGTGTACATACGATCGGCACTTTTACATAGTAATAACTCGTCGACATAAATATCCTACAGAATGAACTTGACGAGTTGAACTTCGGGAAGCAGTATGAATAACGCTTTCTTCTAAAATTAGCGACCGAGTGTAGAGAAGATGCCCGAAGGTCAAGAGGCACCACATGTTTTAACGACCCGTGACAAACTGTACTCCGGGAGTCCCCATTCCTACCCCTCGTATGCCCAAAACTCCAAACCCTCCAGTAATGGGGTATCAAAAGCCGAATTTTATGAATGCTGGTGTTGGCTCGCTAGCAATGCACAACCACAAAAGGAAGGCGTGAGAGAACAACAGTAGATGTGGAGACACACGCGATATTAAGAGTACTGTTACCGAAGTATCTTACGAGTCGTTTTCGTTCGTACGATAGCGAGCTTCGATTCCTTGGAATACCGTGTTGACAACGGCGTTACCGTATCCAGAGCGCCTCCGTCTCTTCTCAGCTCACTTAGAGCTCCGCATCAAAAGCGTGTAGGTACGTTTAAAAAAGCCGCGGTACACTTCTCACTCTTAAGCTGCACGGTCCCGATCACGACGACGTGGCTCAACTCCAAACCGACCCCTCTCATTCTCCCGATTCTGCTGCGGTTGGTCGCCAAAAGCAGGAAAGGGTACAGCGGCCCTAGCGATCGGAGCCGGAAAATTCAACGGAGGACGCCGAATCGCTGCGTCGACGAGTCCATGGTGAGGTTGCGGAAAGAGGCCGGCGGCGAAAGGGCCTGGTTGTTGGAAGTTGAGATACTGGTTCACATCAAGAGCTGGAGGAGGTGCGATTCCGTGACGGGGCCAATCCGCCGCTGCTGCTGCACGTTGGAGGTTCCGCATTTGCTGCCTTTGTTGCATGGCCATATTGTTGTTCATCATTGCCGCGTGCATTTGTTGAGCGTCTACTTGAGCTTGGGGAAGGCCATAAGCCAAAGGAGGCCGGTCCGGCATGCCGAGTTGCTGGGCATATAGATCCACGCCATGCATTCGATTACCAGTCGATGGAGATTTTGCCGCGTCGGACATCTTGATTTCCAGATCGGCGTCGGTGAGGTGTGGGTTCTCTGCGCGGACTTTCTCTCGAGCTTTCTTTTCTGCTTTTTCCACGTCCTCCTTGTGACGCTTATCAGTGTCGTCATGGAGTAGACACTTTCCCCAGCTGAAAGCACTGGGTTCGCTGAAGTGCTTGTAGCCTACTCCTGTAACATCCTTGCCTAAAGTATGTCAACATTCGCAGACCCCGGGACGTATGATATAACTTACCACACGCATAGCACATCAACGTCCTACATCCGGGAGTGTCGCAGGACATCTTGTTACAACCGTAGTCTTTTACAAACTTCTTCTTGCACTTAGGACATTCCCTGATCAAGGCAGCTGTCATAGCTTCCTCCACAGCATGACGCTCGCTAATCCCATTCTCTTTCTTAAACTCTTCACATGTAAGTGGTATGTGGGATTCTGCCTCGCATAGCCGGCAGCTCACTTTCTCACATTCAGGGTTGCGGCATCGAAACTCCCGGTCGACTTTGACAGGGGGACAAATTGCAGCAAAATCGCAGAATGGGCAGCTCGCCAAGCCCTCCATTCCAGCCTGTTTGATCGCAGCTTGCTGTTCTAGCCGTTCGAACGTTTGGAAGACCTTCTCATCCAGGAAGCGTAGCTTTTGGGCCCTGTCGAATTCTGCCTCGCAGCCACTGCCGTCCATGCAGCTAAGTTTCCATTTCTGTTTGCCCAGCTCGCTCGCTGCATAGTTCTTCGCGCATTCCAAGCAGAAGAAGTGAGGTTCATCCCCGCTACAGTGGGTTGCTTTATGAAGCGGAGTTGATGAAAAGCAACATTGGCACTCCATGACGTCTCCGCAACGCTCGTACTCCGCATCTTTGGCAGCCTCCGCATCTTCCTTAGCTTTCTGTAACTGCCGCTTATCTGTATCTCGTCAATATAATACTTCAGCTAGAGTCATGTTCGAATGCCATTTACCGTCATCCTTTCTCCGCTTTTTCCGCGCAGCATGGATCTCTCGTCTTAGCTCCTCGACACCATATCCACGAGCATCGGCATCATAAGTGGGCTGAGTCAAACGTGTGACGGGTCCTAGCATGCCTATTCTCTTGGTTTTCAGCCGTTGATAAGGGGGATTCTTGGCTTGATCGTATGTGCGCTCTGCTTGCTCAAGCGCTAGGTAGGTCGTGTATAAGCGTCTAGACTCTCTAAATTTGGAGTCGATATATGTCCTGGGAATGCGGGAGAACTCTTCTGATAATGCTTTGCACCTGAAAAGCCCTGTCAGCTGCGTTTGCTCCAGAGAAGAGAACAAGAGATATTTTGGATGCTACAAGCCGACTTGAAGTCATGAATAGAGCCTTGACGCATTGAAGTATCGATTACTCAGACGCCAACAATGCAAATTGAATAAACCGTGTGAATGCTATCACGACAACTCTGTAACTAAACCGAAGGCTTGGAAAGACTAACGCTTGCTTTGAATACTCGTCTGGGTACGCCCCACGTTCTACGGCCGTCCAGGTTGCAGCGTCTTCCTCATCGCTATCCAAAGCTATGGATCGTTTGCGTTTCAGCTCCTTTCTACGGTCTCTCTCCTTTGGATATTTGTCGGCTTCCAGTATCTGCACGATCAGCAGTTGAGAAATCTGATCTTGTGGAGATACACCAGCTTGCGGAACAAATGCCAGGACTTGAGTATCGTAAAGCCGCCGAACGTAGTCGTGACATATATCAGGGTAGACCTCGACGACTCTACCTAAACAGTCCTCAAAAGAGAGCGGTTGCTGGGCTGATAGATCAGGAATTGAGTTCTGCCGGATTGGAGCATCTCTGTTGTCGCCAAAGCGATAATAAGCAGGGTCCACTGCGTAACCAAACCCATCGTTGTCAAAGTTGTCCAAGTTCAGAAGCTCGGGAGGAAAGGCGTCTTCATCTTCATACTCGCTGCTATCCTCGATTTCGATGACCTCTCTCGGAGGCGCCATTGTTCGAGAGTCCACATGCGCTGCAGTTGACGGGGGAAATGAAATGTGCGGACGGTGTCTATTTCGAAGTGTCGATCGGACACGGAATGCAAGGCTCAGGAGCATAGAAAGATCCAGCTATTTCGAAAACTGAAGGGTGGCGGCGATTACTTTTTGTCGACGGGTTGGAAGGTGAGGATAGAAGGAACTATGGAATGGATGATGAATTGCAGATTCGCACGGATATTCCTTGACAGAGTTCTGGGACAAAGTTGCAAGAGGAGCGCACGGGGCCTTCAAATGGATGAGACAATCTGAAGCTGAAGCCTTGAGAGTCGCCGTACGACTCATTAGCCTTCGAAGGAGTTCGGCCGACAGAGGCTCAAGATCGCAAGTGCCATTTCTCCCGTGTCATGATCCTGAGGAGCCTTGTCGTTGAGGAGCATAGCGATTCTCAGGGTGTGCCCAAATCAGGCGAGAGTAAGATCCAAAGCATAAGGTAAGGTCCCTTAGGCACCTTATGAGCCGCTGCGGGGATTGGCGCAGCTGAGGTGAGGGCTCAACTTACAGCCTGCTCGCGAACAGTCGAAGGAAGGGCAAGTGCAAGTCCAAGGACAAAGGATCGAGCTGAGGTTGTCTTTCTGGTTCGCCAACGGCAGAGAGGCCAACCCAGGCCCGCCCCAAGCGCGCTACTCGCAACAGAAGCACTTGCAGGGGTCCTGTTCGCCTTCTCCAGTACCTTATCCATGGATCTCAAGCATCTCCATCTCCGTCCGACAGCGTTCAGTGGTCGTGGCCGTCGGTCTACCTTACCATAAAACTCATCGTCTTCTTCCTTCGCCCCCACCCCCTCCCATGCATACTTGCATAATTGCATAATTGCACCATTGCATAATTGCACCATTGCATCGGAGGCGCTTACATTATTCCGCACTTCATTCCCCACGCGACGATGCACTGACACAAGAATCGTGTTGTTTCTCATTTCTCGGTTCTCTGCGCTTGCCATCGGCCTCACCATGAAACTTGAGTGGAACGTTCCTGCCTGATCCACTTCACTTCACGTTCTCTTTGTTCTTCCACGGCATTTGCGTATGTTCATAAGACCTGTCTTTCTTTCTTCGCTGCATTCGCTGCATTGAGAACAGTATTGTTTCACCAGAACGTCTCACTCTATAGATATGGCTAGCCCCAATGTTGATCTTCCTTCCCACACCTCCCCCACCCTTGACCTTGTCAATCCGACCGAAGAAGAGAAGCTTCTGTGCTGGAAGCTCAATGGGGCAGCCTGGCGTGGCGCCCTATCTCTACCTAAATATCTTCGCCGCGAAGAGTATTTAGCAGACCAAGCCTTTACCCGCGACGGGGGCATTACATACTGGATCCTAGTAGATACCGCCGCATCGACCCCCGCCTCTTCACCGCGCACCATTCTAGCCAGCTGTGAATCATTGAGGAAGAAAGCACTGCTTGCTACCAGGAACGGCAGCGTTGAGGAGGTCGTAAGCCACGGTATCGGCAGCGTCTTTTGCAGGCCTGAATTCAGGGGACGAGGGTATGCGGGGAGGATGATGAAGGAGCTCGGGGAGAAATTGGAGCGTTGGCAACAGAAAGAGGGCAGTCGGGTCAGTTTCACAGTATTGTACTCAGACATAGGGAAGAAGTTCTACGCAAGAAACGGGTGGAAGCCATTTCCATCAAGTCATATCGCACTCTCGCCTCTCAAACCGCCGAAGGACACCCCTTCGACCGAGACCACACCATCATCCTCACCCCTTCACGCCGAGGACCTCCCCGCCCTCTGCTCCCTCGACCAGACCCTCCTACGCCAAAAGATAGCGCTGCACAACCCCTCAACCCGAGTAGCGCTCATCCCCGACGTCGAAACCGTGCAATGGCACCACGCGCGTGAAGAGTTCGCCGCAAAAGAACTCTTCAACCGCTTCCCCGAGGTCAAAGGGGCCATCTCCGACGGGCCCGAGGGCGAACGTGCCTGGTGCATTTGGACACGCACCTTTGGAAGTAGGCCCGAAAGCACTAAACTGCATATTCTTCGTCTGGTGATCGAGGCCGAGCAGGACATCGGTCGGCAGATGCTCAATGGGGCCAGGATCAATGGGACGGATGCAAAGAGTACAGGGGCTGTGAGAGCCGTTGCGGCGGTGCTGCTGGCAGCGCAACGTGAAGCCGACACGTGGGGTATGGACCATGTGGAGTTGTGGAATCCGAGTCCGGTGACTGTGTTGGCGGCTAGAGATGTTTTACCGGGGGCGGAGATTGTAGACAGGGATGAGGAGAGTATTGCTTGTTTGCGGTGGTCAGGAGAAGGCAACGCGGAGGAGGTGGATTGGGTTGGTAATGAGAAGTATGGTTGGTGCTAGGGTAGCGGGCGATGCATATGTTTGAGACACGGCCGAGTGTAAATTATACGGCTTTATTAGTTTCAATCAGCCGGTTGCCTCGAACTTCATGTCAAACAAGCAAGGACTTGGTCTAAGAGCTCTTTAGACATTTAGAATTACAGGAAAGCGCTTCGGTCTGTAACATTGGGGTCTAGGAGCTCTAAGAGCTTTAATAGCTTCTTTCTGAACACAGTCGCGCTTAAGTATTAGAGCATCTACAATCCGTCCGGGAATAGCACAGGGTCTGCCATCCCTTAGGGCTTCGAATGCTGCTGCATAAGCAAATAGGTCGTCTGGCATGTTTCTTTCAGTTTTCTACAGCGGCATAGGTCCTTGAGATGACTGCCCGAGAATCTAAGACGCCTGAAAGGGTGACGCAGCGCTCGGTGTTGCGAACCTTGTTCCTCTTATGTGTAAAACTGTTAAATTAATAGAGCATAGGTTCTGGGAACCGCTAGCTACCGCCTTGCATTCTTGAACTTTTCGTGCCATTTTCTCGCACCTTTACTAGAGGCATCAGCGGCTGTCGTTGTCGCTGGCTTGGCATCCGATGTAGCATTCACGCCGTTGTTGAACGTTATTGCGCCACTTGAGAGCTGCAAATACTTGCCCTGGGTTGTGGTATTTAGTGCTTTGCAGCGTAATCTCTTATGGAAACAACATACCTCGAGTAGTCCTAAATGGGTGTGGTCTCTCCATACTTCTGGTAACTGGTCTTTCCAGGTCTGTACAAAGGCCGACTTAGGTGTGCCCTCGGTCATCTGCGTTTCAGATTCGAGAAGAATAGCTCCAACCCAGCGGACGCATTCTTCCCTGTCGATGTTCGCCCCTGCGCAAAAGATACTCAGACCTTTTCCCTAAATGCATAATACAATTGCCAGCTTACAGTCATCCCTTGGAATGTCTCCAGCCGGAGAAAGTCTCATCAAGACCGCCATAAGGAGGGATTTTGGATAGCCATCTTCTTCCACCAGCGAAACTATTGAGGATGTGGGGAAGCCGTTGTCAAATTTCAGTGCATTCACTGCGGCGGCAGATAGAACCGATTTCCAGACGCCGTTAAGTGTGGAAGCCCCAGGCCGCCACGCTTGCCCTCCACTTTCGAACGCACACATTTCGATCCATCCACTCTCGAATTCCCCCGTAGACATTGGTGCGTCATCTAACACTACGAGCTTGTTCTTCGCTGCCGCTACTTCCGAGGTGGACGCAGATCCAATCTTACTACTACCGTCACCCAGCGGATCTCGGTAGACGGGTAAGCTTTCCTTCAGGTACTGAATCGCGGATGTGGCAACCGGTATGAGCTCAAGTGTAGCCTTGCATTGCGCTACGACAGTTACACCTGATATCGGAATGCTCTTATCTTCAGACAAGGTTGTTGCTTCGGAAGGCTTTAGCAGGAAGACAGAATTTGAGGAGTGAACCTGACGGAGCTGAAACGTGCGGTCATCCGTACAGAGAACTGCATTTGAAGTAGCCGTAGAAGAAGCATTAAGAGCAGTCACGGAGGTGGACTTTAGTGAAAGACTCTCCTATATGTTAGTGAATATGTACAATGGTATAAAGAAGGTCATACATTGGAGGGTTAGGAGATATGATTAGCTCAAGAAGGGCGGATGGTAGTTCGAGCAGCCGGTAGTTTTGCTGTTCATGGTTGTAGCTGAAGGCAATACCAGCATCATCTTGAGAGGCCATGAGGCTGGGCTCGCCGGGGGTATTGCGGTAGTGAGTGATTCCTAGAACTCAGCAGGAGCAACACCCTAATCCAATTATGAGGCTCCTCAGCCCTGCCACCCTCGGATCGGCGATGTCTTTTGCCGACGTACCGATCACGGCTCACAGGGCTGAGAAGACCCCTGAAGGGCCCCGACATTGAAGCTGCCGGCACTCGAACTTCGCGAAGAGAGTCAGATGGCGCCAGCGGCGTATCGTGAGCACTCAATTCGCCTTCCTACCCAATGACGCTGATATACCAATGTGAATCTACAAATGGCGTCAAGAACTCCCGCGTCACCGCTTACGAATCCCGCTGAGAGACAGAACGGCTCGATCTCGGCTCAGGCTACAAAGGTTCTCGAGAAGCCTGATGCTGGTCTCAGAAGTCTAGACCACTGCAAGTGCCCATCTGAATACCAACTTGTCACCACTCTGACTGGAAGACAGACAAGAACAAGTTACCACGATGGCGATACATCCCCCGACAGAAACTCATTCGCTTGGTGCGCTGGGAGACGCCATACCTTGCGTATTTGCAAGACAAGACACGCTCTCCTGCACTCGACTCATACTTCGCTATTACCGCTAATCTTGGCACGCATACCTTCTTCATGGTGGTTTTACCTATACTGTTCTGGTGTGGATATACAAGCTTGGGCCGGGGGTATGCTTACCCAGGCATTCTCTCGGGCTGGCTCTGATATTGCTACAGACTGGTGCATATCTTAGCCTCCGGTGTTTTCTTCAGTGGCTTCGTCAAGGATTTATTATGCCTTCCTCGCCCGCTGTCACCTCCGCTTCAACGAATTACCATGTCTGGTTCTGCAGCTCTCGAGTATGGTTTTCCATCGACACACTCGACAAACGCGGTGTCCGTGGCTGTGTATGCGCTTTTTACATTACATGACCCCGACACGAGCGCAAATCAGCATTTAAGCCTAATCCTGAAGACCCTCTCTTACTGCTATGCCGCTTCGATTGTTCTTGGGAGGCTATATTGTGGCATGCATGGCTTTCTAGACGTGATCATTGGCAGCGCCCTTGGTGCCTTGCTCTCTGTGGTTCAATGCCTTTACGGAGATATTTTTGATGATTACATCTATTCAGGTTCTTTCAAGGCCCCCTTCATCGTTGTCTTGATTATACTCGTTCTTGTACGAATACATCCTGAGCCAGCGGACGATTGCCCCTGCTTTGATGATAGCCTTGCATTCGCTGGAGTGATGATCGGAGTTGAACTTGGCAGTGTGCATTACGCTCAGAGTGGACTTGCGTGGGATTACCCCGTACCTTCGACAGCTCCCTTCGAACTTGAAAGTTTAGGATGGCCGAAGACTATTGCTCGAATCATGCTTGGAGTATTGGTCATCTTTGCGTGGAGAGGAATCATGAAACCTACTTTACTCAAATTTCTCCCGCCTATTTTCCGCATCATCGAGAGGCTTGGCTTGAGTCTGCCTCGGAAATTCTTCAAACAAGCTTCGTGAGTATACCGTCATATCGAACATACTTGGATCGCTAAGTTTCCTTGTAGCGAGTACAAAAAGGTTCCAAAACACCTTAAGGATGATAACATCATCCCCTCTGTCTCCGAGATTCCATCATTCCTGACGTCAATGCGCCATCCTCGAAGAAACCGTGCAGTATCGATAGGCCCTCAATCAGAAGCCGATGCTTACGAGGCTTTGGCCTATCGGGAAAAGCGGCGAAGAGAGAGTATCACATCTCTAGGTGCGACAAGCCCTTCCATCAAGGAGAGCAATGGTTCAGCAGGCTATTTCGATTATGCGAAGCCAAATAACCAAACCATCAAAATGCCAACATCTCGACTACTGCCAACCCCAGCTTCATCAAACCTTGCTTTCTATGAGCAGATGATGGGCTCAGGCACCGCTGTCTACACACCGCCCACGCCGATTTCAGACGCAGCATATCCCCCCAATGGCATCAGCCGTAGCGCTAGTGAGGACCGGAGACAGAACGAGGAAGAAGAAAGGCAGATATTCTCAAAACTTGAAAAGCCCAGAGTTCGTTACGATGTAGAAGTAATCACCAAACTAATTGTGTATACTGGTAGGTGATGGTATGAATCGATTTAGTGAGGTCCGCTGACTATCCTAACAGGCATTGCCTGGTGGGCAGTCGAGGGTAATCCGATACTGTTCGAACTGATCGGGCTCGGGTTCGGCAGGCGAACTGGCTGAGACGAATAATTAATGAAACTATAGAAGAAGCATAAGTATGGGAGCAGACTAATCTCAGTGAAGCCGAACTCTCAGTGGAATTTGTGGTTCTTACACTCGTTAGACCAAGGTCGCCTGCCGCGAGGTCTCGCATTCTGTAGATGAGCGGCGCAACAGGCCACGATAGACACACCTGCGAGGAGTTCTACGAGTCTTACCGAATCTCTGTGTAGGACATCACATTAAGGACCAACAACTAATGTCGACCTAAAGTGTCATCTTACAGCCTTAAGTGGGACCTTCTACCGCTGCCCAGGGTAGCCTGTGGACGGTCTAGCGCATAGAGGCAACGTTACCTGGGCCTATACAATATAAGGAACATGTCCAGTTCATCTGGGGTCCGCAGCCATTGAGTTCGAAGCCCGACGACATGTCGTGTCGCAGACTTGGACTTCTTAAAACATTATAGTATTACAATAAGAGTGAAAAGGGTCCAGAGAAAGTACGGAACTGATTGGCTGAGAATGGGGCTTGGCGAAGTACGGAACCAATTGGCTGAGAATGAGCCTTGACCGTGTCTGAATGATCTCAGCCTTCATAGCTTAACATGTCCCTGCACATCACTGTTATGCTACTGAATATCACTGAACAGGCCTGAACATAGCCTCGTCTATATAGTACTACAAAAAGAGAAAAAAGGGTTAAGGCTTGACGTTGTTGCACGGTTTTCATTGGCTGCGCAGGGCTGCATGATTCTGATTGACTACACGTGAGGGCTTCAAAATCTGATCTCTTCACAAAGAAACACTCAAATTGCGTCTGCAGAGTTTCAAATCAAGCCAGAGGCTGAAGTTCATAGGCCTTGAGGAACTCTCAGTACTCAGGTTGACATGATGTTTTCACTGAGAGGGGGGTTCCAGGGGTCTCCCCCGGATATCATGAAATTTGATTGTAATTGCAGGTGTACCAATAAATATGCCTACAGAGGCTGATATGTGTGCATTATCTAGAATGACTTGCCCACCGCTCAGGCGCCTCGCTGTCGAGGTAGCAGTACTACTAATATTTGATGTGCAAATAGAAAAAGTATTAGAGCACAATTGTCCGTTTTACTCTTGTGCCTCAGGTGTAAATCTAGCAGTCATTATGATCACAAAACGTAGAAGCTATTCGCCGGACCTGTATTTCGCTCAACGTAGCCAGCACCCTTGTGCCTCTGGTTTTGTAGTGTCCTTGGTTCTAGCATCTACACGTGAGTAACTTTGAACAATCCGCTGTAAGCAGCTGCCGTCCTCAAGATATTACGGTGCAGCTCAACCACTTGTCGAGGTGATACTGCTTTCTTTGCAAATGTCGTTCCCAAGCTCATGAAACTTTCCTGTGTCACATAGTCTTGCCTTCCTGCTTCGCCTGAGACTTGGAATTTCAAGTCATTATTTATTTATACCAGGCGTGAAAGTATTTCTCATTACTGTTCATGCTTAATTATGTCTGCCATATCGTCATTTCCTGAATCTTGTCAAACCTCTTCTAGCTAATTATCTAGCGATATAACCCACGGGGGGTACCTAAGCCATGGCAGACTTTGACATTTCGCTGGTCGTGCCTACATTATTGGCCAAGTCTCTCAAGAATCACCTCGAGAAGCATGGGAAATTGGACAAGTCGACGAAGATCAGACCTGTCAATACTGAGGAGGATCTACAAGGCATTGAATTAGGTCATGAAGACGATAGAGGGAACTGTATCGGCAAGGTCATCATCCCTACGACTATAAGATGGGCTCCGGACGACAGCGACACCCTCTTCAAGTCCGCCAAAAAGTCCGCCCTGATGCAAATAGACCTTTTGCATGCTTCAGAAGCAGCCAGTATCACTCTCGCACTCCGCCCAGCATCTCCCGCAACCGCAACCTCCGCCGCCGAGTCCAAAAGCCCCCTAGCTCAGGTTACTATGGATTGGCTCTCTGTCCTGTCCGTGTCCACCAGCCTCGACTCTCCAGCCCAGCTCTCTTCCCTTCTCTCAGCCTCAAGTTGGGGCTATACAACCTATCCACCAATGCTGCTCCTCCCCAACTCGCAACCATGGCCGACCCTCCTCGCCATCGCGCAACCCGCACAACTGGAAACCCTCTACGCACAGCTCTGCTCAACCTTCAAAGTCACGCATATTGCTCTCAATGGCCCGATACCACTCCACTCTCCGTCGAAGCCGATGGAAATGCTACCACTTTCTTCAACCACCCTGCCTTCCCCGTCTCAAGACCGCTCTAAAGCAGACCCCAAAAACCCCAACCCGTCCGAGGAAAGTACCAGCACCACCTCAGCCCCCGTTAACGACACACCCCAAGAACCATCAATCCCCCACCCGCACCCCCAATCCGCCCCCCGCACCCCCACGACAACGAACATCGTCCGCTCCCCCACCCTCCTAACCCCCATCCACGGTTCCTTCGGCCCCCTGCTCCCCCCAACCCACGCCCCCACCCGCCTCGACCTAGCCTCGGCCTTCTGGTGCAGCGCGCAACAAAACAACATCCACCAAATCTGGGCGCCGCGATACACGATGTTTTCCCGCGGGAACATCACAGAGAAAGCGCGGATATTAAAAATGCCCGTCGTGCCCAAGACGGCTGCTGTAACAAGGGACGATCGGAGGACTGCCCACGCAGACGCAGAAGCAGAACCGGAATGGAGTGCAGTGGATCTGTATGCGGGGATCGGGTATTTTGCATTCAGCTACGTGCAGCGGGGTGCGGCGGTCGTGTTGTGTTGGGAGATCAATCCGTGGAGCGTGGAGGGGTTGAGGAGGGGGGTTAGGGCGAATGGGTGGGGGGATGCTACGGTTGTTGAGAGTGGTGCGGACGACGGAGCTGGGATGAGGAAACTGGTAGTCTACGCCGAGGACAACCGATTCGCAGCGGAGAGGATAGAGAAACTGCGACACCTGATACCGCTGGTCCGGCACGTGAACTGCGGATTCCTCCCCACTTCTTACCCGAGCTGGCCGACTGCGGTCAGAGTGCTCGACCCTGTCGACGGCGGATGGATTCATGTGCACGAGAACATTGCCGTCACGGATATTGCGAAACGAGCACAAGAGGTTGTGGCTTTGATCGAATCCTATGTGGCGACCACGCCACGACCTACGCCCGAGCAATGGACGGTCGAGTGCCCGCACATCGAACGTGTCAAATCATACGCTCCTGGCATCATGCACTGTGTCCTGGACATCTCTATCGCGCCTCCCTGTTCGCCTCCATCTATGCCGCCAGTATTCGCGTCATGACCACGACGCTGACGTACAGCACGAAATATGTAAGGGGGTAGTAGACCTCGAAGTTCTGGCCGGCGAGATCCCAGAAGCGGAACCAGCAGAGGACGCTGAGGACGAAGAAGAAGGTGCGTGAGTGGCTGGGAAATGGGGGGTTAGGGGTTCCGGCGAAACTTCTGGGGGATGTTTTGCTCGACGATGGGCATGCGGTCGAGTTGTTCTTGCCGCTCTTCGGCGTCGGCTTCGAGGTCGTGTTTGCGGAAGTGCGCGATGTCTTCCGGGTGGGTGAGGTCTTCTTCGCGGGTATCTGGAGAGATGTGGCGATCAGCAATGCGGTCTTTTGCAGATGAAAACGGGAATAGATCTAATCCTTACTCTCGTCGTGATACTTTTCGAAATGATGGATCTCGTACTCGTACTCGTCGTCCCCGTGATGGCCCGGCCCCAGCTATCCAATCACCTTATTAGCACTCTCTCCGCACCCGTGTATTCCCCTTCCCGTTCCCTGGATGTAGCAGCACATACCCCAAAATCCGGCAGCACCTCCGTACTCCGCACAAACTCCTCCCTCTCAATCAACCCATTGTGATCCGCATCAAACAACCTATACACCTCCCTCGTCACCTCCTCCCTCTTCTCATCACTCACATCCTTGGTCGATTCGTCATCAAGCCCGTACATGCGGCGTACTTCGTCAGGCGTCCATGCACCGCTGGAATCGAAGTCGTGGAGACTGAAGAAGGCGCCGGGGTCGAAGGACGCGATGTGGTGCTCCTCGATCATATGCCGGGTTGCCCAGTCGACATCGTCGCCGAGCGGTTGTTGTTGTTCGTCGGAGTGGGAGCCGTGTGCGGAGATGGGGTGGACGAGGGCGAGGAGGGCGAGGAAGAAGGTACAGGTGAGGTGGGAAAGAGTCGGCATTGTTGTTCGGCTACTTGATTATTGGTAGTGGGACGTTCTTGCACTAAGAAAGAAGTGCTTGGGTGTGAGAAAGTATTAGATAAATTAGCTATGTAAGTTTTTGCTGGCGTTTACGCTTTGGAGCTCTTTTCGAGGTTGTCGGCGATTGCGGTTGCGGCTGCCGACCGGCAGGGCCGGTTAGGGGGTGTTTCAGGGGCAAAGTCACGTGTTCCGCACTATTATTTCCTACCTCCATAGATGATAGCTGCTGACAGTCGTTGACAGCAGTTAGAGTTCTTACTGAACGAGTGTTCAATAGAGACGCGGCCCTGTCCCACCATTGCTCGAGAATCTTGCAAGCATCGCCGGCGCTTAGGGATGGGCATATTACGTGGGGATGAAGAAATGCTATGCGTATTACTTAGATAGGATTTCTAGGGATCCTATAGAGTTTTACGATAAGGGACAGAAGGACAGGGAAGGGACAGCAGAGTCGAATAAATGAGTTTCGTTTCGTGGTTCGTATTTATACCTATGATGAGAGTGTGTGAAAGGCGGCCGGCGTAGTGATGGCTCTCTGCATACTTTGATACGGGGCAAGGCGGGTGTGCTTGGTAGTCGATGGCTTCGCATTAGAATGTAATCCTGGAGTTATATACCGAATAGGCCTCAGAAAGCAAACAACAGCCCAGCAAGCCAAAAACCGTCCAGCTCGCTCAGCAAACCAATGCCCACAAAAATCAAATATCCGTCGAAGCAGGATCCGTATCCATAAACACCTTATACAACCTCTTACTCAACGCCGGCCCAATCCTTGACTCCGTAAAGGCCCCATTCTTGTTCGCGGATTTCTGCACAGTTCCAAAGGAATCAGTCACCACTCTGCCTCAATCCGATCAAAGTCACAAGTGATTAAACATAACATGCACAACTCACCTTCAAGTCCTCCAAAGCACTCGGCCCCTCCTGCCTGAACCCCTTGACCAAAGCCACTACATTCGGATACTTGGCCGCAATACCATACGCCACTGGCGCCGTGACGCGGACGACCTCCTGTAGCATCTTCACAAAAGTGTCGTCCTTGTCTTCACCGGTCTTCACTTGACCGACGTCCATACAGAAGGAGGTGGAAAGATTCATGCGTTGATTTCTAGAAGTAGTATTCATGGGTTAGTTTTGCCATATGTTTGTCGGTATGTAAGGGGAACGAGCGAGGGAATGGGACGGGACAAAGAGGAGAGGAAAGAAATACCGGTACGGTATCGTGGAGATATGCTGCGTGAAATTAGCCACCCATTCTGCTGTCTCCACAGTGGCGGCCGTGTGGTGGATCAGGCAGCCGTGCATGACTTGTAATCGCAGCAAGGCATCTTCGATCATATCCTCATCAATATATTCCGCGCCGGGCCTCCTACGTTTCGAGGTCATCTGCGAGGTGTCTGTGGCCCCATCCATTTGGCTCAGAACTGCAGCTTGGTACGCTCTATTCCGTGTGTTCTTGTTCTTGCGCATCCAGGCGGTCAGACCCTCAATGAGGTAGATGGGGGTACAGTCTTCAAAGTTGCTCTTTACTTTCAAGACGTGCGTTTCGAGGTCTAGGCCGTCTGCTTCGGTAGGATCGGCGGAGGTTAGATCCACGAATTCTTTTGCAGAAAGAAGACACATCACGTGCTTCTCCTTCTGGATGGTCTCTGGAGTGGGCTCCCAGTGGCCGAGCTCGTCGTTGAAGATGGCGGCGACTTTGCGGCGCCATTTGATGATGTTAGGTAAAGGACTGTAGTAGGAAGATGCTCGGACTTGAAGGTTCTTTAAAAATTCTCGACTTTGGGTATCGACACTCTTGCCCTCAATGGAGAATGGTAAATCGACGATCATCTCAGGGGTAGAAATCTTCTTGTCGGTCTTTGCCTTGTTAACTTCAGCGAGGTCTGCTGCCAGTTGCTTTTCCCGGGCCTTTTCTTCCTTCAATAGGCGCTTCCTTTCTTGTTCCTCCTCCCTCTCTTTCAGCTTCTGCACCTTTCCAGCCTCTTTAATTAGCTCCTTTTCTTGTGCTCGGGCCTCCTTCTCTGCTTCGGTAAGTCGTACCTTTTTAGAGGGTTTATCAGGATCGCAAAGGTCGATATGAGCAGGAAATGGCCCTGGTCTGCTGGGTTGAGACTTCCCATTAGGCGATACGCTGGTGGTATCTCTGGGACCTAGCTTGTCGCTCGACTTTTTGCGACCGCCGGGAGAGCCCAGTTTGCGCGCGCGAGGTCGTGCGTTCCCCGAGAGAGTCGCAAGCAAAGCTGTTGTACGTTCTGAAAGCTGGGAAGTCGATTTAGGCGGCTGAGATATTGCAGTTGGGTTGTCTGGCAGGAGTATGTCTTCGTCAGATCCATCGTAAATAGACGATAGGGATTTGAATGTATCCTTTGTAGTCCGAGAGACGACAGCAACGTCGTTTGCTGATGACGTAAAGACGATGGGATCGGAGTCATCATATCTCCTCCTATGTCTCTTTGTGGCCGCGGATGGCTTCGACGATCCACCATGCCCAGCAGTATGAATCACTCTTGAGGCTATTGGGAGGACGTCGCTGACAGGACTTGGACTAAGCTTTCGCCGCTTGTATGGTTTGTCCGCCCAAATATCGTCGACATGGATGCCACTATCGATATCATCGGACAAGACCGCAAACCCCTGGTCCAACCGTGCATCTACATTTCCAAGGCTCTTGTTGTGATGTGGCTTTGGCAGCGCTTCGTCATCCGTACTGAGGCTTAGATCGATTACTTCGTGTGGAGGCATATTAGGGAAACACTTCCCACACCGAGTCAGCCATACGAATACTAGGATTGAAAGAACACACATACTCAGTGTTCCACGTCGATCAATGACTGCCTCTCACCAAATAATGAGAGCCCAGATATGTAAACGAAGTGTAGTGGCCTGGTTCGAGACGAGAAAAGGCTTAGATAGCGATCATTCACGTTTCCCTTCTTTCGGAACCAGATATTCCCTGTTGCTGAAGCAACTGCGAGTCGCAGACGTCGTTGTCGTCGAAGTACACCTCGGAACCACGCGTTTAGTGCAATCGCGCTATCACGAGACCGGCTATTCCTATTTAGCCATCGATGCCGTTAAATGCGATTCTCTCCCATGCCCTCAAAATAGTCGTCAACGGCATTCATAGTCGTGAAATGACAGAGACTGTATAGTAGATCCAATCATACGTGAGTGTCATTGTATAAGTCTTTTGTACAAAATCCCAATAATAGCTATAGCCACCACTCCCAAAACTCCCAATCCCAGCAAAACATCCGGAACCTCCGTAACTTCCACCCTAGGCGCCCTGACCACCGCCTCAATCTCCTCATCCAGCCTGTTCGCCATCTTAGTCTCCGAGAACTCCTCCTTGACTCTCCTCCGTCCAACCTCTCCCATATGCCTCAGATGTTCCTCCGTAAAGTGGAACAGAACCCTCCGCATTAGTTCCGTCCACTGCTCCACGTCGTCAACTGGTCGAAGCCAGCCGGTCTCGCCATCCACGATGGTCTCCAGAGGACCGCCGCTGTTCGCCGCCAATACCGGCACGCCCGCTAACATAGCTTCGAGAGGCACGATGCCGAAATGCTCGTTTGAAGGCGTGTACACCAGGAGCCTCGCGGCGTTCAGGAGCATTGACTTTAGTTGCGCGGGAATCGAGAGTAGGAAGAGCACCTCGATGTCGTTTGGGATGTTTAGGGCGGTGACGATATTCTTTGCTGTAGCTGTTTTCAAGCTTAAAGATTCCGCCAGGGACACCAGCTCGTTGTGGTACGAGACATTTTCTTGTACCCGATTGTCGTAACCACCTGCCCAAGGATCAGTAAAAAGCCTAAAGACCGCTTCCTTACCGGGAATGACAGACCTGCAATGACCAGCCTCACGCCCTCCCTGCCTCTTTCTCCCAAGCCCGCGTATGCTTTAATCGCCAACCCCACATCCTTCTTCCTCTCGAACCGATTAATACTCAAAACGACCTTCTTCCCCCTCCACAACTCCTTACCCTTCTCCTCCGCCCCACTGCCCTCAATCCCTCCACCTCCTTTATCCCCAACCCCAGTATCGACACAAGGATAAACAACCCTTACCCCCCTCCCCCCCC